>JAANYP010001911.1:75151-101116 GCA_020465985.1 Centrapalus pauciflorus | reverse complement strand
AAGGACTTCACAGCCCATCCAAGCATCATCATCCACAGCACTTGTCTCTCAAGAAGACAATGTGTTTGACTGGAGTGATCAGACAGAGGAAGAATTTCAAAATCAAGCACTTATGGCAGAAACATCAAATGTCTCCTTCACTGAACTACCATCTGAGATAAATTCTAAACTCTGCTCTCAATCATGCAAAAATATGGTTAAAAAGTACAGAGATCATAATGAGAGCATGTGCAAAACTCTAGCTAAGATGGAAGAAAGGAGATATGAATATATGCAAGCCATAGAAGATCTGGAAAAACAGATCAATGATTATAAGGATAATGAGATTCAAATGGGGTATGATAGAACCTATCATGAATGTGAGAAAAAGGAACTCAATAAGAAAATAGAATCTCTGAATAAAAAGGTAGAAGAGACTGAACAGAAGGTGTTAGAGGCTAATAAGAAACTAGAATCTGTTAACATAGATCTAGGTAACTTCAAGTTGGCAAATCAAAAGCTGGAACACCTAATGGAAGTACAATTTAAAGACAGGGTGAAATCTCAGATTAATCCCAAAGAAGGTATAGGATATAGGGCCACTCCTCCTCCATACAACAACAAGTACATACACCCAATGAGTGAGGTTGCAGATAGACTTGTCAATGAACCACTAGATGAGTCTATGACTATTGTAGATCCTATCCTTGATAACAGTCCTGAATTAAAAGAAGATAAGAGTCAAAATAGAGACTGTGACACAAAGAGTGCACCCATAGAAGTCCAAGTTCCCAGTAAGAAAGGAAAAGAGAAGATGAGTGTATGCAATGCTACTCCACAAGTTTCTGTACATTCTAACTGTAACACTGCATCTTCATCAAAAGGAACTAAAAGAAGTAAAACTGTTTCTATCTGCACATGCCAAAAACATGGTGTTCAAAAGTTTTCTAAACAACAGCAGGTAAGAGGAAACCAGAGAAACAAGAACCAGATATTGACAGAAAAGTCTGGTGTTCCAATTCAAACTGTCAAAAGATGCTTTCACTGTGGAAGGAAGAATCACTTAGCCAAGGATTGTTTTTACAAACCAGCTGTTGCAAAACAGACTGTGCATCACACAAAATCAAATCCTAATCAGGCAAATCACTCAAAAGTGAAACCTTCCACAGCAGCTCCAAAGAAAACAGTTGATCACAGATTCTCAAAAGTAAATAAAAAACAGTCCACACATCAAAAACAAGTTTTGGCAAAGCCTAAATCAAGTTTTAAACAAATGTGGTGTGTCAAGGACAAATCTGTTGCTCAAACTGCTAATGCAAAAGATCAGACTGCTAAGTCAAAATCTGATGCTGTTAGTGCAAAAACTGAAACTGTTAGCACTACAAACACAGCTCAAGCTGCTGCGCATCAAACTGGAGCTGCTAGTGAATCATCTGAGACTGTCAGAAGAAAAGATGATCAAAATAGTTGGATACCTCATATTATCACTAAATACTCTCCAAAGACTCCATCAGTAGATCTCACCAAATATAAGAAGTCAAAAAACAGTTTTTAGTTATGTCAATGTACAAGGCCAACCCAAAACCAATTTGGTTTGGGTTTACTCCACTACTAACTAAGCTGTTATTTGTGCAGGGCAACCACAGGTCTCCTCATAGAACAAGATGGCATCTGGACAGTGGATGCTCTAGGCACATGACAGGCAACTCTGAATGCTTGTCAAATTTCAAAGGTTTTGATGGAGGTTTTGTTGCATTTGGAGGCAACTCAAAAGGAGGTAAGGTTACAAGTAAAGGTACTGTTAATGCAGGCAACATGACATTCCATGATGTTCTGTATGTTGAACAACTTAAGTACAATTTATTGAGTGTCTCTCAAATCTGTGACAAACAAAACATTGTTCTATTCACAGATTCTGAGTGCATTGTTCTTTCAAAGGATTTCAAAGTTCCTGAAAAACTTGTTTTACTAAGAACACCAAGAAAGGACAATGTTTACTGCCTGGACACAGATCTCTTGACTAAATCAAATACTTTAAGCTGTTTAATATCCAAAGCATCATCAAATGAGTCTGCTCTTTGGCATAGAAGGATGTGTCACATGAACTTCAAGTCCATGAATGCTTTAGTTAAAAAGAATCTGGTAAGAGGATTACCACAAAAGGAGTTCATTTGTGATGATCATTGTGTAGCATGTCTTAAAGGTAAGCAACACAAAACTTCTCATAAGGCCAAAGAAGTAAATTCAATCTCATCTGTTCTTCAGTTGTTACATATGGATCTATTTGGTCCAACATCTGTTTTGAGTTTGAATAAAAGGGCATACTGTTTAGTCATTGTTGATGATTTCACCAGATTTACTTGGGTTTACTTTCTTAGGTCCAAAGATGAAACTACTGAGCTAGTTAAGTCTTTTATCCTTAAGATAGAAAACCAATCCAATTCCAAAGTTAAGGTGATAAGATCAGACAATGGAACTGAATTTAAAAATCAAATTCTAAACAGTTTCTGTGAGTCCAAAGGCATTGCTAGACAATATAGTGCACCAAGAACACCACAGCAAAATGGTGTAGCTGAAAGAAAGAATAGAACATTAATTGAGGCTGCTAGAACAATGCTAGCTGATTCAAATCTGCCAATGACTTTCTGGGCAGAAGCTGTTAATACAGCCTGTTATGTTCTAAATAGGGTTCAAGTTGTCCAATCTCAAGGAAAAACTCCCTATGAGTTATTCCATAACAGAAGTCCCCTAATAGCTTTCTTCAAGCCTTTTGGATGCCCATGTACTATTCTTCACACTAAGACTCACTTAGGGAAGTTTGAGAGTAAGGCTGAAGAAGGATTCTTTGTAGGATACTCAACTCAAAGCAAAGCCTATAGAGTATACAACAGTGTGTCTAAAACAATTGAAGAAAGTGCCAATGTTGAATTTAATGAAAATACTGCTAATATCAAAGGCACTGGTCCTGATTGGTTGTTTGATTTAGATTCACTAACAAATTCTCTGAGCTTTGTTGAGTATACTGCAGAAGCTGATGCATACAGGGTTGAAGCTGCTAACACGAATTCTCATGATGCCAATACAATTTCTCATGCTATTGGCACAAAGTCTCAGACTGCTGCAGATTCAACAAGTTGGGATGATTTCACCACTCTACCACTTCTGTCTTGTGATCCTCCAGGGGTCCTGAATGATACAAATCCAGACACTGAAGTGCCACTCCAAAGTTCTGAAAGAACAGCTCCAACACAACAGGAAACAGTCCCAGATTCAAGTCAAGCTGTTTCAGAAACTGAACCATTCACTGGTTCTGATGGAGATGATACAAATCTTGGAAATTCTTTTCAAACAGAGAGAGAGCCCACACTAAGAGTTCACAAGTATCACCCTCTCAATCAAATACTGGGTGATCCAAGCACTCCTGTCCAAACAAGGAAAATGGTTCAAAATGAGACTGCTGCTGCTGAACTAGCAGTTCCTGAATTCAGTCTAGATGCTTTTGAACATGCCTGTTTCATGTCTCAATTGGAACCTAAAAAGGCATCAGAAGCATTAAAAGATTCATCCTGGATTGAAGCTATGCAAGAAGAGCTTTTACAGTTCAAAATTCAGAATGTATGGACTCTGGTGGATCTTCCTAAAGGTAAGAGAGCAATAGGTACAAGATGGGTGTTCCGAAACAAGAAGGATGAGAGAGGAATAGTCATCAAGAACAAAGCAAGACTAGTAGCACAAGGGTACACTCAAGAAGAAGGAATAGATTATGATGATGTCTTTGCTCCAGTAGCAAGAATTGAAGCCATCAGACTGTTTCTAGCATATGCAAGTTTCAAAGGCTTTAAAGTGTATCAAATGGATGTTAAGTCTGCTTTCATGTATGGGACAATTGAAGAGGAAGTATATGTGTGTCAACCTCCAGGTTTTGAAGACTACAAGTATCCAGACAGGGTGTACAAGCTAGACAAAGCTCTCTATGGTCTTCACCAAGCCCCCAGAGCATGGTATGACACACTGTCATCATATCTTCTACAGAATGGATTCAAGAGAGGCACTCTGGACAAAACACTTTTCACTAAATCCATCAAAGCTGAGATTCTTCTTGTCCAAATCTATGTTGATGACATCATCTTTGGCTCAACTAATGATAGTTTGTGCAAAGAATTTGAGGCCCTAATGCACAAAAAGTTTCAAATGAGTTCAATGGGGGAACTCACATTCTTTCTAGGGCTGCAGGTTAAACAGAAGCCTACTGGTCTATTCTTAAGTCAATCAAAGTATGTCAAAGACATACTGGAAAAGTTTGGCTATCAAGACACAAAGGTTGCAAGCACTCCAATGGATCCTCATAAACAGCTCCATACAGACAAAGATGGCATAGATGTGGATATTCATCTATACAGATCCCTTATAGGATCTCTCATGTATCTAACATCTTCAAGACCTGATATTATGTTTGCTGTCTGTGTGTGTGCTAGATTTCAATGCTCTCCAAAGGATTCTCACTTGGTTGCTGTTAAAAGAATCTTTAGATATCTTAAAGGCCAACCACATTTAGGCCTATGGTATCCTAAAGACTCTCCTTTTGAACTAACTGCTTATTCTGACAGTGACTATGGTGGTTGCAACATTGACAGGAAATCCACAACTGGTGGATGTCAATACTTAGGAGCAAGACAGGTCTCTTGGCAATGCAAAAAGCAAACAACTGTCTCCACATCATCCACTAAAGCAGAATACGTAGCAGCTGCAAGCTGCTGCTCCCAGGTAATGTGGATTCAAAATCAGCTAAGAGACTATGGTATGAATTTCTTATCCACTCCTATTTATATTGACAATTCAAGTGCAATTAGCATTGTGCAAAACCCAGTGAAATTCCCAAAAGACCAAGCATATAGAAATCAGGTTTCACTTCATCAGAGATTGTAATGAAAAGAAATTAATTCAAGTTACCAAAATACATACAGATGATCAGCTAGCTGATCTATTTACAAAACCTTTTGATGTGGGAAGGTTCACTTTCCTAATATCAAATATTGGTATGGTAAACATGGATTAATTGGTTTTCATTATTATCGACTCAGTATGCTAATTTAAAGGGGGAGACACTGTTCCATTGAAAAGTTGAACAATTTTACACTAACAGCATGAGTATTTTCTCATGCTGCTAGTTCATTTTCTCGGACTGCTAGTTATTTTCACTTGATCTGTCAAAGTGTGCAGGGTATTTGGGTAATTTTTCAAATGTGTGCGCGGGACCCAACCTTTTCGAAACCTTTAACGGTCCCGGTTTCGTTCAGTTGTAACTACCAGTTACATATTCTTCTTCCACGGCCTTCTGCTTTCTCTCTGAACGAATCACACATTCTTCTTTCAAACCCTACAACCATCGTTTGTTCATCCATGGAGTTTGTAAAAGAGCATAACTGCCTCCCATACACTCTGAAACATGCTGAACTCCAACCGTTCCATACAATGATGGATTTCCTCAGGCACTCCCATATTCATTATGCCCTAACCGTAAACCCTACTATATACATCTCCCATATAGAACAGTTTTGGAACCATGCATCTGTTCAAACCATCAATGGAGTGCCTACCCTCCTTTCCAAGATTGATGGAACTGCTATCCATATCACTGAGGAATCCATCCGACATCACTTGCATCTTCAAGATGCCTCAGGTATGACCGACCTATCCCTTCAAGCTTTACATTTTGGTCTTCAAAATATTGGTTATAGGGGTCCTGCTGATTCTTTTACTTTTCTTAAGGCACATTTTTCTCCTAAATGGAAATACCTTGTGCACATTATTCAGCAATGTTTAAGCCCCAAAAGAACTGGTTGGTCTGAGTTTTCTTCAAATATTGCCACTGCCTTAGTGTGCTTTTCTACTGGCCAACAGTTCAATTTTTCAAACATGATATTTCAAGGAATGTTAAGGCATCATTCCCTAAAGAATGGGAAATTTTTGATGTATCCTAGGTTTTTGGCAGAAATTATTGCACACACCTGCACAACTCCACATTTACATAAACGGATACATGTTTCCCATAGGCACTCATTGTCTTCAATCAAAAGGCTGATAAAGCCAAGTGCCAATTTTGTCAGTGTAGATGTTCCATTGCCCTCTGCAATGATGAACATCATTTCAGGAAACAGAGGAGAGGGTCGTGAGCAGGCTCAGCCCATCATTACTGCTACACCCCCAGGACCCCAACCCCCTCCTCATGATACACAAACTCCCTTTGATCCTTTTGTACAGCCAACACGCCCACTCAGAAACATATACAAAAGAAAAAGGGGACCAGGAGGTCCTTCCTCCTCCTCCCATCAGCAAGAGCCATATATCCCTGTGTAGGAGGATACTCCTGCACAACATATCCAAAGGGAACCACTAGAGGACACTCCCATCCTCACTCAGGAGGTGAACATCTCCTCAGAGATGGTTCATATGGGTTCTGTGGCTGGCACTACTGATGTCTCTGCACAAGAGGCACAGGATAGTGCCAACATAGCTAAGACCACGCCCATGGCAACAGCAAGTGTGCCAACACAAGCTGGAAGTCCCCAGAACCAAGAAAAGAGGGGCCCAGAAGTTTCTACTTCTGGTTTCAATGTCAGTGATAGATCACAAGCACCTCAGGTGCTCTCTGATCTTGAGGCTAGTCTGCAACAACTGCTTTTAACGGATCCCAGGCTCAAACCTGTTGTAGCCATGTTAGACTATCAAATGTCCATCATTGCTGCACAGGGAGCTCAAATTTTTGCTCTCAAGCAGGCAGAGGCTGCTCAGAATAAGAGGATGGATTATCTTCACAGAGGCTTCACTCTCTGTGGAAATAAAATTATGAAATTAGAGCAGATGATTCAAACCCAAGGGGCAAAGGTTGTAGGTCCTTCTGACCAAACCAATGCTTCCAAAAAGGGGGAGAATCAGGAGGTTCCTACATCAGCCCAAGCAGCTCCAACAACAACAACAGTCCAAGTAGCACCAACAGTCCCAGTTTCTAGGCTAGCAGTCCCAACAGCTTCTCAAGCTGTTAGCCTAGAAACTCAAGCTGCTCCTTCAAAAGTCACTGGAGTTGTGATCAGAGAAGGAATTCAAGCTCCATCAAGCACAGTCCAAGCTACAACATCTGCTACAAAAGACAAAGGCAAGGGCATTCTCATTAAGTCTCCAAAGCATAAATTTTCTTCCAAAGAAGCCCAAATTGCCTTTGATGCTGAAGTTGCCAAAAGAATTGCAGAAGAACAGGACAAAGAATTGGATCAGCAAGCCCAAACCCCAATGGATGATGATGAGACTTTAGGTGATTACTTGAAGGGGTTTGTGGCCAAGCAAGGAGAAAGGAAAAGAAAGATGCCAACAGGGCACTCCAAGGCTGAGCATAGAAGATTTCTTATCAATTTTGCCTTTGCAGCAGGTATTCCAAAGAAAATGGCTCAGTCCATGTCTACTGAAAGGCTGCAGGAGATTCATGATAAGGAGATGGACAAAAGACAGAGAACACAAGTCTCTCCAAAAGCTCAACCATCCCAAGAAGTTCAACCATCATCCCAATCAGTCCAAGCTGAAGCTGGTGCCAGTGCACCTGCTCCCTCTGATCAAGCAGTTGTCTCTATTCCTTCATCGGTTAAAAGGGTGCTCTTTGAGCAACAACTACAAAAGGCTATGGAGATAGAGAAGCTGATTGATCAGCATGATTTTACAAAGCCTCAAATCAACTACTGGTTTGCTAAGTCACTGGATGACCGTGACTTAAGAGTTAAGTTTGTGGTAAGAAGGGAGTCTGGACCAGAAGAAGAATATGATACATTTTGGCAGATGGTTCAGAAGTTGACCAGAGATGAGCTTATCCGAATGCATAATATTGGGTCAGTGACCCAAGTTAGATCTGCTCTACCACAAGTGAAGCAAGTAATTAAAGATCTAAAATCAATTGTTGACCCTGAATCTGCAAGGAAAGAAATAGAGGATGCTGTGAAGAAGGGGAAGAAGGTCAAGCAAGTTGATCTGTTTGTCAAGTCAAGGACATACAGAATCAAATTTTCAGATGGACCTGGTATATTCTTCAAACTCGAATTTTATGATTTACCAAAAGATATGCTACTTCAGATAAAATCTGTTAGGATATCTTGTGATAGAGATGAGATGAAGAAAGAATTTTTGAAGGCTGTAGATCAGAAACTTGCACAGTTGTAATTTTTTGAAAGCCTTGGTTTGTAAATAACAGTTTACTTATTCATTTCCATTTTTGTATAGAACTTAAAGTATTGTGTAAAGAATTTAAGTTAGGGGGAGATTGTTGGGAAATAGTTTAAGTACATTCAAGCTGTTAGTTAGACTTCTCAGACTGTTAGTAGATTTTTCATGTAAATACAAAGTTCATGCTGCTAGTTGAAGAAACTCGAGCTGCCAGTGTAAAAGTTCAAGCTGCCAGAGCAAAACAACTCAAGCTGCTCAGTTCATGCTGTCAAGAGATTCAAGCTGCTCAACAGTTTCATAAACACAAAGTGCTGATTTTCAGGAAACGATATCTACATGAAGATTCCAGCATATCTACTATCAGAGAAGTCATAGTCCTTCAAGGAAACAAGTCCAAAAAGCAATATAAATAGACAGAATAGGTTTTCTATTGTATAGAAGTTTTCTACATATTTTTGAGTCTGTAATTGCTTTGTTGATTAAGTTTTCTTAAGCCTCTAAGGTTGTAAAACCCTAAGAACAGTCTGTGTTCTTCGTCTAATCAAAACAGATTAGAGGTAATTGTAATCATTGAATTCAGCAATACAAACAGTCTTGATTACTTCTTATGTTTTATGCTTCATTGGTTCTGAAAGTTTTTGTTAAAATAATTAAGTGTTATTCCGTAAACTTCTTAATTAAACTTTGATTCAAAGCAAGATTATTGATTTATACTCTGATAAATTTCAAATCAGTTAATCTTGGTTATTCAGTTTTAGATCCTGACAATCTATAACTCACAGTGTTGGGTCTTTATCAAACAGATATAATATCTGCCACCTGAGTTATCTCAGGATTTTATCTTTGTCAATCTGTTCTCTGTCAATTCAAATCTTTGACCCGCTTTAATTCTTTAAGTCAATGTTCAGAATTTCACTGAACCTGTCCAGAATTATCATATTAATCTTTTGTCAATATCAACATCTTTTATCTTTAAAATCTTTTGTTCATATTTTATAGCTTTAAATCACACATTTCTACGGCTAAAATCATGAATATGTTAAGTATTAAGCCTAGGTTCGTTTATTTTATACTTAATCTAATTAAAACTTAGGCTAAATTAACTTTAATCATACAAAATAATCAAATTCGAATTTATTCATAAAACCGAAAATATAAAACCTTAAAAATAACGATTTTTACCTCAAATTCGTACGAAATCGAACTTGTATTAGTAGATTTGTGTAGTATTCTCCGAGATCTTTCCGATGACGTATAAAACTCGATAATCGGCCGGTCGGTTTGGGAGATAAATTAGAGAGAAGGTAGAGAGAGAGTAGAGAGAGAAAGCAGAGAGAGAGTAGAGAGAGAGAGTCTGATTTTTGAATAATAAATCACGTTTATATACTTCATCTAGTTATATTTGCTAGTTAACCCACTTTCATTTTTGTATATTATATCTCTTTTATTTAATTATCTTTAATAATTTATTAATTCATAATATAAATATTTATATAATTTAATTAAATATTTCATATCTTAATTAAATTATAATTCAAATAATGTAACATTATTACATTATCGGTTCAAAATACTGAATTTATAACTGGGTCAAAAGTTAGGTTGTTACAGAATGGGCTCCACCACGCACAAACTTCGTCCCCGAAGTTAGCTATGTTCGAACAGACTGGGATATGTTGCTTTCATGACATCTCTGGATTCCCAAGACTGATGCGAACCTTTATGGTGTTTCCACTGGACGAGCACCATCTGTATCTCTTTGTTTCTAAGCTTCTTGGTCTTTGAGACCAGAATACGTTCTGGTTCTTCAACCACTCTAAGATTTTCATCAGTCTGCAAGTTAACGTGTGGTATTTGAATTTCTCTTTCGTCTGCTAAGCTCTTTCTCAGATGACTGACATGAAATACAGGATGTATTCCAGATAAGTCCGCTGGCAGTTCAAGTCGATAAGATTGATTTCCTATCTTTTCGACAATCTTGAACGGACCGATGAATCTCGGAGCTAGCTTGTTTCTCTTTATGAATCTTACCACATTCTTCATTGGGGATACTTTCAGCATCCCCCAATCGTTAACTGCAAAACTGATCGATCTATGTCGATTATCATAGTATGACTTCTGCCTGCTTTGAGCTTCAAGTATGTTCCTTCTGACGAGTTGAATCTTCTCATGAGTCAACTGTAGAAGGGCAGGTCCTGCTACTGGCGATTCACCTGTTTCACACCAACAGGTGGGAGTTCTGCACTTTCTTCCGTATAGATCTTCAAAAGGAGCCATCTTGATCGTTGAATGATAACTGTTGTTATATGAGAATTCAACCAACGGCAAGTGGTCATCCCAATTACCGCCCAGATCAAGAACGCAGGCACGAAGCATATCTTCAAGAGTAAGGATAGTACGCTCACTCTGGCCATCTGCATTAGGATGATAAGCAGTACTCATAGAGATCCGAGTACCCATCCCGTCTTGTAGAGCTTGCCAGAATCTAGATGTGAAACGACTATCACGATCAGATACGATAGACTTTGGCACACCGTGACAAGAAATGATTTCAGTGATGTACATCTGTGCCAATCTATCCAGAAAGTACGTCTCTTTCATCGGTATGAAATGAGTTGACTTCGTTAATCGATCCACGACTACCCAGATGGAGTCGTGCTGTCTCTTGGTTTTCGGCAACTTCGTGATGAAGTCCATGGTTATATGCTCCCACTTCCATTCAGGAACTGGCAGTGGTTGCATATCGGCTTTCAGATCAAAATATAAACCGATGTCTTTCTTCATTCCTGGCCACCAATAATCGGCTTTCAGATCAAAATACATCTTTGAACTGCTAGGATGAACAGATAATTTGGACTTGTGAGCTTCAGATAGAAGAGTGCTGCGAATTGAACCATACTTAGGGATCTAGATTCGGTTTCCCTTGAGACAATGAAGTCCCTAATGATTCAGAGTTAGAAATTGTAGCTGCCCTTTAAGATTTTCAGAATCAATATTCTCTTCTTTCAATGCTTCAGCTTGAGCAATTCTGATGTCTTCAATAAGATCAGAAGAGAATACTACAGGAGTCAGGGCATAGCAGCACTTTTCCGGATAGACTTTCCTACTCAAAGCATCCGCGACAACATTAGCTTTGCCGGGATGATATAGGATCTCGCAATCATAGCCCTTGATAAGCTCCAAGGACCGACGCTGTTTCATTTTCAGATCCTTTTGAGTAAAAAGATGTTTGAGACTTTTATGACCGGTGTAAAGCTGACACCGAGTCCCATAGAGATAGTGACGCCAGATCTTCAGTGGAAAGGTAACGGCAGCCAACTCAAGATCATGAGTTGGTGCACTTTTCTCGTAATCTTTTAATTGCCTTGAAGCGTAGGCAATTACTTTTCCCCTTTGCATCAGAACACATCCTAAGCCAGTACCAGATGCGTCGCTGTAAACGACAAAATCATCGTTGCCCTCTGGTAAGGCTAGGATTGGCGCTTGAATAAGCTTTTGCTTCAAAGTTTCAAATGCCTCTTGCTGTTTATCAGCCCACACGAAAGGTGTATTCTTTCGTGTTAACATCGTAAGTGGCACATCAATCTTTGAGAAGTCCTTTAAGAATCGCCGATAGTTACCGGCCAATCCAAGGAAACTTCTTATTTCGGAGGCATTGCGAGGCGTTTGCCATTTTTGAACGGCCTCGACTTTAGAAGGATCAACTGAAATTCCTTCGCCAGATATGACATGGCCAAGGAATTGAATCTATAAAAGAAACAAAATAGAGTTTCAAGTTTTGTTCAATCAAAGAACGCTTAAGGAATAGCTCAAGACAATGTAAAGTTATACCTGTCTGAGCCAGAATTCGCACTTAGAAAATTTTGCATAGAGTCTTTCTTTTCTCAGTAACTCTAGCAATTGTCGCAAATGAATAGCATGATCAGCCTCCGTTTTGGAGTAAATCAGAATATCGTCTATGAATACGATAACTGACTTATCCAGCATCGGTCTGCACACGCGATTCATGAGATCCATGAATGCCGCTGGTGCATTTGTTAAACCAAACGGCATCACGAGAAATTCGTAATGACCGTATCTTGTTCGGAAGGCTGTCTTTGGAACATCCTCATCTTTAACTTTCAACTGATGATACCCAGAACGAAGATCTATTTTCAAGAAATAGCTGGCTCCTTGTAGCTGATCAAACAGATCATCGATCCTGGGCAGAGGATATTTGTTCTTTATAGTAACTTTGTTCAACTCGCGGTAGTCGATGCACATACGGAAAGTTTCGTCTTTCTTTTTAACGAATAAGACAGGTGCACCCCACGGAGATGAACTCGGTCGGATAAATCCCTTTTCTAACAGCTCTTGCAACTGCTTTGACATTTCCTGCATTTCTGCAGGTGCAAGTCTGTAGGGAGCTTTTGCAATGGGAGCCGCACCAGGAACTAAGTCAATGCCGAATTCGACTTGACGTTCTGGTGGCACTCCAGATATATCGTCAGGGAATACGTCTGGGAACTCACAGACGATTGGAATATCAGATAAGGATCTCTTTTGGGCTTCAGAGTTAGATTCAGATGAGACATAACATATGTAAATTTGATGACCCTTAGACAGATATTTATGCGCTTTGTCAACTGATATGAAACAATGTGCACCTTTCCACTTCTCCCCTTTGATTTCCAATACTCGGCCGTCTGAAGACTTGATTCTAATGATCCGATGGTTGCAGACGATTGTAGCCTCGTTGTTCATTAACCAGTCCATGCCGATGATGACGTCGAACTCTTTTAACGGAATAGGAATGAGATCAAGGTTGAACACAATGTTATCGATGAGTAGAGTGCAGTTTCGATATACAGAATCAGCCATAACGTAGTTGTTACTGGCTGTCTCAATGTCAAGTAATACGGAAAGCTTCGATGGGGACTTATATAATCTTTGTGCAAAAGATGTTGATATGAAAGAACGACTAGCACCGGAATCGAATAATACGCGAGCAGGGATTGAGTTAAGCAGGAACGTACCGGTAACTACGTCAGGTGTTTCTTTTGCTTCCTCGGCTGTTATTTGAAAAGCTCGAGTCCTTGCGGTCGGAGTAGCAGCTGAACTCTTCATCGTAGATCCTCCAGCTGACGAGTGTGACTGTCCTCGTTGCCCGCTGCGACACTGATACATGAAGTGTCCTCTTTTCCCACATTTCACACATCCGCGTCCTTGCTGTGGGCACTCTTCACTGCTGTGACCAATTCTGTTGCAAGCAAAGCATGTGACGTCATTTGGATTGCACAATCTCATGTGTGATTTTCCACATCTCTTGCAGAATCATGGCTCATTCGTTAGTGAATATGCTTGAGCTTTCGGCTGTGAACTATACTGCTGAGATTGCTGGGACTGAGACTTATTTGGCTTAAAGAATCTGCCAAATCGCTGTTTCTTCGGAGGAGATGGACATGTCTAAGAAAGTCTATGTCAGTCTTTGATTAAGTCTACTCCGACGTTTGCCCACGTTGTCTTACTGGTAGCTAGCCCAGTATGTGGTTGGCCCCCACAATTAAAAGCGTGTGCATGGGATTAAAGGTCATCCGATCTTAAGTACTATGTCTCACAATGTCTGGCTGATAGCGGCAGTCATGTCAAAATCGCGCTTAAAGTCAAAGTCAGAGCTCAAAGTCAAAGTCAAAAGTCAAGTCTCCGCTTAAAATTGTCATGGCATATTAACTGTTAAATCTATAATCTCACTAAGCCCCGCTTACAGTTGTTGTTGAATCTTTTTACAGGTTAAATCAAAGGAAAAGTTCCAGCTGACCCAAGTCTTTAGGATCTGCACGCTCGAATTTGAAGTCATTAAACCACTACTGAATCTGCAATTGGTATTGATTGAAGACAATAATTGTGGTGGTTTGGGTATATCAATGCTATGTACTGTGATTATGTATTAGATTAGTGTCTTGGTGCCCTTTTGTAGTTTTGTTTTGAACTTATCGTATGATAATCATAATTTCTGTAATGACTTAATTCCGCACTTTATTAATCTATCTTAGTTTTGATTGATGTTGTATTGCTCCTTGGGACCTAGTCATTCATGGCTGCCCCGTAAGGGACGATCTTGACATATTGACTATGATGAAACATTTGCTCCAGTGGCCAGGCTAGAAGCAATTCGTTTGTTTCTGACATATGTTGCTCACAAGAGCATGAAGGTATTTCAAATGGATGTAAAGAGTGCATTTTTGAATGGTAAGCTGCAAGAAGAGGTATATGTTTAGCAGCCTCTAGGTTTTAAAAATGAACTCATCCAGGTTTTGTCTATAAGTTGGACAAAGCACTCTATAGGCTAAAACAAACCCTAAGAGCCTGGTATGACACTCTTAATGATTTCCTTATGAGCAATGGATATTCCTGAGGTAAAGTGGATACTACATTAATCATAAAGAAAGTGAAGTCTGATATTATGCTTGTTCAAATCTATGTCGATGACATTATACTTCGTTCTACTAATGAACAACTATGCAAGAATTTCTCACTGCTCATGAAATCTAAGTATGAAATGAGCATGATGGGTGAACTAACTTTCTTTTTAGGATTACAGGTTAAACAAACCTCAAATGGAATTTTTAAAAATCAAAGAAAGTACACATTAGATCTTTTTAAAAAGTTTAAATTTGAACAATGTTCTCCCATCAAAACCCCAATGGTAACCAATGTTAAATTGGATGCTGATACCTGTGGCAAACTTGTTTCTATAACAGCTTACAGAGGTATGATTGGGAGCTTGCTATATCTAACTGCTAGAAAACCAGATATAATGTTTGCTACCTGTTTATGTGCTAGGTTTGAAGCTGATCCAAAAGAAACACATCTAGCTGCTGTAAAAAGAATCTTCAGATACCTAAAGGGTACACCAAGTTTGGTCTCTCGTATCCCAAAAACTCTAGCCTTGATCTAATTGGCTACACAGATTTTGATTTTGCAGGTCGTAGGCTAGATAGAAAAATCACAACAGGTGGGTGTCAACTCCTTGGTGGAAAGTTGATTAGTTGGTGCAGCAAGAAGCAAAACTCTGTTTCCACTTCTACTACTGAAGTTGAATATATTGTTGGTGGAAGATGCTGTGGGTAGATCCTATGGATATATGATAATACAAGTGCCATAGCTATCTCCAACAACCCTGTTTTCCACTCAAGAACCAAGCATATAGAGGGCAGACATCACTTTATAAGGGATCACGTCTAGAAAGGTAATGTTTAGGTAGCTTTTGTTCATACAGAAGAACAGCTTGCAGATATTTTCACAAAACCCCTTGATGAAATAAGTTTAATTCCCTTGTGTGCAAGCTGTGAATGTTATATAAAAGTGACTAAGTGTCATTGATGTTCAAATGATACTTAAAGCAAAACTGTCAAAATCTCAAACAATAGCTTTGGTAGGATAGATTTTATCAGTCCTATACTTAGCCAGCTCTTTAAAATTTGGACATGTTTGACAAGTAACAAGTTTGACAAAATAACAAGTCTTTCAAAACCAAGTTTTTCTTTCAAACCTGCACTGTTATCTAAACCTGAAATCTGCTCTCTCTGTATTGTCATACAAGGCAAGCCTTGTAATCTGTTTATATATTGAACAAGTTTCAAATTGAAAGTTGCTCTTAAATGACTGCACAGGTTTCATAAACAGGTTACAGTCTGATCAGTTTTGAATGAAACATTTTCATCACAGGTTTAAGCAACAACTTTGAACATCCATTTTTAATTAACATTACTTCACTTTTAAGTTATATAAGTTGTGTATTTATTTATCTTAATTACCTGCGGATCATGTGCGTTACATGTTTAAGTGGAGAAAAGCGTCAAGTTGGTTTGACAAACGTGCTGACGTGGTAACTGTTCTGTTCCGTTAGTCATCATATTTCTAATCAACCACCCTTTTCTCTCTCCTACTATCTCACATTCAAATCCTATAAATACCCACTATCACAATTTCATCTTTTTCTTCCCTACTGCAACCCTATATATCCATACTCTCTGAGAAACCCTAACTACCTTTAAAAGACTTTGTTTCTGAGACTTGTGCATTCTCATCTACTTCAACAATGGCCTCCAACACTCCCCTTGTACCTGCATTCTTGGGTGAGAATGTTATAAGACACCCATCTGTCACGACCATACTAACCTCAAACCCACAAACTATGTGGCAAACCTGACCATTCCTAAGAACTATGTTGGAAAAGGCTATGAACCGATGGTTGATTTCCTGAAAGCTCACCCTCTGAACTATGCCATGACAGCCACTCCTGAAGTTATGTATCAAGAAAAATTGTCTTTGAGTTCTGGTACACTTGTTCTTATGACTTTGATACTAAGACCATTCAAGGAACCATTCTCAACAACACTTGAGTTGTTGAGATAATTGCTGCTCTTCTTCAGGAGGTACTTCATCTTCCAGTAGTTGAGAAATATGATAAACCACTGCCTGAAAATCAACAAATGGCTAACCTGCTACGATGTGGTGGTGTATCTGCACCAAGGGTGGGAGCTTCTCTGTTCAGGAAAAAGCTAGCACCAACTTACAGTTTTGTCTTTGCCTCTGTGGTGATGAGTCTAAGCCGCAAGATTGCTTCGTTTGACCAGCTTAGCCGACATGAAGTCCAAATAGCCTCGCAGTTTGTGGATGAGACTACACTGAATATGGCCAAATGGATCTTTGGTAATCTGAGGGCCTTTGTGGTACAAGACTAGTGTTCCCCCTCTGTAAGGTACCCCAGATTCTTAAATCTCATATTCAAGCATGTCTGTGGTGACAATCTGTACAACTCCCAACCATTCATGAAGTCAAAGATGTTTTCTGTAAATGGAAACAAAGTTTTTCATGCTCTGGTGACTACTGAAGATCCTCCTCTCTCAACTCTAATGAGGAGGCTTCTTCGTTTGGTGGAAGGACCTTCTACACAGGTGGTGGATCCAACAGCTGCTCCCATAAGATAATCCAAATCACTGACTAAAAAGTCAAAACATGCCCTGAAGTCTGGTGAAGCTGGGTCTATCACTAAGAAGCCCAGAAAAACTAAGTCTGCACCCTCAGTCTCTGTGTCTGAGGGGAAGCAGGCTGATCTCCCAGGTTCATTTGTTGAACAGAAGCCTTTGGGGATGGTGGCTCTATGCCATTAAGACCTTGGAACAGGTTCCACCACCTGTTACTATCCAGTCTCCTCTCCAGTCCAAACACAACAACCTCCCACTTCTCCCAACACTTACTCCAGGCTTAGGAAGAAATCCTTAGCTAGAAAGAAAACCATCAGCCTACCCAATCATCAAAGCCCCTCTGACCCCTCTCAACAGGAGTCAATTGCAAAAGAAGCAACCCCTGCTACATCATCTTCTCTTATCTAGGGAGAAGGTGCACCCTCTATGGAGCCTGCTTCACTCCAGCCTGAGTCCAACCAGACTCAACCTCAGCCCTCTGGTTCCTCTTAACAGGAACCAGTTGTACACATGGAGGCTGCCACATCAACTGACCCTCCCTCTCAACAGGGTGAGGATAGTGAAAGACGTGAGCTCTCTCCTCTCCACACTGAGTCCATACTGTCGGGTGTTTATTTTTGTGTTTATGAAATGTAATGTTTGGGGGTGCTTATTGTAATTTGTCTATTCTTGTAATGATATTAATAGGCTAGGCGGCGATTGATAGAAAGTAGTTCATAGTTATAGTGCAACAAAGTAAAAAAGCGACTGTGAGACAAACCACCATTTTTCATGTAATATTTCCAATTTTCTCAAAGAAATCACTTAGTTAAGTTTGATCTTACTTGTGTTTCCGATGTATGATCTTAATTGCATATAAATTTTGAAATAACAATTGGTATCAGAGCCTAATATGACAATTTTTTGAGTGGCTTTCCGAGTGTACAACAAACGTATAGATACTGTCAATGAGAGCGTGAATGTCAAGTTTGATGAAGGCATCATAATGGCTCCTGGACATGCCAGTTCAGGACCCGATCCTCAACAGAATACTTTTTTGAAGTCATCTGAGCTTAACGATGAATCGAATGATCTAAATACTTTATTTGAGAATTTTTATGATGACTATTTTGATAAGGCTGTTGGTACACCCTGTGTGACGATAGCAGTCTAATCGATTATGATTTAAGTAATATTCTGAGTTAACCAGTATTTTGATATATATGTTTAATATGTGTTTGTATGTTACTGATTGTGTGTTTGAACTTGATGTAACATATTACAAGAAGTTCAAACATAAAGGTCAAAGATTATGTCAAGCATAAGTTAAAACATAAGTTTCATCACTTAAATGTTTAAGTGTATTGGCTAGATTCGAATAGGTTAAGGATGGCATTCGAATCTGTGATAGATTCGAATGTATCCTTAGATTCGAACATGGGCTAGATTCGAATCTGTCAGATGGACAGATTCGAATGGGCCTAGGCCAGATTCGAGGTTGGCCCACAACAGACTCGAATCAGGGTCTATAATTAGGGATAGACTCGAATGATTAGAAGACTTTTTGCAGAATTCGTGAGGGATTAAGCAAGAGGCGATCTCGAGTTTATCAGCTAGGTGAGTCCCGTTTCGGAGAGAATTAGTACGTAGGATCGTTCGTGTGTCGTTCGTTCAGCGTCTAATAGTCTCCGTGTTTCCGTTGGTTGAGAGTTGTCCGTCTAACCGTCAACGAGGATTCCGCACTCGTTAACGGATCCGCGTCTAGATAGATCTTGCAGTCGTAGACCTTACAAGTGGTATCAGAGACAGCGGAGTGTTCTTGGTGTTCTTCGTGTTCATCAGATACATTCTAGGTTTCTTGACGCTAGTTGGACGGTTTTTCTCTCAAAAACGTGTTTTTGAGCTTAGCAAATTCATATTCGGGAAACACTTTGTCGTTTTTCACGTTTTTGGTCGAAATCATTATTTTTCGTTTGAAAAATAGTGATTTAATCCGTAAAACGTCAAAAAATCAAAGTGTTAGCCGTTTTTCGAGTTTGCGGCGCTCGAATCTATAGGGGTAATTAGGGTTTCTCTCTAGTCTCGAGTCTAACCAAAATACGCTCCTTTCGAGTCAATTTCAGTCAGTTTCGAGTCTGTGTTGTTTCGAATCTGTTACTACATTCGAATTGGATCTCGAGTCTATCCTGTTTCGAGTTTGTTTCGAGTTTGTTACTGTTTCGAGTCTGTGCTTCGATTCTGCTGAATTTCGATTCTATTGTGCCTTCGACTCTAAGGGTCTTCGAATCTATAGAGTCCTTCGAATCTGACATCACTTCGAATCTAGGGACTTCCTCGAATCTGACATTATTTCGAATCTACTTGACTTTTAAGACTTAATCGAATTTAATTTCAAAAGATTAAATATTAATTAGATTCGAATCTATCTATATTCGAATAAGTTAATTTAAATCAGTTTCTAATTAAATTAATTAAGTTCAAATTCAAATTCTTTCAGAAAAGATGTCAAACCTTCAGAAATTCCTTGAGATGGATCACGAAGTTGGGAAGGCCAATGCACCACCTAAGCTGATGAAAGTTGAGGATTACTACTGGTGGAAGGATAGATTTACGGATTTTGTACGATTCAACGATATGCGCATGTGGGTGTGCATTGATGAAGGGTACATTCCACCAGTTTCTGAGGTTGAAGGCCGTCAAAAGGTCTTGTCATATCAAATGATGAAAGAAGATGAGAAGAAATTATTTGAAGCCGAAAACAAAGCTTTCTCCATTATCCGAATGGCTTTACCTCAAGATATCTTGCACACATTTCGGACTCAGAGGACGTCGAAAGAACTTTGGGAGTCTCTCCAGAAAAGGTGTGAGGGTAATCCACGGGTACGTCGAAAGCGTACAGAGCTGTTGACCCAACAGTTTGCAATTTTCAAGGCTCTTAAGGATGAACAGTTGGATGATATTATCACACGATTCTATCATCTGATAACAGAGCTTGAAAGTCATGGTATTGAGTATTCTGACACAGACAAGAACAATAAGCTTCTTGATGCCCTACCAGCCAAATGGGCTATGTACGTGGCAATGATTAAGCTGAATGAAGATAAATACTATGCTCAATCACTGGATGACATCGTGGGAACGTTGAGGGCATATCACTTTGAAATGATAAAGGCTGAGACTGATTACGAGCAAGTCCAAAATCCGGCTATGTATTTTGGAAAGACATCAAAATCATCAGTGACAGCTGATCAGAAGAGTGCTACAGCGTTTTTCACCGGAGAAACGTCATCGCCACCAGAGTCCGAAGACTCACTAAATCGCGCGTTCTTAGGGTTAGGAAGATCGGAAGAACCGCAACCTCAAGTCCAACAGGCATCGACCAGTCAGAGCTATTCTAAGATGCCAATGAGCGCAAAGTCGGCGGAAGAACATCTGAATCCGCTTGCTTCGTTTGTGGCCGCATACGGAAATTGCGTTCAAGGGAAGATCAACGATCCGGCTCTTTGGGATGAAGACTACGATCAGGTCGACCCTGATGACTTAGAGGAAATGGATCTGAAATGGCAACTGGCCATGGTAACCCAGAGGGTTAAGAGATTCATAAAGAGAACTGGAAGAAATCTGCAGATGAATAACAAGGGGATAGGATTTGATAAGTCCAAGGTGAAATGCTATAACTGTCAGGGATTGGGACACTTCGCCAGGGAGTGTCAAAGACCGAAGGTAGAGACATACCAGGGGCAGAGTCAGCATCAGGGACAGTTCCAAAATCAGTCCCAACAGAGATATCTTCCGAGTTCCTCATCTGGTCAGGCCAATCTAGCGGGTCTGATATCCAATGTCACTTCTGACAGACAGCTAGATGGTTCCTATGACTGGAGTTCACATCCGGAGTCCAATGCTAGAGCTTTCATGGCTGAAGTTACGGAGAATGGTTGTGATGAAGATGAGCAGACCACAAGGGAAAGCAGTCCGATGTGGGTAGAGAAAGCGAATGATCAAACCGTGCTGGAGTTTGCTGCTCAGATGGCCAATGTGGAATCTGACAACTCAAAGGTTAGTCTTTCTTATTCTCTATTTCGTGAATTATGTGCTTTATGTGTTAGTTCTAACGATAGGTTAAATCTAGTTTTAGACTCACATAAGACCATAGCTGCTCAAAATGAAAATTTAAAAATTGAAAACGCTAGCCTAAATGATATAAAACAAGATTTAAAAGAAAAGCTTAAGGCTGATGCTCAAGACGTAATCGTTCTAAAAGACAAACTGAGTGAGCAGTGTGTTAGGATAGAACTTATGTATGAGCACGTAGAGGCCTTGACCAAAAGTTTGAAAGACAAGGACATAGAGCTAGCCGAGACCAAGGTTAAGGTAGCAGAGGCAAATAGCAAGCTGGAAAAGTTTAGGAATTCGAGCCTAAACCTAGGGAAAGTCTTAGATGCCCAAAGACAGTCTAAGAAGCCTGTAGGTCTAGGTTTTCACGAAATTCCTCCACCGTTCAATGCAAACTATGTGCCTCAGCCTCAGGAGAAAACTGACAAGTCAGTAGTTTTAGAGGACCTACCTGAATCTACACCTGAGCCCACAGTAGAAAATACACCTAAGGTGACTGACTCAACTGTCAAGGTCAAGAAAGTGAAATTTGTGTCTTCCTCAAGTGAAACACCTGCAGGAAAACAGAAAATTTCATGGGCTGACCAGGTCGAAGAGACAGACACTGTAGATGTACCAAAGGCAATAGACACCAGTGAGACACCTAGATCTAAGGGACCAACCAAAAAGTCCATGGATAAGATGTCTTGCTTTAGATGTCACGAGAAAGGGCACGTTGCTTCTCACTGTCCTAATAGGAAAGCTGATGTTACACCTAAGACAGTGAACCCAACACCTGTTAAGCCCTCAACAAGTGTGGCGAGCACGAGTAGTTCTCAGAGTACCGAGAAAACTGTGCAGGCCGCACCAAGACCTGTTGTGAAACAAACACCGGTTAAGGTTGGACCAAAAGAAGTGGTTAGGACAAATTCACCGAATCGTGTCTTTAATCAATCTAGGTCAGCACCTCAACAAGTCTATAGGAGCACCACACCTAGCAGGTCACACACTCCAGTTAGGTCACATACTCCCGTTAGACAATATGTTCCGGTAAAAGCTCAGGGATCACAGTCTGAAATGCATTATAATAAGACTTATTCTAGAGCACCACAACAAATGCCTACTCAAAGGCAAAGAGTGAATCTAAATCACTCGGCACCACAACAGAATTCAGTTCAAAGGCCCAAGTCACCTGAAAGGCGAGATGGGTACTTGAAAGAGTTCAAGTATGTGGACGAGAATGGTATTACCAAGTCAGTCATGGCTTGGGTTCCCCGTGATAACTAACCTATTTTTCTTTCATGTGCAGGAGATAACTACCGGTCCAAACAACAAGTGGTTCGTCGACAGTGGTTGCTCCAGGCACATGACGGGGGAAAGAAGTCTTCTCACAGACTTCAAGGGGGTAATAGGGGATTTGTATCATTCGCGGGCAACAAAGGAGGAAATATCACTGGAACTGGAGAAGTCACTAATGGGACGATTACATTGGATCAAGTTTATCACGTTGATAAACTGGTTCATAATCTCATTAGTGTATCTCAAATCTGTGATAAGAAGAACTCGGTGTTATTTACTGACACGGAGGCGTTAGTGCTAAAGCCGGGATTCAAGATACCTGAAGATTGGATATTGATGCGGGCTCCAAGGAAGAATGACTTGTACATGCTCGATATGAACAAGCCAGATAATTCGATGGGTCCGATCTGCTTACTATCAAAAGCTTCGGAGACGGAATCGGTTTTGTGGCACAGACGCATGGCTCACTTGCACTTAAGGAAAATGAACTACATAACGAAGAATGGTTTGGTGCAAGGTGTGCCTCTGAAGAGCTTTCAGTTTGAGGATAAGTGTCTACCGTGCATGAAGGGCAAGCAACATAAAAAGACACACAAGTCCAAGAAGTTGAACTCCATAACCTCGACATTCGATTTGTTGCATATGGACCTTTTCGGCCCTATCAACAAAAGGAGTATAGGAGGTAGTTGGTTTTGCTTAGTTATCACTGACGATTACTCACGGTTTTCATGGGTTTTCTTTTTAGGTACGAAGAACGAGACGGCTACAAAGCTCATCGGGTTCTTAGACCAAGTGGAGAATTCCTACGGAACAAGGGTTAAAAATATACGTAGTGATAATGGGACTGAATTTAAAAACTCTGTAATTGGTGTATATTGCCTATCAAAGGGCATCGTGCATCAATTCAGTGCACCATATGAACCTCAACAGAATGGGGTGGCCGAACGTAAAAACAGAACTTTGATTGAGGCTGCAAGGACCATGCTTTCGGATTCAAAGCTTCCTACCATGTTTTGGGGGGAGGCAGTGAATACCACGTGCCATATTTTAAATAGAGTCCTTACAGTCAAATCATTGAACAAAACATGTTATGAAATTTTGAATAAAAGGCCACCTAACTTAACTGGATTCGAACCGTTTGGAGTACCATGTACACTTTTAAGAACAAAACATCAACCGAAGTTTGGTGAAAAGGCTGACGAAGGATATTTCCTAGGTTATGTGCCAAACTCACCAAACAAACGGGTTTTTAACAAAAAGAGTGGTACTGTGGAGATTGTGCATAATATTGAAGTCACAAGTTATACACATGAACCCCAAACTGGTCCGGAATGGATTTTTGACTATGATAAGTTATTTGAGTCATTTAACATTCCTTTGGATGATACTGCAGGTACAATCGATAAAGACATGGCGACGTTGCACCTAAATGACGATGGCCATATTTTTCCAAGGACCACGTTCGAATCTACGTCCGAGCCTACTGCGACTGTAGATGGGTCTCCAGAAGTTGCTAATCCAGAAGAACCTAACACTGAGAATCAGACTCAAGCATCAAGTTCTGCCTCTGAGGAAAACGTCCGTGAGGAAGAGAATGTGGAAGCTGAGCCTGTTCCCCTTTAGGTGAAATAGGATCCAACTTAGGAGATAATCTAAGGGTAGACGAAATAGAGACCTCTAGGATTAACAAGAACCATCCTATAGATAGCATCATAGGAAATCCTAACGAGGGTGTGAGGACTCGGAGTAGTGTAAATAACAACACTGTGTTGTTGTCGATGATAAACGACTCCGAGGCATATCACACATGTCTATATTCGTGTTTCATATCGCAAGTAGAGCCCAAAAATGTGCAAATGGCACTTAAGGACAACTCTTGGGTTGAAGCGATGCAGGAAGAACTTTCACAATTTAGGAAACTAGAAGTGTGGGAGTTAGTTCCGTTACCTCGAGGGGAGATTGCAATAGGAACCAAATGGGTTTTTAAGTGCAAGAGAGACGATCGGGGTATAGTCACGCGCAACAAGGCGAGATTAGTTGTAAAGGGTTTCAACCAAGAGGAGGGAATCGATTACAACGAAGTTTTTGCACCAGTAGCAAGGCTGGAAGCCATTAGGTTGTTTCTAGCGTTTGCCTCCTTCAAAGGCTTTAAAGTATATCAACTGGATGTTAAGAGTGCTTTCCTGTATGGGAAAGTGAAGGAGTTGGTGTATGTAGAACAACCGCCCGGATTTACAGATCCAAAATATCCTGATAGAGTATATCGCTTAGATAAGGCTCTTTATGGATTACATCAGGCACCTAGGGCATGGTATGAGACTCTATCCAACCATCTTTTAGAAAATGGCTTTGAGAGGGGTAGGATAGATAGTACTCTATTTGTGAAAAGAAAGGGAGATCATTTTATCTTGGTACAAGTGTACGTCGATGATATCATTTTTGGATCATCAGACGAACAGATGTGCAAAGATTTCGAGAAGGTTATGAAGTCTAAGTTCGAGATGAGTGCTATGGGGGAGTTGAATTTCTTTTTGGGGTTACAAGTTGACCAGAAGAAGGAAGGCATGTTTATCCATCAGACCAAGTATGTCTATGACATATTTGAACGGTTTGGGATGGAAGGAACAAAGTTGACTGCCCATTTCAGCACGCCGATTCAAGTGAATCACAATCTCGGGCCGGGTACTGAAAGTGATTCCGATGTGGATCCGACTTTATATCGGGCCATGATTGGGTCACTTATGTATTTAACTGCTTCAAGACCTGATATTATGTTTGCTGTTTGTATTTGTGCAAGGTTTCAAGCGAATCCAAAGGAGATGCATATGAAAGCTGTGAAGCGGATTCTACGATACCTCAAGTCGAAACCGAAGCTGGGACTTTGGTATCACGCGGAGGGAGATCTAGAGTTGGAGGCGTTCACGGATTCAGACTACGGAGGATGCAGCTTGACGCGCAAATCAACGACTGGAGGTTGTCAGTTCCTCGGAGGGAGACTGGTGTCCTGGCAATGCAAGAAACAAACATCGGTAGCTGTGTCAACGTGCGAGGCCGAGTATGTTGCTGCTGGTAGTTGCTGTTCACAGGTTCTGTGGATACAACAACAATTGCGGGATTACGGTTTGGCTTATACTCAAACTCCAATTAGGATAGACAATCAAGCTACAATTGCTATAACAAATAATCCAGTTAAACACAGTAAAACAAAGCACATAGACATAAGACATCATTTTATTCGTGATTGTGCTGAAAAGAACTTGATCAAACTGGTAAAAGTGGCAACAGAAGATAATAATGCTGATTTATTTACCAAAGCGTTTGATAAGTCACGATTTGAGTATTTAATTCAACTTAATGGAATGCGCAACCCAGAGTAAATTGACCTTAGTAGTATTTTATTTCCTTTTATAGTTGTTATATTTCTTTCTTTTTACTGTAGTCT
>JAANYP010001911.1:22295-70063 GCA_020465985.1 Centrapalus pauciflorus | reverse complement strand
GAATCTATACTCTCGAATCTGTCCCTGGCGATCTCGAATCTAATCTCGAGTCTATCGTATTTTCCACTAAACGACATTTCCGTCAATTCTTAAACGCTTTTGGTTCGATTCTACCTTCAAATCTAGTACTTTCAAATCTAGGTATAAGCAACATGATTGTACAAGATTTTGGTGGTTTAATACACAAATTTGGGCTTAAACATCACATTTTGATGTTCTATTGGTCAAAATAGGGTTTTTGCAAAATTACCAAGTTTGGACTAATAAAAGACCAAATTAAAAGCATAAATCTATAATTAGAACCTAGTTGAACTAATGTATGTGATTTGCTACGTTCAAAATGGTTAAAATTGTGGGTTTTTGTTGAAATAAAGGCCGACGGGACTTCGAATCTGATAATGGACATTCGATTCTGATCATGGGTTTCTCGAATCTATCAATAGATTCGAGATGACCAGATATTCGAATCTGTCCATCAGACTCGAATAGGGTATACTCGAATCTGTCCATTAGACTCGAAAAGAGAGACTTCGAATCTGTACTTTGTTTAATTTGTTTAATTTAAATTTTATTAAACTTGTGGAAATTTAATTGTGTTAGATTTTGTATTTACCAAAGTACAAAATAAAGCAAATTTAAATTTAAACAAGTTAATTGATTTTTAATGACTCTAACATTTTAACTTACTGTGCAGATATGGCAGCTCGTGCTTTCGTCCCTAAACATAACATGGTTCTTAATCCAGATAATCATATCCCTGAGGCGCAGGGTTTTCGTGAAGTGTTGGACTTCTTAGCTGAATCCAGAATTAGCTACGCTTTGTTTCAGAACATTCCGATTGTAATCTCATATGTGCGGCAGTTCTATGATCACTTACAAGTTGACTGCTCTGTCACCCCGACAGTGCTGAGAACAAGGATCGCAGGGCAACCGTTGGTATTCTCTGCCGATATGCTGCGTCAAGTGTTGCAGCTAGGATCTGAGGAAGAGGAGTCTGGGCCTATTGACTTTCCTCTAAGTATTAGGCAAGCGGCTTTTCAACGAATGGGTTACAGTCTAGATGTGACAAAGTCGTCATACATGAAGAGTGGCCTGATTGGGCAATGGAGATTCTTGGTGCATGTCTTCATGGTCTGTTTTGCACCGAAGAAAGCTGGTTTTGATTATATAGTATCAAAAATCCAATCAGCAATGATCGCGATGGTATACAATAAGAAGTTTAGTTTCTCGCAGCTGATTTTCTCGGAATTTATCCATCAAATCACGGCTCCTGAGAGAGAAAGGTTCCTTTTGTATCCGAGGTTCGTGATGATGTTGATACGCCACTTTTTGCCAAGTCTGCCACAATCAAATGATTCCTTGAGCGTGAATGTAATGGAGAAACGCATATTTGCTGATTGTTCCTCACACCGAGGAAGATTGGATGTTCCTACTGCTCGTCCGTTGTTTGGAGCTGTCTTAGACAGGAACTTTGTGGCACCTGATAATGCCAACTGGGCATGTGAAATAGAAGTTCAACAGCAACAGCAACAGCAACAGCAACAGCAACAGCAACCGCATCAGCAACCGCATCAGACTCGTGTTCGTCCCCGTGATCCAAGGCGAAGACAAAGAGATACTGCAAGTCAGTCTCAGGCGTCTAGGCCTTCTTCGAGTCAGCAACCAGAAATGCAGGAAGCAGGGCCGTCAACTGTCCCAAATGAAGCTGATCAATTGTGCCAAACGTTAAACAAAATCTGGGAGGCGGGTCCACATGCAAATGAGGATATAGCTGCTGCGTTAGTGGGAGAATTGCTTGAGCCTCCAGAGGGAGAAGAAGATGTCTTCAGAGATGTTGACGAATATGTGCCAGAGCAGACTGGCAATGATGAGTCATCATCTGCTACAGAATCAGAAGAGATGGAGGAGATTGAAGTTGAAGCTCCAGAATCTGTTCAAATTGGAACTTACGGTTCACGTTTGATCATCAATGAAGGTGGTTCGAGAAGGCGAGAGGCCAGGGAATCTGAAGATTCGGATTTTGAAGAAGAAGATGATGCTCCACTACTGACGAGGCAAAGGGCCAAACGTCATCGGTTCATGCAAGGGTCTTCCTCTGCATCCGCCAGTCAGTCAGAAGTTCCCCAAACCCAACCTCAAACCACAGCTCCACCATCACCACCACCTCAACCTCATGAGCCATATATTCCACCATCATTCAACCCTTCTCCCATTCAGTCCATTCCATCCACATCTACCGCCTATGCTGAAAATCAGCGGTTTCTTCAACTCAAATCTCGAGTGGATTTCCAACATGTCCAAATCCTGAGCCTAACAAAGGCAATAGGTGAAATTCAGACACATAATGCAAATTTAGATAAAGAAAATGCTGAATTGAAGAAGACAGTTGAAACAATCCAAGAGGAGAATATTGAGCCAAAAACATTCGTCTGTGACCAGGCCGCCGAGTTAAGATCGATGCGCTCCCTCATTGAGCAGTTAATGAAAAACCTTCAGGCTCAGGGGGAGACGTCGTGTCGTGATCAAGAAGTACAGAGGCGGAGGGACGATGATGAAGATGATAACCAAGGCAATGATCCCAGCTCTCAAAGACAGGATGAGCCAGTAGATTTTTCTACTGCTCAGGCTGCTCAATCTCAGGGGGAGCCAAGTCAAGCAGAAGGTGAAAGAGGAGAGGCTAGTTCTTCAAGGACTTTAGACAGCGACATGATAGATGCGCTAAAAGATATTGAAGAAGAGCTGATGGAGTTTGATTTTGAAGATGAAATAGAAGAGTTGGAGGAAGGGGAATTCATTCCTGAGGAGATTGTTGACTGGAAATCTGACGACGAAGTGATAGAGGACGAGGACGATGATGTTGATGAAGTCATAATCAATTCACAACCAGTCACTGAATTTTATGAGAGCTCAAATCATAATGTGATTGATATTGATTACATCAAGGTAGCCTCAGTCGAGGATAAAGAACTTGAGGAGGCTGAAAAAGAACCATCTAGAGCTGATTTAATAAATCTTTGGTTCAAGAAGGAAGAAAAGAAAGAACAGCTGAAGATGAAGAAGACGATGAGAATTCCAAGTGCCGGAAACTTCTCAGGAGGGATTATTAGCTGGTTCTTTGACAGAGAACTGCAGCTGTTTATTTTGAAGAGAAGAGATGGCCTTCAATACTTGAGGCGGACACTGAAAGCTTTTAATTCATTGCCTAAGATTGAAGTTAAAGAGTTAGCCTGGAAGGAACTGATCAATATTGGAAATGATCCCTACGCGAGCGTTATTGAAAGAATTATAAGGAAAGAAGGGCGATCAGGCAAATTTGAGAGGCTTAAGCCGAGAACAGGCAAGAGGGTCGAGGATGGATCAAGAATAGATCCTCATACTGGAAGGCCTTGGGCTAGAATGATCTATAAGCCAGTCAAATGCTTGAAAAGAGTGCCAATAAAGCCAATGCCACAAAATGTTTTGAGCAACATGAAGTGGTGGTACCTGGAGATTGATACTGCTGAAGCTATAATGGAGGATCAAGACGAGCAGGTAATTTTGAAGGTATACGACCCACTGCATTTGATAAACCTATCTAAGGACGACCTGAAGAAGCTTCATGATCAGCCTATCTTTTTTACAGAACCATGGAGATCTGAAGCCAGGAAGTTCCAAAAGGTAGTTAAAGTATGTATAGATGCAGGGTTATATGCAGGTAGTAGTATCTATAGCTCTAGTACTTAAATTTGATGTAATGTAAATAATTAGAAGCTATCGTCAAGGGGGAGTCTGTTGGTACACCCTGTGTGACGATAGCAGTCTAATCGATCTGCGTTATGATTTAAGTAATATTCTGAATATTAACAAGTGTTTTGATATATATGTTTAATATGTGTTTGTCTGTTATTGATTGTGTGTTTGAACTTGATGTAACATATTACAAGAAGTTCAAACATAAAAGTCAAAGAGTATGTCAAGCATAAGTTAAAACATAAGTTTCATCACGTAAGTGTTTAAGTGTATTGGTTAGATTCGAATAGGTAAAGGAAGACATTCGAATCTGTGATAGATTCGAATGTATCCTTAGATTCGAATAGGTTAGATTCGAATCTGTCAGATGGACAGATTCGAATGAGGCCTTAGGCCAGATTCGAGGTTGGCCCACAACAGACTCGAATCAGGGCCTATAATTAGGGATAGACTCGAATCATTAGCAGACCTTTGGCAGAATTCGTGAGGAATTAAGCAATAGGCGATCTCGAGTTTATCAGCTAGGTGTGTCCCGTTTCGGAGAGAATTAGTACGTAGGATCGTTCGTGTGTCGTTCGTTCAGCGTCTAATAGTCTCCGTGTTTCCGTTGGTTGAGAGTTGTCCGTCTGACCGTAAACGAGGATTCCGCACTCGTTCACGGATCCGCGTCTAGATAGATCTGTCAGTGGTAGACCTTACACTTTTATTGCATGATTTTAGTTTCCTAGTTTGAATCCTAAAGTCAATTAAGTCATGATCTACTTCTTTTATTTAGTTAGTTTTCTCTACTTTGATTCGAATGAAATCATTTGTTTTTGAGTGAAATAAGTATGGGGTGAGGTGTTTGTTGATTGAAGCTAATTGTGTGATCCACAGTTGTGTTCGAGGGTTTGTCTAATTTTACCTAACGGGTGGGAATTTGATCTGCTACTACTGGCCATTATTTTATGTATGTGCATCTACGCAGGTTTAACCTACACCACCGCGTGAACTTAATATCTACAATACCATTTTCGAGGCCTTGTAAATATATCACACACCACCGTGTAGGTAGAAGCTACACCGCCGTGTAAATATCAGCCCACACCATTTGTACAAATAACCCACGAGGTCACGTAAGGGTTTTTATATACCCTATCAGGCGCGAATACAGAACTCAAATTAGCGTGTTCTCGTGTTTTACCCTGTTTCAACCCTTTTCTTCTCCTCCCCTGTCTCATGATCGTCACCCACCAACCGTAGATTTCACCATGATCAACTACCCACTATCGACCGCACACCACCTCTCCTTGACCTGCAGACACATCCCTGCACAAACCCACGTTTTCTGGGTCAACAATGCTTGATTTTTGTTGATTTCTCTGAGATATTCGTTGACAGATATGGATGCTTCTACACTTGTGTTTAAGTTTGGTTTTTAGGGTTCTCTAGGGTTCTTCTCAAGCTTCATGACACTACACACACTTCATTACTGCTCCATTGCTCATAACCCTAAATTCATTGCGAAATTGTTTGTTTTCATGCTAGGCTAGTTAGTTTAGATGTTTCTTGTGTGATCATTGCCCATTTCTCATGTGTTGGCTGGATGGGAGGTGTATATTTCATTCACATAGTAGCCTTTGTCCTCGATCGGTTTGTGCTGATCTCTCTAACGTTCGCTACTCTTAGTCCGTTTTGCCTAATTAAAATTTAATCTTGAATATTATTAATTGACTTTGCGCACAATGCACTCTTGGTTTTCACAGGTTAATTATGGATCCGCCAAAGGATTTGATTCCCGTTTCTTTTAGTTTTCTTTTGAACAGGCTATGTCAGCATGCTGGTGTCCCCACATATTCACTTGTTAATTGCTTTTTTCATATGCTTAAGTGCTTGATTTAGCTGCATCAGGGGACTCTACTTACAAAATTTTCTACCCTGGTGCTACTTTGGCTGTTAATCGAGTTGTCCATGTCTAGCCTGATTGATACCAGTCACTAAATATACGACCATGGCACCCACAAAAACGTATAACCTGTAATCTGTTTCGATTTGGACTACATTGTTTCATTTAGCCTGCTGAGACCATCATACTGGTCTGGTTGTGTATTTAATCGACTGCCCATGTTCACGATTACATATTCATAACTTGTTAGGGATTCCGGGGTTAATAGATTTTATGTTTACGCCTTGACATAATTGTGTCATGTTCAGTCTCGCTTTGAAAGTACTAGGATAGCTTTTGCACCAACTCAAAGAATTTTTGTTCCATGTATCATCAATTTTGTTTGCTTTTGCTTACCTGTTGTGCCTTGATGATCATATTGGAACACTGGGGTTGTATTTCCATCATTTTTTGTTATGTTTGACAGCCTAAAGGCTCGGCTTGCAGACTTTTAAACCCCTGGTGCAAATTTGTTTAATTGGTTTGGAGGCATGTTCAATCAGTTTTGCTTTCCAAGTGTGGTAGAATGTATAATGCAGGGGTGGGTGCATTGTATGACTTGAGTTGGAATATTTCAAAATTTTTGCTTGGTTGTTTGAATTGCATAATTGCTTTTATATGCATCAATCCAAGTATGGGATGGTGTGTGGTTCATTCAGCTTTTCGGATGTTTCTAGATTTGCTTTGTCTTGTTGCTCAATCTAGTACAACTACTGGTTGAATTTGCATTGTACATTGACCTGTTGTCATGTCCCTTTATGAGCATGAATTGTTGATTCTTCTGATGTCACGATTTAAATAATCCTAGGGGTTAGCGAGTTTGCTAGCTTCCTAAACTAGTTCGTTTTCTTCGTTGATTTAATCACAAGCTAATATCGTCCAGCTTGAGATTGAATGTGCCATGATTAGTTTGGCTTTTTGTCTGGCATGAATTTTGAGTTTAGACGATCACTTTGATGCTTGTGTTTTCCCATCACAGCAGCCCTTCACACGATGACTGCAAATTCAGTTCTGAGGGGCTGCCAACACAGCTCGATTTTACCCATTACAGCAGCCCTTCACACCATTTGCCCAGCTTTTTGACACCATTTGCCTAATTTATTTTTTTGTTTCTAATCTGATGGCAAAAGATGACTGCGCTTGCATTAGTTATGAGAATTCAACCTCGAGTAATAGCTCCATGAATGGCTTTGTTTGTTGCTAATGTTTTGGGTTTCAATATGAGGTTATTGGTCACTTTCACACACTTTCACCTTAGGTAGTTCGGGTTATTTATTTTATTTCCTTTATTCCTTATATTTAGTTTATTCGTAGTTCAATCTTAGTTTTTAATTTTTATTTCTTTATTTTAATTCTTTTGTTTATTTAGTCCTCTTTCTTTAACAAAAAAAAAGGAAAAGAAAAGAAAAGACAAATTAAATCAAGTTAATTTATTTGTTTTTTTGCTCTCTCGTCCTTATTTATGTTTTTATTTATTTATTTTGCAATCTTCATGATTCGTTGGTGCTTTTCAATGCCTTAGACACATTCACTAACTTTGGCTGCGAATTTCTCGCAGATCATGCCACCGAAGCGGCAGAAGAGGGTTGCTCCCGCACCAGTAGCAACACCACCTCCTCACCCAGCACCGGATCACGATCTCGATCTCGAGCCTGATGTAGCCGCTGCACCTCTGGCCAGACATCCATGGCTTATTTTTGACACGCCGGACCAAGAAGACGATTATCAGAGCATCAGGCACAAGCGATATTCCACATCCAAGTATACCAATTAGGCAGACATGGCTTCACTCGGAATAGCCTATCGACTACGCTTCATCATGCCGCCCTGATGACATTGATCACCCACAAAAAAGAAACCTGGTTTTAATGAACATTAGAACCTGATTATAATTAGTAAACCGAGTTTTTAAAAACTGAAAAACCAGGTTTTAATATCTAAATTTCACTTAACCAAAAAGAAAAAAATTTAATTTTAGGACTTTCACTACAAGAAAAACATCCTATTGTGACAAAGATTTTTAGTGAGGACAAAATGTCCTCACCATAACTCACTAAAAGACAAAATTATGTGATTTCTTTGATAATTATATTTGACTTAGCATATTGTGAGGACATGTCCTCCAAATAGATAATTTAATTTTGATTTTTGATTTTTCTTTTTACATCGAAATTAAAATATTTCAAGTTATTGAATTTTTTTTTTACCCAAGATTTGGAGAGGACATGTCCTCACTATATGATATTTTAATTTATAGTTTTTGTTTTTCTTTCCACATTAAAAGTTTTAACATTTAAATTTGTTAATTATTTTTTTTGGCCAAGGTTTGGAAAGAACATGTTCTCACCATAAGTTTTTTTATAATTCTGTTAAAAATAAATCAAATTCACATTAAAATTAAAAAATGTCGGGTTTATTTTAGGTGAGGACATGTCCTCACTATATGCTATTTTAATTTAGGTTTTTGGTTTTTTTACACACCAAAATTAAAACATTTTAAGTTATTGACTATTCTTTTTGACCGAAGGTTTGGAGATGACATGGCCTCACCATAATTTTTTCATATTATCCATCAAAACTAAATCAAATTATCACCAATTTAAAAAAAAATCGGGTATATTTTTTGTGAGGACATCTAGACACTATATGATATTTTAATTTAAATTTTTTGGTATTATTTTCACACAAAAATTGAAACACTTTAATTGTTGATTTTTTTATTTGACCTAAAATTTCGAGAGGAGATGTCCTCACCATAAATTTTTCACATTTCGGTAAAAGTAAATCAAATTTCCTCAAAAGTTTAAAAAAATTCGGGTCTAGTTTTGGTGAGAACATGTCCTCACTATATGATTTTAAAATTTTAATTTCAATCCCAAAAATTCCCACCATATAATTTCTTAATTATTAATTTGGGTTTATTGTATAAAATAACAATTTACTATCAATTATTTTTCTTATTGTAGCAACTAGTTTATGATATTTTTAATTAAATTTATTTATATTTAATGTATATGAGTAAAAATAAAAACATACAAAAATAATAATTGTGTTTATTTTTTATTATTTACAGATTAAAAAAGTAAGTTTATTTTTTTTTTTTTTAAATATTAAATTGTACTTATCTTTTATTTTTTATAAGTTGTAATTATCTTTTTGGTGAACGTAGAGGTGACACATGACATATGATGTTTTCCTTTATTTTACAAAATAATAATAATTTCCACAACTAATTCAAATTTTTACATTTGGATCTAATTATAATTATTATGGATAATAATTATAGATATTTATTTTAGGTAAACATTAATTTTAAATGTTACAAAATCTAATTTATTACTAATTAATTAAGGAATTAAATAAAGTCAAAATTTAATGCAATTAAGTTAAGGTGTTAAATTTGGAAAAAGAGGTGGAAAAGTAGAATTTTCTTGTATAGTAAAAGTGACATATGACATGAATTGTTTTGTTTTATTATAATATATAGGTTAATCAACCCATGTATTACATGGGTTAATTTAGAAAATACATATTTTTTTATATTTTAATAAATTATTATAAAATTTATATATAATTAAAATAAAAAAAATTGAAAGCTAGTTAAATTAAAGATAAAAAAATACTTAGTTGTTTGATATTAAATAAAAAAATATTGTTATATTGTATTATTAAAAACATGTAATATGTGTTTGCAAAAAAATGTTTCTTTTAATTTTTATTAACTTCAAATATGAAATATCAATGTAAGAAACAAAAAACTTCAATTATGTGAATGTGTATATATTTTGAAAATGATAAAATATAAAAATGGAATATCTGAAAATCAACAATCAAAATTTATCATATTCACAATTGAAGTTTTATCAATTAAAGTTTAAATCTTGTTAGCAAAATAATTAACAAAATATTAACTTTATTTACTACACTTCTACATTTAAATCCAAATTTTTACATTTGAATTTAAGTATGATCATTAAGGATAAATATGACACATATTTATTTTAGGTAAATGTTAATTCATTAATGAAAAAATTAATATCAAAATTTAATGTAATTAAGTTAAGGTAGTAAATTTGGAAAATGAAGTAAAAAAATGACATAAGTATAATTATTGATTTTAATTAAGGGTATAAGAGAGATTTCATAAATAAATATGAGTTGTCATTAATTTTGACCACTGAATTCTTTCCATCCAATTGTCCAGAAACTCCAAGTGGTTTTCTTATTTTATATAGTATAAATATATATCTCTTATTAATTACTATTTATAATTGACTCTATACACCCATTAATGTACATTTATGCAGTCTTTAACTTGAAACCTTTTAAATAGTTATGTAACACTGATTTTATTGTTATACATGTTGTTTCCAAGTTATGCCAATTGTTATTCTAGTTAGGTGCCAAATAACATGTATTTTTTTAATAGAATAGATAGATTCTTGGTGTTCAAGATTTAACTAGTGGTGATTAAGAGTAGCATCGACATAATTGATATTGGTAAACTTGTTCTTTTTGCTAAAATCATAAGGAAAATATTTGTAGGATACAGTAAATGGTAAGGTATAAAATATATAGTCATAATAAGAAAAAAATAAAAATAGGTTGTTATTTCAAGCAATTAACCCTTTTATGATTTCCACTGAAAGTAAAACAATTTGGTGTCTAATTTAGGGTTAGGAATTAGAGAGGATACGACATCATTATAAGTTTTTCATATTCTCGTTAAAAGTATATCAATTTCTTATTAAATATTAAAAAAAATTCGGGTCTATTTTTGGTGAGGAGATGTCCTCACATATGATTTTTTTCAATTTTAATTTTCAAGTTTAAAAATTTTCACCATAAACTTTCATAATTTTGAATTTCCCACCAAAACTTAAAAATATTCGGGGTCTCCTTTCCCTCCAAACCCATTAAAACTATAATCATACATTTTCTGTCATTTTCCCTCCAAACCCTAAAGCCCTTTGGCCCCTCCTTCACATACGATGCTCCCCTTCAAGCCGCTGCCGTCGGCCCCTCTTTCACGCCTCCGCCGTCGCCCGCTCCTTCACGACGCCGCCGTCGTCCCCTCCTTCACGTCAACGCCTCGCCCACTCCTTCAAGACGCCGGTACCGCTGCTCCTCTGTCGCCGGCACCCCTCCTTCACGTCGCCACCATCTCGCTCATGCTCCGGTGCCGCCTCTTAATTCAAAATTGACGGGGTTTTTTTTTGTTTTTGTAAAATAGAACTCTTGGATTTATAATTGTTTGCAGGTTTCATATTTCTCATATACACATGCCCACAATACATAGTCAAATTAAAACATTTATTTAATTAATGATTGATCGAATTTATGATATGCTTATATATATTTTATTTTCTGTTTTTAGATTTTGGGTGTGCATGTTTTTTTTTTCAATCGTCAATTGTTATGGATTTGGTTGTTAATTTGATTCGGTAAATATATATAATTTGTTAGTTCTTGGTGTTGTAAATATTTTGATAATTAATCGTTGTGAACACAGTTATGACGATCGATAAGAGTTGGATTTTATTACACAAAAGTTCCATTGAATTTTGGAATGGTTCCAGACATTTCTCTTCAGACACGATATGAATGGGTAAGTCGTTTATCTCTATATCAACCTATTACGTATGTACTCGAATCCATTTGGTACTTATTTATTAAGCGACACATTTTGACCTGTTATTCAACCTACTAAGTATATATATTCAATTCGTTTTATGTGTTTTCAGCATCAAACTGATGGTATATATCCAAGCCTGATTACATTTGTCGTTGACAACAATACGTAAGTACTTTCTTTTACTTAATGTACGAAACTAAATAAAACATACTCACATCGATTATTATTGTTTTGTAACTATACAGGAAACGATGGTGACATCGAAAAATGCTCAAACTGATCTTCCCAACCCATTGACTGAAGAGAAAATCACCGAACAAGCTTCAGAATGTATGAACACAAGTCGAGGTTGATGCATTGTTGGCGAAATAAGCTTTAGAATTTTCAACATTGTTGGCGAAACAAGCTTCAAAATCTTCAATTAAACATTCGCGAGTGGATGCTAAATTGGAGGCCTTTCTACAATGTTTGAAAGCCCATGACATCGAAATTGAGTTTTCGGATAAAGACGCAGAGAAGATCATGGTGAATATTGAAAAGTAGATTTATTAGTATGGAACAATGTTGTGTAATTGGTATCGTTTTGATACTTGTTTCATGGTGGTGATATTGTGTAAAATGATATTGGTTTATGTTGATGATGCTATTGTTGTTTGGAATGTTAGAAAGTGTATAAAACATGTATTTAGCACCCCAAAAAACGGTTGGAAAACACTAAAAATAACAATGCTGCAAAAAAGTTGTTTGACGCGTCCTCACTATAGCTAATATGTCCTTACCATAGATAATTGTATTAATTAGAATATAAATACTTAAAGTTAGGACATGTCCTCACCATAACTGATTTTATTAATCAGAATATAAATAACTAAAGTAAGGACGTATCCTCACCATAGCTAATTTTATTAATTAAAATATAATTAACTAAGGTTAGGGCATGTCCTCACCATAGTTAATATATTAATTAGATAATAATCATCTATAGTAAGAACATTTCCTCACTATATCGGATTGTATCATTATTAATATAATACGCAATAGTGAAAACATATCCTCACTATAGCTAATATTAAATTCTTTTTTATTTATTTTGTATTATTTTATAGTCCTCACTGTAGCCAAATTTTGTCCTCACGATAGATATATAGGGACGGTGCTTTAGTGGGGAAACTAGGGTGAGGATATATCCTCACTGTAGAGATCTAGTGAGGACATTTTAACTTATGGTGAGGACTTTTGTCCTCGCTGTACCCAAATTTTCTTGTAGTGTTTTATGAAAAAAATTACATGTAGAAACGAAAACACAAAAAACATGAAAACATATTGATTTTTTCATAATAAACTCTAAAAATAAAGTTTGTAATGATTATTAATATTAAAAATTAAAAAAAGGTTTAGCATATGCTTATAAAACTATATTTCTTTATCGATTTTAGTATCTAATACTGCTAATTATTAAAAGCGTTAAGTGTCATTTTGACAATCTTTTCGATTTAACCATTAAAGTATTTTTTGTCTCGATTTAGCCACTAAACTGTTTTTGTATACATATTTAGCCACTAAACTTTCTTTTTACTTATTTAACCACTGAAAATTGTCTCGATTTGGTCACTAAACTATCATATTTTATATCTGTTTTAGCTATTATTTTTATTCATTTCTCCCAAAATAGAACATCAAACAAAATTTTAATGACTAAATCAGGACAAAAAATAGTTTAATGGCTAAATGAGACAAATCCAAAAATTAGATGGTTAAAATGATACTTAACGGTTATTAAAATGGGTAAAACTATAAAACATTTCTATTGCATGCACGTGCCAATGTTTGTTTCAAAATTTGATGGAAATTAAAAACGATCATTTCTATTCGGTACAACTATCCATTAAAAATCAAAATGTTATTTCTTTAACTTTTGATAAATCACTTGGAGGATTTTACACAACAAACTTCAACTCTAGGCTAGCTAGCTTATCTCAAATATACAAAAAGCGAAAGGCGTGGAAACGTCTCATTTAATCTACGAACCACCGTGTCCACTTCCTGGACCACCCAGCGAGAGAACCACACCATGCAGCTCTTTCCGAACCTTCGATTGTTCTCTCCCCAATGATAGAGTCACTGGAGCTGATCTAACCATGGGCGATGGTTTATGGATATGATGATCTTGGAGGTAGCCATGATGACTTGGTTCTGGTGCATGAGATGGTGCATGGTTCGAGTGCCTGATGAAAGCCCGGTTTATCTGAAGGTTTTTTTGAGCCATTTGGCTTGTGGGTGATCTGCGATTATGGCCACGAAAAGCTCCTCTTGAAACAGATTCAGGCCCCTAAGTTGACACAATCTTTATGTTCTGTTGACAAATAAACAATACGAGAAAGAGAGGGTTTAGGAAGCTTACTGGAGGGAACAAGACTCCTCTGAAGGTTCGACCATTGACAGTTGCAGTCATCAAGTAACCTGAGTCGAACGCTCCATCAACTTTACCGTGAACTTCTGCACCAATCTGAGATTCATACGAACATAATAAGAACTACGAAACTTTCAGTAAAACATGTACGTGTATATAACCTCATCAAATAAATTTACCAGATTTTGAATTGGCAGCGGTTCAAAGTTTCTATGTTCTGCATGAGTTGTATGGCCATTTTGTTGGTGTTTATGTTGTTTCGATTGTTCTTGTATGCAATGTGGATCCTGTGAATTTCGACTTAATATTGTGATAGGATTGGATTGGATACCCGGGACTTGCTTTGAATTTTGATTTTGATGACTAAACAAAGGTAAAACTTGAGTGGCTGAGTTGGAAGTTTGCTTGATGAGTGTACGTTCTTGATCAGAGTGAGATGGAGATGAATGTTGTGAGAGGGAAAGTGAATGTTCTTCAGGTTCTGATTCGATCAGCTCACAAGCTTTTGAATTTGACATTCGTCTTCTTTTCGAGTGCATTGGATCTTGAAATACAAAAAAGTTCAATGCATAATTAGTAAATTTCATGAACAAGGTTCACCATAATTTTCTTATGAATCAAACCTGAACTGAATGGCAATGACAGTTTCATGTTGCTTTGATGTTCACATACGAAAAGGAGCTTTTCTGGGTGGTTACATTGGCTTCCAAGCATCTTGCATACACAATTGTTGTAGCGGTCATATAGATACTCCGATCCAAGCTGCAAGATGAGTAGCTCGTTCAGAGGTCGTTCATCCTCACCGCATCTGTTTAGTTTATAGCCAAACATAGAGTTGAAATCCGGCTACATTGGCTCGTAACAGAAGTTGGTGTTTTAGAAAAATGGGTTAAATGCTGTAAATAGCAACCCACTCTGCTAAAATTCGATTATAGCATCAGATTTTAAGTTTTAACAATTTTAATAATCTAATTTCTAGATTTCCATGATTATGCGTAACAACCTACTTCAGATTTTACCAAGTATAAACAATCTTTTTCTAACTTCTCATAATTATATATCAAAGTACGTAGGTAGATATTTCTTACAAAATAACCCTAAAAGAATATATTGTATTGTGATATTATGTTTGTCAACTTGCCAGTACTAGGCTGAAGCATGGATGGGATAACCAAACCACCAAAGCCCATGTTTGGCTTGAACAGAAACAGACCATGGCCTTTGAGTTGCCAAGCTCTTTTGCCAAGTAGGTCCTGTCTTATTTACTTCCCTTACACTTTTTGAGTGTAAAATTTTGATATCTTGAATAAGCTAGAATACTCACCCTCCGTAAATGGCTATGTCAGAATCTGCGACAATCGCTGTATGAGAAAAACGCCCTTGTGGTTGTTGGCCACATATGTCTAGTTGAGTCCACAAATAAGTGACAGTGTCAAGCACCCACACGTCGCTGTAGTATTGCTTGTCGCCAACACCTCCAATAATGTAAACCTGCAAGATTTCGTCACAGTTGGTTTATTGAAGTCCCTCTCTATTGTCTAAATATCAACCTAGAAAGCAATAATAACACATGCCTTCGTCCCAATAGTCACCGCAGCATGTCCTGCTCGAACCCCTGGTGACGGTCCTTGAACAAGGAACTAAACATTTACACAAACAGTTGGTTTAATTTACGAGTTTCTTCAAATTAAACGAATACAAACCATGTATTCAATCATAAAGCAAATTACCCTAGACCAAGTCGTGGTGTCGACATTGAAAACATCAATGTCACCACGGTAGCGATCCCCACAATCACCACCATAGACAAACACTTGGTTGTCTATGGCAACCGCGCTGTGACTGTCCCTAGGGATAGGCACATCACCCTTCACTTCTGGTGAACTCCAACTCATAGTTTTAAGATCCAAAATATACAAATCATTCAGATAATTTGCATCGCCTTCTCCACTTCCACCAAAAATCACCAACCGATCCTTACCTACCACGGTAGCCGTATGACTTTCTCGAGGTGTAGGAGCAACTCCTTTACAGTTAGGTTGCGTCCATTCACGCTTCAAGAGATCCAAAATGTGAACGTCATTCACTTTCTTGCATCCGTTTGTTCCCCCGAACACTATCATCATATGACCTAAAACAACTGCGCTGTGACTATCCCTCGGACCCGGGCCAACACCAGTGGTTGCTAGATTGGTCCAAACCATGGTTTCGAGGTTTAGCACAAGTACATCACTGAAATGTAGACCTCCACAACATCCCTAGAATTAAAATTTGAAAAGGTTAATTTGTGAGAAAAATATACTCCCACACTCCCACGGTGGGAATCCCACCGAGATAAAAATGCCACATTTCCATTTTTAGAATGATTCCTTCGCAAATTCATGGCTTCATCATGCCCTCGGTTTTCTTTTTCAAAAACTTTGATAACTAAACATCAAAATATATATATATATATATATATATATATATATATATATATATATATATATATATATATAGACACATAAAGTCTTCTTCAAAATTTAAGGTTGTTTGTTTATTTATTAAAGGAACCTCTTAATAAAGTCACTTCTGAATCCTTAAAGTACCATTTCAAGATCAATATTTTTCATGATCATAACCTATAATAATAAAAGATCATCCACTCATTTAATCGAAACAAAAGTTATCAAAAATATTTACCTAATTAATTACAAAAAAGAAAAACCCACATATTAACAAAACATCAAAGTGTTTCGTTCATAAAAGCCGGGCAGGCGGGCACAGCCCCAAAAATTAGACTTAATTAAAACTTGGTTTGTCTACCCTATAAAACATCAAAGAAAATGGCAAAGAAGAAATAGCAAGAAAAAACCTGTTGCCCTGATTGGAGCCAAAATGCATGAAGTAAACAAACATGGAATATGTGCATATATATATATATATATATATATATATATATATATATATATATATATATATATATATATATATATATATATATATATATAGAATATGGTTCGAGAGAGTACCACCCAAATGCAGCGCACCAGAAGGTACCACCTTTAAAAAAACTTTTTTAAATTTATTTTTTCATAAACATGTTTTAATTAACATTATGAAGATCGTATGTAAATTTCACATACATTCACATCTCCTAGCTCCTAAAAAATGATGTGAACACACACTTACATAATTTTGAAGACATGTGAACATGCATTTATGTGATGTGTGTTTTCATGCACTTAGAGTGTTCGGATTTGCTTGAAATTCACATATGATCTGTGTAATGTTAATTAGAACATGTTCATGAAAAAAAATTTCAAAAAAATTACTTTTAAGGGTGGTACCTTCTGGTGCGCTGCATTAGAGGTGGTACTCACTTGAACCTAAATCTATATATATATATATATATATATATATATATATATATATATATAGAGAGAGAGAGAGAGAGAGAGAGAGAGACCGAAATACATACACCAAAAACATAAATGAAGCCATTAGAGAAGCAAGAAGAATGGCCCCAACGTTCAGAAGGGTTAAACCCCATGAATCTTGGATACAACCACATTGCTTTTTTGAAATTACCATTTCCTAGAGACCCCATAAGTGTGTGTTTTTATGAGTTATCTTTTAATTAAAATTTTCACAAAATGAAGGAGTAAACGGAGAAGGAAGGAAGGAAGGAAGAGCGATTTAAAGCTAAGATATTATGTGCATCAACTTTCAGCATAGAGTGTTTGAATGCAAGAGAAAGAAAGAAAGAAAGAAAAAAGACATGAAAAGATGGGAGCTTTCAAGTCGACATCACTGTCTCACCAATAAATATAAATATACCACAATACATATGGGTTTTGAGGTAAGAATCCTTTCTTGTCAAACATATATCAGATTTATATTAATTTTATTTTGGATTTATTATTATAAAAAGAGTTAATTGCATAGATGGTCCTTTAACTATCTCCAAATTGCAGATATAGTCCTTTTTTCGAAAACGTTGCAAATTGGGTCCTTTATGTACCGAAAAGTTGCATTTAAGGTCCTTTCTAACAGAGACTGAAGGACTATATCTGCAATTTGGGGATAGTTAAAGGACCATCTATGCAATTAACTCTTATAAAAACCAACATGTTTTTACGTTTTTTGCGTTTTCGTCTCTTTATGTTATTTTTTTCATAAAATACCTCAAGTTATTCTTTTCTTATTGGTTTAGTGAAATTTTGGACATTAGACCCCGATTATAATTTGTGAACCGGGTTTTAAAAACTTGAAAAACCGGGTTCTAATGTCCAACTTTCAGTAAACCAATAAAAAAAATAACTTGAGATTTTTTATTTAAAAAAATAACATGGAGGGACGAAAACGCAAAAAATGTAAAAACATGTTGGTTTTTATCATAATAAACCCTTTTAGGATTCTTACCTCAAATATTATTAACTCATAATAAACCCTCAAAATTACGTTTTTTTCATAAAAAATTTTAAACACCCTTTGTCAGTGAAATTGAGTTTATATTTAAAAATTTCTATCAACTTTTTTTAATCTTATTTCATCAAGTCCATAAATCTTTTTATTAATTGTTTAAGTTTCTAAATTATTTGGTTATTAGAAAGTATATATTTGATCGGTTACTATACAAGTAACATTTTGGTTTTATTAGTTTAAAAAATTAATATTTTAAAATATTCAAAATCTTTTCTTGTTTTAATGATTAAGTCTGTTAATCTTTTATTTTTTCACTTGTATTTTACCGGCTAATCCAGTACCCGATTAAAAATTTATACTATTGAATAAGACAAACATATTGAGAAAATGAAAAAAATTAATTAGGTTTTTGTAAATATTAACCCTATATATTAAAAGTGCTAGCTTGTAATAGTTAGTTATCAAAAATTACACCATAGAAATGTAGAGTCTAAGACGTGTTTTTAATTTGTAGATTGTTGGGTACAAATATTAATAGAGATGAAAACAATTTATTGTAAATAATCTAGGGTCTGTTTTGTATATTCTCAATACTTTGTATATGTGTATAAATAGGAGTATTGGCACTATAGAGATGTACGAGTGAAAGATACAGATTGTGATAGACGGAAACGGTTGAGAGAAGAAGTGTATAGCAAGTCATCAAGAACTCAATGTAAAATTTCTCTCTCAATATAAGCATTCAGTATTATGTGTTGATGATTGTTGTTGATGTTCTTAATGTTTAATGTTGAATTGAATTGTTGAAATTGAAACTATCAATTGGTATCAGAGCCTAATATGACTAAATTTTTGTGATTTTTAAATCTGAAAGTTGAAATTTTTGAACAATGTTATATCAAAATTTTTGAAAATCTGAAAAACCTCGAAGGTTTTGATTCACTGGATGAAATGAAGTGATATTTGGATCGAAGGTGTCGTTTGTAATTTCGAATTTATTGAGATAAGCCTCAAATTCTAATTCCAAACACACAGAAATTAATCTGGAATTTACTGATTTTCGGAAAAAAGGTGTTCTTCACGTTTTTGACTAATTTTGGGTGTTTAATATGAAATTAGCCAAAGTCTTTTAACAAAAAGTGTTTCTGTGTGTAAAACGAACCTTCGAAATCAATTTGAGGTCAACTCATGAATTTTTGTTGAAAAAGTTTGATTCTGAACTTGTTTTTGTGACACCCTTGCCACATTAACCAACATTCACAATACACCTAGGATTAATCACCAACACATGATTACATAATGATCTGAATACTTAATTAAAGTGCGGAACCATTAAAGTACATAAATTAAAGTAATACAAATTTGACAAACACCCTACAGTGCTACACGATTACATGTCTAAGTCCACATACTCAAAAGTATTATATCATCCCAAATTTATTACAACAATAATCTCATAGATCTGTTACAAAGATAAACAGTAGATATCTTCAATCACTTCAACAAACGACCTAGCTAGAAGGTCCCGCAGCAGATTTCCCTTTTCCTGTAAAAATTTCAACAACTGAGGGGTAAGCGAATTGCTTAGTGAATACAAAATGATTTTACACATTCCACAAATCTTTATGATGCCACCCAGAGTAACCGCGGTAACACTTACTGTATACTCCACACGTACTTAAAGTACGCAACCCGAGCCGCAAATCCTTCGAGCTGACACTCGGCATAAGGAAAACCCAACCATCTGAGGCAGACATAACATCGGGGATGACTTACTGTCTATCCTGACCACAGAGGTGTCAAACTCATGGTCATATAGCACGATAACATCATAGTACAGATGCGACCCACAGGTCCATCAATAGGATGCACAACAAATGAAGGGACATGCAACAAGTATGAATGTGCATCAACATAAACATAAGTTAGTAGAGTGCCAAACGAAAATGAAACAACATAACTCAGCAGGCAAAGCAAACATAAAGCAGATGCAGACATGTTAAAATCAAAGGTACTCACAGTGGGTGCGTTAATAAACTTCAGGTTATTTTATTTCTCCTCGGGATTTCAACCGGATCACAAAGTACCCCACTGTGGGTTAAACAACACCACAAGGGACTTGTTAACTCAGTTGTATCAAAACATTGTGTCAATAACTGTCTAATTTCATAAAACTTAATTTTATAATTCTTGCAAAATTGACCCTCATTTCGGATCCATGTCCGAATTCGGACCCCATCAAGTTCGGACCACTTGTCAAGTTCGAACCATGTAAGTTCGGACCATGTTAAGTTCGGATCCCCCTTATGTTCGAACCCTATCCGAATTCGGTCCCCAACCGAATTCGGACCTCGACCGTATTTCAAAACTTTCAAATTATTTTGCCATTTTTGAATATCAACAGTTCGGACCTGATCCGAGTTCATCTCGGATCTGAATACGGTCCTCCTGTTGTTCGAACTTGTGCAGTTTTTACCATTTTCCAGATTTAATTTCCATCATTTTTGCACTTATCCAGTGTTCGAAATAATTTATACTAACTTAAAAACACTAAATTTCAAATCATTTTAACACTAATATTAACACTTTTATATACCAAACTGAACACTTTTTTTTGTCTATTTTTATACACCAATCGAACACACACACACTTAAACATACACTAAATCCTCAAAATCATACTTATAGACGGAATTAGAAGCTGAAATTTGATATCTAGCATCCTAAACACTAGATTTAAACGAATCCATAACAAAATCATACATGCATTAACATCTTCAACACCAAATCAGTGATTCGGTTCTCATTAAAACTGACCCAAAAACTCTTAAATTCGAAGACTTCGAGTAATATTTACCTTAAAATCGTTGGTTGTAGATATTTTAGTTCCTTCCTAGCAATCTGAATACAAATTTTTCAGCTTCAAATTCCATGTTTATGATCTTTGATTGTTTAAAGAGAGAGAGCCGAGAGAGAGTTCTAGAGAGAGAAAATAGAGAGAGGTTGGAATGTTTCAAATGAAAGACAACTTAGTCTTTTATTTCCTTCTTTGAACTCTTGGCACATTTCACTCCTCTACTTATCCGGTTCCATTAAATACTGATTTTATAAAATAAAGAATTCTACCTTTATTTTATTATCCTTAACAATTTTTAATAATTATGTTCACTTAAATAAATTGAAATTCCTCAATTTCTAATTGATGCAACCAACTTTATTTTTAATCCAAATTTCAACTCAACTTTCATAATCCCACTTAAATTACAAATTTAAACGAATAACTTAAAATACAATAATTTAAATTTGAGGATGTTACAGCATGGGCTCCACCATGCTCAAACTTCGTCCTCGAAGTTATTTGGATCCAAAAAGTTGCGGATACGTCTTCATTATTTCAGACTTAGTCTCCCAGGTATGATTCGCTCCCTTATGATGCTTCCAACGTACCAGCACCATTTCTATCTCTTTGCTCCTCAAGTTCTTTACTTTAGTATCTAAATCACACTCCGGCTCTTCAACATACCGGAGCCTTTCATTAATCTGCAGCTCAGTGTGATCGGCCCAATCCTCATTGCCGGTAGTGAATGATTTCCTGTGATTCCCCACATGGAACACCAGATGTATGCCCGACATCTCTTCAGGCAATTCCAAACGGTACGACTGACTTCCAACTTTTTCTATTATCTTGAATGGTCCAACAAATCTCGGAGCTAACTTTCCTCTTTTAACAAAACGAGTAACACCTCTCATAGGTGACACCTTCAAATAAACCTAATCATTCACATCAAAGTTGATTGGCTTGTGCCTTCTATCGTGATAACTTTTCTGGCGATCCTGGGCCGCCTCATGTTCTGTCTAACCAGCTGTATCTTCTCATTCGTTTCCTGTAACAATGCCGGCCCAACAATCAGCGTTTCTCCAGTTTCTCTCCAACACGTAGGAGTCCTACACCTTCTCCCATATAAAGCCTCAAACGGGGCCTTCTTTATTGTTGCATGATAACTGTTATTATATGAAAACTCTATCAATGGCAAATGGTCGTCCCAATTACCACCAAGATCCAATACACATGACCTCATCATATCTTCCAAAGTAAGGATGGTTCGTTCACTCTGACCATCGGTTTGCGGACGATAAGCCGTACTCATAGCGATCCTCGTACCTAATCCTTCTTGTAATGCCGACAAAAAGTTTGAAGTAAATCGGCTATCCCGATCCGATACAATGGACTTAGGTACCCCATGTCTAGAAACTATCTCAGCCATATAAATCTGAGCCAACTTCTCCAACAAATAACTTTCCCGAATCGGTATAAAGTGTGCCGACTTAGTCAATCTATCAACGATCACCCAAATTGCATCGTGTTGATGCCTAGTTTTCGGTAACTTCGTGACAAAATCCATGGTTATGTGTTCCCACTTCTATTACGGGAATGGGAGGCGGTTGCAGACTGCCATATGGTTGCTGGTGTTCGGCTTTCACAAGCCGGCAAGTCCTGCATCTCTCCACATACTGACCAATGTCCTTCTTCAATCCGGGCCACCAAAAGTCTGTTTTTAATTCGTTGTATATCTTTGTGCTCCCGGGATGTATAGAAAATTTCGATTGATGCGCTTCTTCAATGATTACCTTTCACATACCACCAAACTTCGGCACCAGATTCTCCCATAAATTCCTTTCAACCCAGATTCACTTGTTTCCATATTCTTAATCTGTGTCCTTATATCCTCAGCATCAATGTTTTATTCCTTCAAAGCTTCCTCCTGAGCAGCTTTTACATCATCAATAATCGTGGAAGTTAACATCATGGACGTCATCACGTAACAACAATCCTTAGAGTAAGCTTTGCGACTCAAAGCATCGGCTACCGCGTTAGCCTTACCAGAATGGTACAATATTGTGCAATCGTAGTCCTTAATAAGTTCCATAGATCGTCTTTGTCTCATGTTAAGCTCCTTCTGACTGAAGATATACTTCAAACTCTTATGATCTGTATAGAGTTGACACTTAGTTCCATATAGATAGTGTCTCCACAACTTCAATGCAAAAGTGACAGCTGTCAACTCAAGATCATGAGTCGAGTAATTCTTCTCATGCTGCTTAAGCTGTCTCGAGGCATAAGCAATTACTTTTCCACGCTGCATCAGTACAGCGTCCAGTCCCAACCTCGAAGCATCTACAAAGTCCTCATTGCCCTCCGGTAGAGCAACTATCGGTGCTTCACTTAGCGTCTTTTTCAAAATCTCAAATGCTTCTTGCTGCACGGTTTCCCAAATAAACTATGCATTCTTCTTCGTTAATGTAGTCAAAGGAACTGCAATTTTCGAGAAATCCTTTATAAATCTCCTATAGTACCCTGCCAATCCAAGAAAACTTCTAACTTCTGTAGCTGAAACGAGGCGGTTCCCAGTTCTTTATTGCTTCTACCTTAGCTGGATCTACAGAAATCCCAGCTTCAGAAATCACATGTCCCAAAAACTGAATCTGTTGCAGCCAGAACTCGCACTTGGAAAATTTGCCCTACAACTTTTCCTTCCTTAACAATTCCAACAACTCTGTTAGATGAACGGCATGCTCCGCTTCAGTCTTGGAATACACTTAAATGTCGTCAATGAATATAATCACCGACTTATCTAGCATCGGTCTGCAAACTCTATTCATCAAATCCATAAAGACAGCCGGGGCGTTGGTTAACCCAATAGGCATCACCAGAAACTCGTAATGCCCATACCAAGTTCTGAATGTTGTTTTAGGCACATCATCTTCTCGTACCTTCAACTGATGGTACCCTGATCGTAAGTCGATTTTAGAAAATACACTTGCCCCATGTAGCTGATCAAACAAGTCATCTATCCTCGGCAACGGATACTTGTTCTTAATTGTCAACTTATTTAGCTCCCGGTAATCAATGCACATCCTCATCGTGCCATCCTTCTTCTTAAAAAATAATACCGGAGCTCCCCACGGAGATGAACTCGGTCGAATGAAGCCCTTGTCCAACAACTCCGGGAGTTGGTTCATCATTTCTTGCATCTCGGTAGGAGCAAGGCGATACGCAGAACGAGCTACCTGTGCAGCTCCAGGGATCAAATCAATACGGAATTCCACTTGTCTCTCAGGCGGCACGCCAGACAAGTCTTCCGGAAACACATCCAGGAATTGTTATACAACAGGCACATCAACCAAAGTCTTCTTCTCAGCCTTGGCATCAATAGCATATGCCAGGTAGGCGTCACACCCCTTTGCAACAAGCTTTCGCGCTTTTGCAATGGTCAACAAACACAGATCCCCACTTCTCCTATCCCCATATATACAGATCTCACGCCCCTCCGGAGTAGTTATCTTGATCATACGCTTCTTACATACTATATGGGCTTCATTCTCAATCAACCAGTCCATCCCGACAATCACGTCAAACTCACTGAATGCTATCGGGATCATATCCAAATTGAAGACTTCATCTTCAATTACCAAAGTGCAGTTACGATATACGTGATTTACTTTGACTAGAGTGTTACTAGCAGTTTCTATGTCAAGTATGGCAGATAACTTAGACAGTGGCATGGCAAGTCGTTGTGCAAAAACAGTAGACACAAAAGAACGGTTGGCACCAGAATCAAATAACACTCTTGCAGGCAAAGAGTTAACTATGAACGTACCCGTAACCACCTCCGGGTTTTCCATAGCCTCCTCAACAGTTATTTGAAATGCACGAGCCGGTGCCCTTTGTGGCTGGTTCCGGCGGTTGACTGAACCACCACTTGATCCTTCAGATGATTGAGTTGAAGACGGAGCAGCAGCTGCTGGAGCGTTCTTCCGACAATTCCTACTATTGTGCCCCTATACATCACATTTATTTCAGGCATCCGATTTTCGTGGGCATTCGTTCTGGTAGTGGCCCAATTCTTCCCAGCAAAAACATGCACGCCCATTTGTACACTTTCCAAAGTGTTCCAGATGACATTTATTGCAGTACTGCGGCTCGATGTTGATGGAGTACGCACGAGCACGACAAGAAGAACCAGACTGTCGACGGTAAGATTGTTGCGGTGGATACTGTGATGATCGTGAAGAACCAGGGTAGCCTCCTTCGCGCTGACGTTTCGGTGGTGAAGGTTGAGTTGGGTTAGCTGAAGCAGCAGCAGAGCCCATTACATACCCAGACATACTCAAAGTTTGTTCCACATTTCTGGCGGGTTCCAACAGACTAGCAAATGTGGGGTAGCGTACGTTGCTCATCACCCTTCAGATTTCTAGATCAAGACCAGCCTCAAACCTAGTCACTTTTCTTTCCTCAGTATCAACCTGATGACGCGCGAACAAACTTAGCCTCATGAACTCTACTGCATACTGGGACACAGACTTAGTCCCCTGAATCAACGTCATAAACTTCGCTTCCAGTCTTTGGCGTTCATCAGCGGGGCAATATTGCTGAGTAAAGACTTCAATGAACTCAGCCCATGTCATCACAGAGACTTTCTCCACGGTTAAGGCGTTAACCATGGAATTCCACCACATAACTGCATCTTTGGTGAACATTGCAGTAGCGAACCGGACCATGTCCTCTTCAGCACAATCGCTGATTCACAAACTCCTTTCTGTGGCTGTTATCAATTCCAGTGCAGTAACAGCATCACCCAGTCCATTAAACTCGACTGCTCCATTTCCCTTAAAGTCCTTAAACCGACAACCTCTAGGCTTGTTAGATGACCCAGTGTTGTCATCTTGTTCGTCATTGTTTCCCTCTCTTTCCTTATTCTTCCTCTTATCTTCTCTTCGCTTAGCTTCGACCTCATCTCGAGCCTGAAATTGATCTTAATTCATCCGATTTTGCTCAGCCATCATGGCTAGCATCATTTCCCTTGTTTCTTCGGGTGTCATTCCTCCTCCAGACATCTTTTGAAATATAAAATATTTAACTTGTTTACTAATATGTCATTAATTTAAAGACACCGCACAATTGTCCCTTATGCTAGTCAATGTCCTATGATTACTAGATCGTAACCTATCTTAGTTAAGATCAATTCTTAAAATCACTACATATCATCACTTAATGTTTGAGACCAAGACCTCACGGACACTTGAATCTCAAACTACTGCTCTGATACCATCTCGATGTGACACCCTTGCCACATTAACCACCATTCACAATACACACAGGATTAATTACCAACACAAGATTACATAATGATCTGAATACTTAATTAAAGTGCGGAAGCATTAAAGTACATAAATTAAAGTAATACAAATTTGTCAAACACCCTACAGGGCTACACGGTTACATGTCTAAGTCTACATACTCAAAAGTATTACATCATCCCAAATTTATTACAACAATATTCCCATAGATCTGTTACCAAGATAAACAGTAGATATCTTCAATCACTTCAACAAACGACCTAGCTAGAAGGTCCGGCAGCAGATTTCACTTTTCCTGTAAAAATTTCAAAAACTGAGGGGTAAGCGAATTGCTTAGTGAATACCAAATGATTTTACACATTCCACAAATCCTTATGATGCCACCCAGAGTAACCGCGGTAACACATACCGTATACTCCACACGTACTCAAAGTACGCAACCCGAGCCGCAGATCCTTCGAGCTGGCACTCGGCATAAGGAAAAACCAACCATCTGAGGCAGACATAATACTGGGGATGACTTACTGTCTATCCTGACCACAGAGGTGTCAAACTGTTGGTCATATAGCACAGTAACATCAGAGTACAGATGCGACCCGCAGGTCCATGAATAGGATGCACAACAAATGAAGGGACATGCAACAAGTATGAATGTGCATCAACATAAACACAAGTTAGTAGAGTGCCAAACGAAAATGAAACAACATGCCTCAGCAGGCAAAGCAAACATAAAGCAGATGCAGACATGTTAAAAGCAAAGGTACTCACACTGGGTGCGTTAATAAACTTCAGGTTATTTTATTTCTCCTCGGGATTTTAACCGGATCACAAAGTACCCCACTGTGGGGTAAACAACACCACAAGGGACCTGTTAAATCAGTTGTATCAACACATTGTGTCAAATATGTTTAATTTCATAAAACCTAATTTTATAATTCTTGCAAAATTTGACCCTCATTTCGGATCCATGTCCGAATTCAGACCCCATCAAGTTCGGACCACTTGTCAAGTTCGAACCATGTAAGTTCGGACCATGTTAAGTTCGGATCCCCTTATGTTCGAACCCTATCCGAATTCGGTCCCCAACCGAATTCGGACCTCGACCATATTTCAACACTATCAAATTATTTTGCTATTTTTGAATATCAATAGTTCGGACCCATCCAAATTCAGACCTGATCCGAGTTCATCTCGGATCCGAATTCGGAGCTCCTGTTGTTCGAACTTGTGCAGTTTTTACCATTTTCCAGATTTAATTTCCATCATTTTTGCACTTATCCAGTGTTCGAAGTAATTTATACCAACTTAAAAACACTAAATTTTCAATCATTTTAACACTAATATTAACACTTTTATATACCAAATTGAACACTTTTTTTTGTCCATTTTATACACCCATCGAACACACACTCTTAAACACACTCTAAATCCTCAAAATCATACTTATAGACGGAATTAGAAGCTGAAATTTGATATCTAGCATCCTAAACACTAGGTTTAAATGAATCCATAACAAAATCATACATGCATTAACATCTTCAACACCAAATCAGTGATTCGGTTTTCATTAAAACCGACCCAAAAACTCTTAAATTCGAAGAGTTCAAGTAATATTACCTTAAAATCGTTGGTTGTAGATGTTTTAGTTCCTTCCTAGCAATCTGAATCCAGAGTTTTCAGCTTCAAATTCCAAGTTTTTATGATCTTTGATTGTTTAAAGAGAGAGAGTTCTAGAGAGAGAAAGTAGAGAGAGGTTGGAATGTTTCAAATGAAAGACAACTTAGTCTTTTATTTCCTTCTTTCAACTCTTGGCACATTTCACCCCTCTACTTATCCGGTTCTATTAAATACTGATTTTATAAAAATAAAGAATTCTACCTTTATTTTATTATCCTTAACAATTTTTAATAACTATGTTCACTTAAATAAATTGAAATTCCTCAATTTCTAATTAATGCAACCAACTTTATTTTTAATCCAAATTTCAACTCAACTTTCATAATCCCACTTAAAAATTTAAACCAATAACTTCAAATACAATAATTTAAATCTCAGGATGCTAATGTTTTTATTGAAAAATAATAAAACTCGAGCAAAATAGAGTTCAAGTGTTAATCGAGTTTTATAAAGAAGAATTCGAGTTTGATGCCTTTGATATTCGAGTTTAATGCCTTTGATATTCGAGTTTGATTCATTTGTTATATGAATTTGATTTCTTTGTTAATTGAGTTTCATTATTTGTTAATTGACTTTAATTCATTGTCATTCGAGTTTATTTCTAAGTCAACCAAGTTTGAGTAGGAATCAATCGAGTTTAGTCATTATTTGATTCGAGTTTGAGTGACGTTCATATGAGTTTCATCCTTATTTCAATCAAGTTTCAACCTTCTTCATTCGAGTTTAACCATTCATCAACCGAGTTTAATCAGTCATTATACGAGTTTGCTTCAAAATCATTCGAGTTTCACACTTCATACTTCGAGTTTCATCCTTCTCTGTTCGAGTTTGAAACTTCATCATCCGAGTTTGCTTTCATATACTTCGAGTTTCATAAATCATAATTCAAGTTTTGACTATATGACCTTTGTTGCTTCAGTTAGCCATAACTTTTGATTGGAACATCGTTAGAAGACCTACCATACGCCAAAAAGAATCTTGAACCAAGATTTATGAATTTTAAAATAGGCAAAGCCAGTTCGAGCAATTTTCGATGCCTAATTCGACTCCAGAAAAAAGTTACAGGCATTTTTCTGCAGAAAACCTAAAATTTCAACGTCAAAAAGTTAACTCAGAGCTGATTTTCTACAAGTTATCATTCATAGATACATTTTTCAGAGCTTAATTCAAAAATCACTCATCAGTCCATAAAAGATCTTGGAAGATTCATTATCAGCAATTCAAAATGACATATGATCATAATCAGTTTTTGAATCTTATAAAGTCTAAGCTGATTGTCAAACTTACTGAATGTGAACAAATTCGTAAGAGCAATTATGAGATTCTTATTCAATTAAACACAGATAAAGCTTTTGCTTTACACGATGTCAACATATTGAAAGAACAAGTTTTAAATTTTGAAGAAAATCAGAAAGTTTTAAATAATTGAGTTTTTTGTGCTTAAATTGAAAATATCTGAATTATCAAAAGAACGTGACGATTCTAAACACGCAAATTTTCAAAATGCAACTCAACTTAAATATCTTTTGCCTGAAAGATCTGACCTTTACAAGAAAGTTAAAGATCTTGAAGAAACACTTACAAAGACAAAACTTTCTAATCAAAATTATGATTTAAATAAATCTGAAGAATTTTTTGCTCTTGAAAAAGAGTTTTTGTTAACTAAATATTTACTTGAGAATGAAAGAAATTAGTTCTTACTTAAAGAAATGTAGATTGTGTAGTGAGATGAGATCCATTGTAAATTTGATCACGATGAATTATTGCGTGGGCTGAGTAGCCCTGTGTAAGGTTACCATATATACAGTTGTGATTATTGTCATGTTGCTCCTGAGCTTATTAGTTCTGTTAGCCTCCACAAGTTTGGCTTGGCAACAGGGGGAGGAGTCTCCCTAGTTGAGATGTGTATCTTAATCTAATAATGGATCTCAAGCTTTTATGGGAAGAGGTTAGTGAGTTATGAGTTATGCTAGAGATTGTAGGAGTACTGTGATTTTATGCATATGTGCTTATGTTTTATTTGCAGATTCTAAACCCTTTTGTACTAACAAGCTGTCAAACCTTACGTATTCGAGTATGAATGTGTATATTAGGGGGTCGGATGATCAGGGCTCCAGCTCCAGAGTAGAAGTAGGAGCTTGGGACTACTTAAGAGGGTTTTTGCATCTGTCTGAATGTATGTTGGCCTTACCTCTTTTGGGGAAACTTTATGTATATATCTTTTGGGTATATGTACTACTAGGTGTTAGAAGTTAAACAGGGTTGTTTGTATTGTGTTAAAAGTGTTTAATTAACAGTGTTTGTTACGCCTCTGACATTATGTAATGGGTATTATATGTGTTATTTTCACCTATGTATTGTAAATGAGGTGACATCTTCACGGGTTTTAAGGATGTTACGTCATGGTATCAAAGCTTGTGGTTTGAATTATTGAGTATCATTAGTGGATGTTTTAGCATAAACCATGTTCGGATCTTTGGGAATCATTCCAGGAAAATATACTAGTGGATTTAACGATCCTAACTTATTGTATGATGCTATATATGTTTTGATTATGTACGATTTTTTTAACTTGTGTAGGTTAGTATAGATAAAGACGAGGGAAAACATTTTGGAACAGTTAAACTAGCGGGCTATGAGTATGCTTGTAAGTCCAATCTCTTGGACATTCTTGCTTAGTTTTTCGATACCCAGGGTTTGGGTCGCAATTTTGGTCAGGGTTCTAGGGATGATTATGGTATGGGTATTCCTGTTCTTGGAGCTGGCGCTAGGGTAGGTGCTCCATCTTCTACATCACAGAGAGGAGAGTCCTCTAACGACTTTATGACAGGGCGCCATCAGAGTTCAGAGGTGGAGGCGACCCGGGGTTCACGCCCCAATGAGAGAGAGAGAGGTTGAGAGTGCCATTCGGGTCGCGCATGTGGACCAGAAGGATATGGTAGGGTACGCTACATACTTACTTAGAGGTGAGTCTTCCTAGTGGTGGAAGTCCATTAACTCATTTATGACAGCTTCGCGTGCGTACGCTATGACATGTGAGCATTTAAGGCTGTCTTAGAGATCCAGTATGCCTCCAAAGGAGATGGAGCGCCAATTCCTCCATTTACAGTAGGGAGAGTTGTCGGCACATGAGTACGTAGATCGGTTTAATGAGCATTCTTAGTTCGCGCCCCAACATGTGGATATAGAGAGAGGAAGGCTAATGCCTTCATTGATGGGCTGAGATCAGATATCTGAGAGTTCGTGTGCCTTCACGACACCACCACTTTCGCTAGAGCTTTGGAGATGGCATGATACATGAGATATAGATAGAGAAGCAACGTGATCAGCCACCCACGCAGAGACAACGGACAAGGATTTTGATTAGTTTTCCAGTTATTGGCACTACCTCCGAGATCGACAGTCTGGGCAAGCATGTTACTAGGATAAGAGTTCTGGTATTCACATAGACAGAGATAGAGGCAGGGATACGAGATAGTGGGGACTAAGGCAGAGATATGGGTCCCAGGGTCAGAGTCACAGGTATGGGGCATCGAGCCAGATAAGTGGGAGATAAGGGTCCCGAGCATCGCGGAGCAGAGCCGAAAGTTTGTATGGGAAAGAGAATGTCATAGATGTTGCCACCAACACGCCGGGCCATTCACAGATGACCAGTTCCGTTACTTCTGATGTGGTCTGTTTGGCCACACGACGACCATGTGCACGACCAGCGAGGCTGTGTTTCTGGTCTGGGAAGCCAGGACATCAGATGCGAGAATGCCTAGAGGCAGCACTAGTGGTTTCGGGGCTAAGTATCAGCAGTATCGAGCAGAGCCAACGTCATATGCCACCCGCAGAGACGCCATGCCGAGCGCCAGAGGCAGGTTATTTTAGGTGAAAGCCTAGGAGGCCGTAGACTTGCGTGCACGAGTCTTATTTTATTCTAGAGCAGACCGCCTAAATGGGTCTGTGATATTCTGTGCTTATTTTACTATTGCTCTTATTGTTTTTCCTTTGTCATTGATTGTTGAGAGTGTAGACAGGTGTACTACCTTAGTGAGTTGTGTATATTGAGATTCTGTACTTGAGATTGACACCCACTGGTTCTTGATCAATATACTGCCTATTGAGATTAACAGTTTTGATGTGATAGTGGGTGTGGGCTAGATGACAGCCTGACAGGCAGAATTTTAATCTGCCAAGAAGAGGATCGGGATACCGATTTCATACACTTAAAGTGTGACAATGTACAGGGAGATGTGAAGGGCCAGATAGAGATTATCTCGATGGCCAGAGTTCAAATATATGTTGCTAAATGTTGTGAAACCTTTCTAGCTTATGTGGTCGACATGCAAAAGAGAAGAAGAACGTAGAGGATGTACCTGTGGTTAAGAATTTCCCTGAGGTGTTCCCGAATGAGTTACTTGGGTTACCGCCAGATCGACAAGTAGAGTTCCAGACAGAAATGTTCCTTAAAGTGGTGCCTATTGCTAAGACGCCTTATAGGTTGGCGCATACTGAGATAAAATAGATGATGAATCAGTTACAGGAGTTGCTTGATCGTGGAATTATCCGTCCGAGCTCATCACCGTGCGGAGCAGCGGGACACTTAGTGAGAAATAAAGACAGTACCATGCAAATGTGTATCGATTACCGATAGTTAAATAAAGTGACTGTGAAGAAAGGATATCCACCTCTATGTATTGATGATATATTTAACCAGCTACAGGGATCTACCTATTTTTCAATGTTTGATCTACGATCTGAATATCATCAGCTGATGGTCAGAGAAGAGAATGTCCCCAAGACAACCAACAGGACGTGCTATGGGCACTATGAGTTCTTAGTCATGCCATTCGGATTGACTAACGAACCCGCAACCTTTTATAGATTTGATGAACCGGGTGTGTAGAGCTATGTTGGATAGATTCGTAATTGTGTTCATAGATTATGTACTTGTTTATTCGAGGATCATTAAGGAGCACGAGCAACACTTGACGGAGGTCTTGAATGTGCTATAGAGAGAGAGAGAGAGAGAGAGAGAGAGAGAGAGAGATACTATATGCGAAATTCTCAAAGTCTGAGTTTTTGCGAAGAGAAGTGTAGTTCTTAGACCATGTGGTGAGCATTGAGGGAATCAAAGTAGATTCAGTGAAGATTGAGGCTGTGATGAGTTAGGTGTCACTTAACACCGTGTTAGAGCTGCTTAGTTTCTTGGGATTAGCTGGCTATTACCGACGTTTTATCCAGAATTTTTCACGCATTGCCATGTCGTTGACGAGACTGACATGACATGATGTACCATTCGAGTGGAGTATGGAGAAGGAGGCTGCTTTTATTGAGTTAAAGACCCGTTTATGCCAAGTTCCAGTGTTAGCTTTACCAGAGGGTACTGATGACTTTGTGGTGTATTGTGATGCTTCGAGTACCAGACTGGAATGAGTGTTGATGCAGCGGGGCAGGGTGATTGGGTACACTTCGAGACAACTGTAGACTTATGAGAAGAATCATTCAGTGCATGACCTTGTGTTGGATGTCATCATCTTTGCGTTAAAGATATGACAAAATTACTTGTATTGGTCTCGGTTCGTTAATTACACCAATCATAAAAGGACTTATATATATGTTTAGTTAGATAGAGTTAAATATGTGACAACGGCGTAGCTTATAACTTCTGAAAGATTATGACTTTGAGATACGATATCATCTTAGGATGGCTAACGTCATATCTGATGCCTTGAGCCATAAGTCGTGTGCCCATATGATCCCTTCGAGAGCCACGTGACTAAAGATCACATCTACTCTTATTGACAACTTTAGATTGACGCAGTAAGAGGGTCTGCGGGAGCACAATATGAAGAGAGAGAGAGAGAGAGATTTGTAGGGCAAATAGAGGCACTTGTCAGGGATGAGAGTGGGCTAATCACCTTGAGAGAGAGGGTCTGGGTCCCTAGAGTTGGGAATCTGTGGTAGTTAATCTTTGATGAGTCACATAAATCGAGACTGTCTATTCATCCAGGGAATACTAAGATGTACAAGGATCTTCGAGAATTCTATTGGTGTCCTGAGATGAAGAGAGACGTAGGCCGATACATAGAGGGGTGTACGTGTTTCGGGAAACTCTAATTTGATTTATGTTTGTTAAGTCTAGGTGCTGAAATGTTAATATCTGAAAGTTCGACTTAGTATAAATACTTTTGTCCAAGGATTATTTTGTAAGAATTGTCATTTCTAATTTTTCACGCACTTTACTTTCTCTCAAGGTTTATAATCATTTGGTCAAATTTTCGATCTCAGATTTGTGTAACTATATCTTGATATATGTTGGAATTGATAGTATCAATTGGTATCAGAGCCATGTATGGAATCAATTAAGTGATTTAGTGTAGAATTTCTCAGATATTTAATGATTTTTCTTCGAAAAAACTGTGAAGGAATTTCTAGATTGGATTTTGATTAAAAGAGTGTTAGATCTTGAGGATTACATCGAGTATTCGGGTTTTTAACAAGAATTCACTGGTATAAGTCTTGTTTCCATGATTCAAAAGACACATGAAGTAATTGAGATTTTCAGCTTTTTTAGAAAAAGATTGTGTTCTTGAGTTTTTCATCAATATTTGGGGGTTTAATGATGTTTTAGCCAAAGTTGTTTTGTTAAACTTGTATCAGCATTCAAGGCGCATTTTGTATTGTGTTTTTGGAATCCATTTATGTTAGGCACAAAAACGCCTCTATCAAATCTGTTCATTAAGGGAGATTTCTAATCAAACCTAATTGATACACTTATGGGGAGATTTTAAGGCATTTTAATGCCTAAATCAAATCTATTAAGATATTTGCAAAATCAGCCCAAGTCTGTGCTACACTGTTACATTAGTTGTAACTTGACAGTTTGTCAAAACTGTCCAGATCTGTTGGACAGGTTTGACAGTTTATGTCTAAGTTGTCCATATCCGTTGGACAGTTTAATATAGTTAACTGTTCTGTTCTTTGTGAAAAGGTCTAATAACTTCATGGAATATGTTTCTGTAGGTCTCGAAAGGTTACCCAAGTATATAGCCTTAAGCTGTAGAGGGGGGGGGGGGTGAATACAGCAATTTAAAAACTACACACAATTTTCTCAATGTTTGTATGTATTATCAACAAATGTTAATTACAAACGAGCTTGAATGCGGAAATGTTCAAGCTGAGATGACAGATACAACAATATGTATAACTAGCCTAAGACAGACTTAAACTAGTTACAATGAATACACTCACTAAGAATCACTCACTGTGTTTACAAGACTCTGAGGAACAGCTTGAATAAGAACAGCTTAGACACTGAGTACTGTTTTATTCAAGCAGACTTGCATGCATGAAAGACTTACTTTGAATGCACGTTCACTCTTGGTTTCAGCACTTAGCTTTTTGGCTTAATCTTTCAATCCTTGGTAGTTTCTTTTTATACTCACTCAGAGGATCTAAGTGAAGCTTCTTCATTCGACGGAATGAAAAAGGTAAAGTCTTGTTGAAAAGACAACATAACCTTTTCTGCACATTCTGAAAAGCAGACTTGTCTTCATGTGGGCTGAACTTTTGTCTTTTCACTTTATCTACTGTTACATTGCCTTTAACCAAATAAGGAATGTCAACTTTGTGTTTTTCTTCGTTTGTAAAGGCCTATTTTGATATAAGAAAAAGGTCTGTCACCATTTTTCAAATATCCTTTTGTCTTCATGTAACAGAACAGCTTGGGCACGCTGAACAGTTCTGATTTCCACTTTGTCTTCGACTTTGTAAACTGATCTTGTAGTCAAAAACATTTCATGAGGACTTGGAAACATATTCCATAAAGTGTTTAGCTTGTTCACAAAGAGCAGGTTCTGTTCACAAAGAACAAAACACTTGTAAACTGCCCAAGCTGCTCACCAGTGTAGAGCAGCGTAGACAGTTTATGTCCAGCCAGTTCAGCAGACTGAATAGCTTGGGCAAAACTGCCTTTGTTGCAACATATGCAACACATAGAACAACATCAGACTGATATTGCAAATCATTTTCAGGTTTCAATAAGGCATATAACAGGCCTTAAATTCAACCTTCAAAAGCATCAACAGGTTTGATTAATAATCACTCCCTCAGATGCAGAACAGGTTTGACTGAGGCCTTTTTGTGCCTAACAATCTCCCCCTATTTGCAATAACCAGTCTAAGCTGGCCTTATCAAAAATCACTATATATTTTTACATTACATTTGTTGAAATAAAATTACAACATTAACATAAAGTAAAAGATCAGTTTATATATACACTGATTTTTGATACACATGTTCTTACAAAAGTACAACTAATGTACTGATGTATATTACAACTAATGCAAAATAGAAAATTACAACTTATGTAAATAAAGTACAACTAATGTACATCAGATTTTGGACTCTTTCTGTTGGGAGCAAATAATGGTAAGCCTGTCCAACTGATGGACAGCTTCCATTCTTCACCTACCCTGATTGGTAGATGGACATCACTGTACTGGAGGTGGCAGTCCTTCTTCAAACATTCTTTCAAGTTCCTCCCTTGTTTCTTCCAGATCTTGAATTTCAACTCTGAGAAACATGAAGTTTGGATCTTGAAGCTCACCTCTGTCATAAAAACCTCTCAGCTCATCCCCGATGGCTGCTCTCCATTTGCTGGACTGTCTGAAGGAGTTGGCAATTCTGAAGGCTGCAAGCTGCTTGTAGGTCCCAAAAGATATCCCAAGTGTATAGCTTTAAGCTGTAGAAGGGGGTAAATACAACACTTTAAAAACTACACACAATTTTCTCAATGTTTGTATGTATTATTAACAAATGTTAATTACAAACAAGCTTGAATGCGGAAAGGTTCAAGCTGAGATGACAGATACAACAGTATATCTAACTAGTCTAAGACTGACTTAAACTAATTACAATGAATACTCTCACTAAGAATCACTCACTGTGTTTACAAAACTCTGAGGAACAGCTTGAACAAGAACAACTTAGACACTGAGTACTGTTTTATTCAAGCAGACTTGCATGCATGAAAGACACACTTTGAATGCACGTTCACTCTTGTTTTCAGCACCTAGCTTTTTTTTTGGCTTGATCGATCAATCCTTGGAAGTTTCTTTTTATACCCACTCAGAGGATCTAAGTGAAGCTTCTTCATTGGACGAAATGAAAAAGGAGAAGTCTTGTTGAAAAGACAACATAACCTTTTCTGCACCTTTCTGAAAAGCAGACTTGTCTTCACATGTGCAGAACTTTTGTCTTTTCACTTTGTCTACTGTTGCATTGCCTTTAACCAAATAAGGAATGTCAAGTTTGTGTTTTTCTTCCTTGTAAAGGCCTATTTTGATATAAGAAAAAGATCTGTCACCCTTTTTCAAATAACCTTTTGTCTTCATGTAACAGAACAGCTTGGGCAGGCTGAGCAGTTCTGATTTCCACTTTGTCTTCGACTTTGTAAACTGATCTTGTAGTAAAAAACAATACATGAGGACTTGGAAACACATTCTATAAAGTGTTTAGCCTGTTCACAAAGAACAGGTTCTGTTCACAAAGAACAGAACACTTGTGAACTGCCCAAGCTGCTCATCAGTGTAGAGCAGCGTAGACAGTTTATGTCCAGCCTGTTCAGCAGACTGAACAGCTTGGGCAAAACTGCCTTTGTTGCAACATATGCAACACATAGAACAACTTTAGGCTGATATTGCAAATCATTTTCAGGTCTCAATAAGGCATATAACAGGCCTTAAATTCAACCTTCAAAAGCATCGACAGGTTTGATTAATAATCTCCCCCTCAGATGCAGAGCAGGTCTGACTGAGGCCTTTTTGTGCCTAACAATCTCCCCCTATTTGCAATAACCAGTCTAAGATGGTCTTATCAAAAGTCACTATATATTTTTACAGTACATTTGTTGAAATAAAATTACAACATCAACATAAAGTAAAAGATCAGTTTATATATACACTGATTTTTGATTACATTAGAACAACACGTGTTCTTACAAAAGTACAACTGATGTACGGATGTATATTACAACTAATGTAAAAGGAAATTACAACATATGTAAATAAAGTACAACTAATGTACATTGGACTGTTTTTGTTAGGAGCAGAAAATGGTAAGCCTGTCCAACTGATGGACAGCTTCCATTCATCACCTACCCTGATGGCAGATGGACTTCATCACAATGGAGGGGATCTTCAAACATCTTCTCTAGTTCCTCTCTAGTATCCTCAAGTTCTTGAATCTCACTTCTTATTATCATAAACTTGGGATCCTCAAGTTCACCTCTTTTATAACAGCTTCTGAGCTGATCCCAGATAGCTGCTCTCCACCTGCTTGACTGCCTGAATGAAACTGCAAGTCTGAAGGCTACCAGCTGTCTCAGATCCACCTTGTATAGATCTGATGCTCTCTGAAAGCACTTCTTCTGAGTTAAGGGATCTACAAAAAATGCCCCCAGCTCAGGCTCTTCAATGATCTTGCCATCTTCAAACTCAATTCCACTAGGCAGGCTGTGATCAACTCCTTTCATTTCAATGGCATAGTCACCTTGTTCTATCAGGATGAGGAGTTGTTCCATCTCAGTATCCTTCCTTGTCCTCCTGGCCTTTATTTTTGGTTGTGTCACATAGACACCTTCACTTACTTCTTTGGAGATCAGGCCAAGATTCTTCACTCTCTCCATCAGCTTCTTCACATATGCTCTGATAATCTTGGCAGTTTCAGACTTAGACTCACTCAGAGCAACTGCCAGCTCAATCCATTCTCTGTACCCCATTTGTGCAACATTAGTGAAGTCATATGTTTCTAGTTATGGGCCTGCTGCACCCATTCTGGTTATTTTCAACTTCCACTGACTGCCTTTTCTTGAAATTGGCACAGCTTTGACAATTGCCTCCTTAGCAAGCCTTCTATCAGCAACATCTTGAAATTTTCTTCTTGCCAGGTTGTCAAAGTGAAATTGAGCTCTTGCAGAAGGCACTGAAGTTTTGGCCACTGAGACCAGAGCACCTTTTTCTTTTTCAGCTTCCTTTTCCTCTACTGATCCCTTAGCAGCTTCCAAAATTTTCTTTTGCACAACAAGAGAGGACATCATAACTTACCTTGCCTCTTGAAGTGCAAAAGACTTAGCAGCTTTTGCAGACTCTTCTTCTTTTCTTAAAGCTTCCAGGGCTTGAAGCTGTTCTTCTCTAAACTCAAAATACTTATGCATAGGAAGACCCATTTCTTTGGCCCTGGCTTTGTGAAATTGGATTTCTGCTACTTTCTGCTATTGAGGATCAGTTGCTGCTATTGCTTTACCTTTAGCTGCTGTACTGACAGCAGCTTCAGGACTTTCCTCCTCCTCCTCTTCTTCTTCTAAGATCAGATGCCTCCTTCTGCTGCTTGGCCTGCCCTCAGGAATAGTTTCCTCCCCCTTAGATTGAGCAGGGATTGGAGATTCAACCTGAGTAGGCTGAGCAGCATGGAAGGCACCTTCCAGTGTACCTGTTGAAGCTCCTGCTTGTTGACCAGTTAGTGCTGCAGGCACTGGTTTCTCCTTAGGAGAAGAAGTTTTCTCCCCCTTAGACTTAGTCTTAAAGGCAGATGACTTCTCCCCCTTTGAAGGAGATGGACCAGCACCTTCAACACCTGGTCTGCCTGAAGACACAAAGTCATCAGGCTTGCCAGCAGTTATGGCAGCAGGCCTGGGGCCAACAAGGCTATTCACTAAGAATGCCAAGTTGTCCTTCACCTCTGCAAGCTGGGTAACACAGGACTGAAGAGAAGAGGATTGGGTATCAGCAAGGGAGGTCAGCTTAACAATATTCTCCCTATCAGAATCGGTGAACAGCAAACTTTGAAGCTGTGCAAGATGTAATTCGAGAGAATCTGGCACATCAGCAAGGTTTGATGACACAGAATTAGATAGGGAGCTAATGAGATTGGTCAAGCTGGACAGAGTAGTAGGAAGAGTAGTGTTGCAAGAAGTTAGGAGAGATGAAAGCTGTTGAGAAATAGCTGTCATTGAGGACACAAAGTCCTGTTGCAGTGAAAGAATAGAGGAAAGGGAGGTGGACACACTTTGCAGCTGTGCAGTGAGTGCTAACAGCTGTGGAGAATTATCTGTTGGTGGAGTGGTAGGGAAGGAATCTTTGAACAAATCAAAGAACCCCTTAAGCTGTTCAGACACAGAGTCTGAAATAATAGAGGGTAGAGAGGTCATAGTAGTTTCCAAAGAACCAACTTTGTTGGTCAGTAGAGAAAGCTGATCCTTCAAAGGCAGGTCTTTAGGAGATGGAGGTGTATGGGTGGACTGTTTAGATTGGGTGGATGGAGAAGATGATGAGGAGGCTGGTGTATGAGGATGTGATGGAGAGGGAAGAGGAACATTTGAAAGAAGCTCCATAGCCTGGGCAAAAGTAATGCGGCCCAGCTTGGAGGGGTCAAAGGGTCCCTCAGCAGCGGCTGTAGCTGCTTCATCAGGAGAAGGGGTTGATGTTGGGGGCCTTTCAGATGCTGCTTGTGTTGCAACATCCTCATGAAGGCCAGTGGGTGTTCCCTCTGCAGTGCCTTGGTGTAAAAGCACCTCATCATGGGGAGATGGGATATGCATTTCAACATCAGCAGTGGTGAAACCTGCTGATGGAGTTTGCATAGAGGGAGCAGCCTCACCAGAGGGATGGTATGATCCCTGAGGTTCATCAGCTTGTGTTGTTGGTCCCTCAGCAGCTGTTTGGTGTAGAACAGCTGTATCATGGGGAGCAGAAGTTTGAGGCTGAGCTGCTGATTGGTCTATACCAGCAGCGTGGGCACCTCGTGCAGACTCAGGGTGTAAAGAGATTTGAGTGGGAGACAGTGTGGACTCCGTATGGAGCGGAGAGGGCTCCTGTCTTTCAATATTCTCAGCCTGTTGGGAGGCTGGAATAGTTGAGGTGGTTATCTCCTTTTGTACAACTGATTCCTGTTGGGAGGAACCAGAGGGTCTAGGCTGACGCTGGGTAGACTCAGGTTGGAGTGAAGCATGCTCCATTTGTGCTGAACCTTCTCCCAATATAGGAAAGGTAGCAGGGGTTGCTTCTCTTACAACTGAACCCTGTTGGGAGGGAACAGAGGAGGTGGTTGTTTGGGCTGGTTTCTTTTTGGAGAGGGATTTTCGTTGGTAGTGAATGGATGAAGTGGGTGATTGTGGAGAGGTGATGAGGGGTTCAGACTGGATAGGTTTTGAGACTGGGTCAGAAACAGGTGGGTTGGCCTGTTCCATAGTCTCAGGTGCCACAAAGGCACCAGCCACAGAGGCTTCAGGGTGAAGAGCCTGCTCCCCCTCAGCCACAGAGGCTAAGAGAGCAGACTCAGACCGAGATGTTTTGGCCTTCTTTTGCACAGGCCCAGCTTCAACGGATGCCAAGGTCCTCTTAACAAGTTTGGACCCGGCTTTGGATTTTCTCTTGGGAGCAGCAGCTTCTGGATCCACCCTCACAGCAGAGGGTCCTTCCACTAATCCTAACAACCTCCTCATTGGTGTGGACAGAGGATGCTCATTTGGAAGTACAGCAGTGTAGAAAACTCTATTCCCTATTACAGGGAATGCAGCAGTATGAAGTAAAGGCTGAGAGTTATACAGATGCTCACCACAAATGTGTCTGAATATGAGGCTCAGAAACCTGGGGTATCGAACAGCAGCTGGTCATGGATCTTGCTGCACCAGGTTCCTCAAGTTCAGAAATATCCACTTAGCCATATCAATTGTAGTCCCATCAACCAGCTGTAGGACTATTGGGACTTCATCACGGCTCAGTTGGTCAAATGAACCAACTTTGCTACTGAAGCTCATCATCACAGAAGCAAATAGAAAGCTGTAGGTAGGAGACAAATCCTTCCTGTACAGCGTTGCTCCAATTTTTGGTTCTGCTACACCACAGAAGCGTAGCAAATTTCCCATTTGCTCATTTTCAGGCTGAGGCATATCATATGATTCAGCAATGGGTAAATGAAGAACCTCCCTGAGAAGACCAGCAGTAATCTCAATGGTCTGAGTCCCATTGAGAATAGTCCCCTTGATGACTTTGGTGTTGGGGTTGTAGGCACAAGTGTACCAGAACTCGTACACCATCTCCTGGTACAGGACACCAGGAGTTGCAGTCATAGCATAGTTCAACGGATGAACTGTCAAAAACTCCACCATTTGATCATAACCTTTCCCCACATAGTTTTTGGGGATTGTAAGGTTGGCAATGTAGTTTGTGGGTTTGAGGGTTAGCATTGTGGTGACTGATGGATGCTTCTGCACATCATCACCAACAAACACTGGTAGGAAGGGGTTATTTCTGTGACCCATTTTGGAGTAGAGAAAGTAGCAGAAGCACAGGACACTTAGTCGAATATTTAGGGTTCTTAGTAGGCAGATGATAGTAGTGAGGAAGACGAAGATGTAACAGTATGAGGTATTTATAGGATTTGAATGTGAGTGTGTATGAGAGAGAAAGATTTGGGCGGTTGATTTGAAAAGGTCGTTAACGGAAAACGGAACGGTTGTCCATGTCAGACCGTTTGTCAGACCACTTGAGCCCCTTTTAATCACTAACACACGTAACCCACATTATCCGCAGTAATTAAGTTAAATAAAAACATTAATTAAGTAACTTAAGTTTGAAGAAAGGTAATTAAAACTGTTGGTCTAAGCTATTGGTCAAACCTGTGATGAGCAGAGTCATCACAAGCTGTTCATTCTTCAAGCTGTTCCCTCAGCCTGTCCAACTATGTAGGAACAGGTTGTGTCCAATAGCTGAGCAGGTTACAAGATAATATCTTGTAAGTCAGTGTGAGGGAATGAGAGTGAAGAATGGACCAGCAGATCAGGCTGGACGAGTAAACTGTTTGTGTTCAGCCTGTTATATGTTCAAGCTGATCAAGGATTTCAGAAAAATGGCTAAGTGCATAACACGCAGAGTCTGGTCTGTCTAAGCTGTTATGAGAAACTTTGATCAGTGTGAGACATACACAGTTTTAGACCTTTGAGGACACTTAGTCACTTTTCCTATCTTGCCTGCAGCCTGCAAAATCAGAATCTGAATAACCTGTTAGTTCAAGGCTGGAGTCTTTGGGATACCAAAGACCCAAACCGGGTGTACCCTTCAGGTACCTGAAGATTCTCTTAACTGCAGCTAGATGAGATTCCTTTGGATAAGCTTGGAACCTAGCACACAGACAGGTGGCAAACATAATATCAGGTCTACTAGCAGTTAGATATAGCAAGCTCCCAATCATACCTCTGTAAGCTGTTACTGAAACAACTTTGCCACTGGTATCAGCATCCAATTTTACATTGGTTGCCATTGGGGTTTTAATAGGAGAACTTTGATCAAATTTAAACTTTTTCAAGAGATCTAAGGTATACTTTCTTTGATTTATTAAAATTCCAGTTGAGGTTTGTTTAAATTAGTAATCCTAAAAAGAAAGCAAGTTCTCCCATCATACTCATTTCATATTTAGATTTCATGAGTAATGAAAAATACTTGCATAACTGCTCATTGGTAGAACCAAATATAATATCATCCACATAAATTTGAACAAGCATAATATCAGATTTCACCTTCTTTATGAACAGTGTAGTATCCACTTTACCTCTGGAATACCCATTGCTCATAAGGAACTCAGTAAGAGTGTCATACCAGGCTCTAGGGGCTTGTTTGAGACCATAGAGAGCTTTGTCCAACTTATAGACAAAACCTGGATGATGTTCATTTTCAAAACCTGGAGGCTGCTTGACATAAACTTCTTCTTGCAGCTTTCCATTTAAAAATGCACTCTTCACATCCATTTGAAATACCTTAATGCTCTTATGAGCAGCGTAGGCTAGATACAAACGAATTGCTTCTAGTCTGGCCACAGGAGCAAATGTCTCATCATAGTCAATGCCTTCCTCCTGTCTATAACCTTGAGCAACCAGTCTTGCCTTATTTCTTATGACATGACCTTGCTCATCCATCTTATTTCTGAAAACCCATTTAGTGCCAATTATAGTTTTGCCTTTAGGTGCAGGAACCAGCTTCCATACCTTGTTTCTCTCAAACTGATTGAGTTCTTCTTGCATGGCAGTGATCCAATTGGCATCTTTTAGTGCTTCATCCACTTTCTTTGGCTCCATTAGTGAAACAAAACTAGAGAACATACAGCAGTTCCCTAAGCTGTCCCACCTTGTTTGTACCCCTTTGTTGATGTCACCAATTCTTTGATCATTGGGGTGACATCTGATCCACTTAGGATCATTCTTCAATGATGATTCTCCTGAGTTATCAGCAGCTTCAGCAGGTCCTGTTGAACTGCTCTCAAGATTTTCAGACACACTGTTGTCTTGAGCCTGCTCACTTGTTGAACATGACTGACCACTGTTGAACATATCAGCAGAGGAACCAGGAAAATCAGCATTGATAGGTTCAGGACATGCAGTTGTAATTAGGTCAGTACACTTATTCACACAGGGTGTATTGACATAATCATCATCATGCCCATCATGATCAACAGGTTCCACACTGGGTGTTGTGGAAGCTTTTGAGTCCTCTTCATTGTTTGAATGCATCAGATCATCAAAGTTTAATTCTCCTGAAACTGATTCAGGAACAGCTTTGGTGGTAGCATTCTTGGACTCTTCAAAGGTGACATTGATATATTCATCTATCACCTTTCTTTTGTTGTTGTACACTCTGTAGGCTTTAGCGATAGCAGAGTAGCCTACAAACACACCTTCATCAGCTTTTGGTTCAAACTTTGCCAGTTGATCCCTTTGATTCAAAATGAAGCAGGGACAGCCAAATACATGGAAGTAACTGACATTTGGTTTCCTCCCTTTGAGCAGATCATAAGGAGTCTTGTTGAACATTTTCACCACTAAGGATTTGTTTTGAGTGAAGCAGGCAGTGTTAACAGCTTCAGCCCAGAATGATGAAGGTAAACCTGATGCACACAGCATGGTTCTAGCAGCTTCAATGAGAGTTCTGTTTCTCCTTTCAGCAACTCCATTTTGTTGTGGAGTTCTTACAGCTGAAAAGTTTTGAGTAATTCTTTTCTCTTCACAGAAGTCTTCAAGAGTACTGTTTCTGAATTCAGTACCATGATCACTTCTAAGCTGCTTTACTTGGGCAGAATTCAGCATTTCCATCTTTTTCACAAATCCAATAATTTCTCTAGTAGCCTCTCCTTTGCTCTTCAAGAAGATAACCCATGTGTACCTAGAGAACTCATCAACCATTACTAGAGTGTATCTTCTTCCTCCTAGACTTGGGACATTAACAGGTCCAAACAAGTCCATATGGATTAAGAAGAGAGGAGTATCAATACAAAAATTATGCTTGGATTTAGAAGATGATTTTCTCTGCTTGCCTTTCTCACAAGCTGTGCAGAGTTTATCCTTAACAAAGGTCATGGAAGGCAAACCTGTTACCACCTCTTTCTTACAGAGTTTGTTGATGTTCTTGAAGTTCAGATGTGACAGCCTTTTGTGCCATAACCAGTTTAAGTCTGCATTTGTTCTTGTGAGGAAGCAGGTTTCAGTTGTGGGATCAGCAGATTGCATGTCCACAACATATACACCTTTCTTTCGTTGAGCACACAACACAACTTTGCCTTGGGGATCTAATATGTAACCCAGGTGCTCATCAAAGTTAACCTTATAGCCAGCATCACACAGTTGGCTTATGCTAACAAGGTTATGTTTTAGCCCAACCACATAGGCTACTCTTTTGAACACTGCAACACCAGCTTTAAGAGTTCCATATCCCTCAGTGGATCCCTGTACATTGTCACCAAATGTGACTTTTGGCCCTTTTTCAGGCCTGAGATCACTCAGCAGGTCCTTACAACCTGTCATATGCCCTGAGCAGCCACTGTCCAAGTACCAAAGCTGGGATGGTTGTTTTTCCTTCAGAGTGATAAGAAGAATATTAGATACTATTAGGGGAACTCATCACAGAGATGAGTTCTCCTACTTCATCAACATTTGTTGATGGACTTGTGATGTCAACACTAATATTTCCTATTTGAATGGTATCAGTTTGAATACCATTCTCATTGACTGAGATGTTTCCAACACTGTTTATGTTGGCAGTGAGAGAACCATCAGAGTCAGCAGGCCTCATGTCCTCAGTATCAGGACAGTCTTTGGCCAATTGTGTTTTTATTCCACATTTATAACATTTTTTTCTTTTAATATTTTTGGAAGAAGACTTTTCAGAAACACATTCTGGGTTATTTCTATTGATTCCATCAGTAGATTTAGCAAACTTATTACTTTTTGATGAATCAACAGCTTGAGTGGAAAGTTCAATAACCACAGCTTTGCCTGTCTCTTCTTTACTCTTTTTAGGAGGGCAGATATCAAAGATAGGAAGCTTGATTGGCTTTTGACCTTCCACAGGTTTAGGAAACTTATTCCCAGATCTCTCAGGCTGAGCAATGGCTTTGCCTTTGCTCTTCCTGAGATGTGATTGATGTTGCCTATCAACATAATCATTATTCCTGGTTTTTAAATACTTATTCTCATTTAAAACCAGTTTACCACTATGATTAGAAAACTTATTTGAAATCACATCAGTTTTGCCTTCAACCCGAGACTTGCTCTTGTTAAAGGCAGACTGCTTTCCCTTTAAAAACTTATTTTCAAAGTGTTCAGCATTAAAAGGATTAGTATGCCTTTTTACACCAGCTTTAGACCCAAAGTCTGTTTTGTCAACAGGTTTGGTGTCCACAGCTGCAGTTTGGACATGCTTTCCTTTCTTTTGCTTGTATGAATCAGCAGAACACTTAGCAAGCTTATTAGATGAAAGACAGATTTCATCAACAGCTTTTGAGCTGGGTTCACACAAGCTGTCAGTGTTTTGAGGCCTGACAAACCTGTTTGTTGAGATTAATTTACCATTCACTCTTTGAATAAAAGTGTTTGGAAGCTCACCAAGAGTGGACAAGTCTTCTTTTAAATTATTAACCTCAACAATGGAAGCTGCTGTGTCAAGATCCCCTCCAAGATAGGCTTGGATTTGTGCAGGAATCTGGTGACTTATGCAGTGGCTGACTTTTTGTGCAGATTGGAACCAAGAGTCAACTATCTTTTGAAGCTTAGCATGTTTTATATCTGTTTCTCTCTTTTCTTCCAGTAAAATGGAATTGATGTGTTTTAATTCATCAAGCTCAGCTTCCAACTTATGGAAGCTGTCCAGTTTACTAGACTTTGTTTCAATATCAGTTTTAAGCTTAGAGATTTCAGATATTAAAACAACATGCTTCTCAACAGCAGCTTTTAGATCAACAAGCATATATTCAAACATTTTAACTTTTTCTTCAGAACTGTAATCTATAAAATTTTGTACCTTATACATCATTGTAGGGTTCCAATTCTCCAAGCTGCTGAAAGCTTCAGCTTCAGCCAGATCCTGTTTGAAGTTGCTTGTTGATGGGACATTAGTGTTGGCCATCAGACAGTTGTTGTCTTCTTCATCAGATGATGAATCAGACTCTTCCCAGTCACAAGTTTCAGCCATTAGTCCCTTTTGCCTTTTAGAAACCACTGAGTTTTCTAACTTCCTCAGCTTAACCATGGCCATAAGGTACTTAACCCCGTAGCCATCATCCTTGTTTGTCTTGTGTGGTTTGGATGTCTGACCAACAGCTTTTGACACACAGTCGGCAGCTATATGGCCAGTTTTGCCACATTTGAAGCACTCAGCTTTGGTCTTGTCAAATGCTTTCTTTTTGACAGCATTTGAGCTTCCCTGTAGCATGTTTCTTCCAAACCTTTTCCTGTTGAACCTTTTGACAAGCATGGATATCATCTGCTCATCATCCAGTTCAGCACTATCTGCATTGTCTTCCTCATCAGATATTTC
>JAANYP010001911.1:0-21364 GCA_020465985.1 Centrapalus pauciflorus | reverse complement strand
GGGGGGTGAATACAGCAATTTAAAAACTAGACACTCTTTTCTCAATGTGTGTATGTATTATCAACAATTTGTTAATTACAAACAAGCTTGAATGCGGAATAGTTCAAGCTGAGATGACAGATACAACAGTATGCTTACTAGTCTAAGACAGACTCAAACTAGTATACAATGAATACACTCACTAAGAAGCACTCACTGTGTTTACAAGACTCAGAGGGACAGCTTATGTAGGACAGCTTAGACACAAAGAAACTGTATTACACAAGCAGGCTTGCATGCATGAAATCACACTTGCACGTTCACTCTTGGTTTCAGCACTTAGCTTTCTTCACACCTCTTTCTGTCCTTAGAAGCTTCCTTTTATACTCACTTCAGAGGATCTAAGAGAAACATCTTCATTGGACGGAATGAAAAAGGAGAAGTCTTGTTGAAAAGACAACATAACCTTTTCTGCACTTTTCTGAAAAGCAGACTTGTCTTCACATGTGCAGAACTTTTGTCTTTTTACTTTGTCTACTGTTGCATTGCCTTTAACTAATTTAGGAATGTCAACTTTGCGTCTTTCTTCCTTGTAAAGGCCTATTTTGATATAAGAAAAAGGTCTGTCACCCTTTTTCAAATAACCTTTTGTCTTCATGTTACAGAACAGCGTGGGCAGGCTGAGCAGTTCTGTTTTCCACTTTGTCTTCGACTTTGTAAACTGATCTTGTAGTCAAAAACAATAAATGATGACTTGGAAACATATTCCATAAAGTGTTTAGCCTGTTCACAAAGAACAGGTTCTGTTCACAAAGAACAGAACACTTTAAAAATGCCCAAGCTGCTCAACAGTGTAGAGCAGCGTAGACAGTTTATGTCCAGCCTGTTCAGCAGACAGAGCAGCTTGGACAAACTGTCTTAGTTGCAACACATGCAACATATAGAACAGCTTTAGACTGATATTGCAAATCATTTTCAGGTTTCAATAATGCATATAACAGGCCTTAAATTCAACCTTTAAATGCATCACCAGGTTTGATTATAAAACTCCCCCTCAGATGTAGAACAGGTTTGACTGAGGCCTTTTTATGCCTAACATTTATCTTCATCTTTCTCATCTTTTAAAGTTAGTTAACATTTCCATATTTCTAAATTTTTTATTAAAACAAATTTATTTTAATTAATAAAACAATAAAAACTAAAATATTATTTTATAAATATTTAAAAGAATTACATAATCAAAAATAAAAAAAGCACATAACAAAAAATAATAACTAAAATTTACGAAACCAAAAGTAAAATGAAAGTTGAGAAAGACAGTAAAAAATATAAATCGAGAGAAAAGATATTAAAATATAAGTTTAAAGGTGTATAGATTGAAAGATGTGAAATTGTAATGTATGTAGTGGTTATCTATAGAGTGAAAAAAAAAATTATTTAAACGGTAATGAGACCGTTGAGGGGTAAAAAAAAAAAGAAGAAGAAAGTCGTTGAAAGGTCACCGGTTCAAAGGATGGAGAAATTTGTCTGCGCCGAGGTTTCGGGATGGTATGGACAGCGGCCTCCATCCCATGTGGCAAAGCTGCATGGCAATCGGGGTGCGTATACCCATCTAACTAAATCTTTTATAATTAGTATACATATATGAGATTTAGGGTTCTTGACGTCTCTCCCTCTGGTTCTTATTCTTTATATCTGTATTACTTCTGTTTTTCGTATTCCTTTAGTCTCTAAAGGTTGTTGATTCAATTCGAATTAGCATTTTTGTGCTCTTCAGCTTCAGATCTGTTAAAAGCTATGGTCCGATGGTGATGGGTGTTTTCTGTTCCTATTCCCACTTTAATATCTAACAGGCTTGTTATTTATGTGATATTCATGATATACCTGAAAGTTAAAAAGACCAAATTCCCTCTAAAGTTAACTGTGGTTTTAATGGTTGTTTGATTCAAGAATCAAAAGTGTGTGTCTTTTTATTTTTATTTTTTAGTGATTATTTATGTAATTATTTTAATATAAAAGTGTTAGAAACATAAATATTATTGAGACTTTAGTTAAGATTATTATGTGTGACATTAATATTGTAAATAATTATTAGTCCAAGTTAATTACCGGTAATGTCCTAAAACCGGTTTAAGGTAGTTATTCTGCAACTGTCATTAGGACAGTTGCATCTAATCCGAACCAATGTGTCTGTTGGAAACAAACGAAGCCTATATATATGTGTTAATGTATTCGAATGTAACAACAAGTGTGTATCAGAAATAACAGTGATTATATAGATACATTTCTGTTTTGTTCTTTCTGTTCCTATCTGTTCCCATGTCCATCAATACTTCTGCACACGAGAACACAATGACCACAATGACCAACTGTGATCAAGATGTTCTTAATGGACCCTATGCCTCAGAATGTAATGATCCATACGCAAAGAGAGTTTTATCAACACTGGGACGTGCAAAAACTATCAATTGGTATCAGAGCCGGTTCCAAAACTCTCCAACAGAAGAATCATGGATTAAGCAGAAGATGCAACGATTGAAGTTAAAGCAACAAGATCAGATTCAGTCTCCGCCACTCACAATTTCACAAAGAAAACAAAGGAGATCACGTTGCTATGTTTGTAAGAAGAGGGGACATTATGCTTGGGACTGCCCACACAAAACGAAAGGAAAACAGAGCCTGTTCGATGCAAGATCAGATGTAAACACCAGTTCCAAGTCTGATCAGAAACCGTGGGTACACAAAGAAAAAGTATGTTTCGCTGGGGAGTTCATGCTATATGGAACAGAACATAATCACTGGGATCATATCTGGTATGTAAACTCAGAAATTTCCACTCATATGTCTCCAAACAGAATTGTCTTCAAAAATCTGAAAAATTGCTTTATTGTGAATGATAAAGACCATGAAGACAATTTTGTTTTTGCGCTTGGAATCGGATCTGTTGACATCACTACACATTTATCAACCTATACTATACCTTATGTCAAATACACTCCTGAGATTAACATTAATCTCTTGAGTTTAAAACAACTTATTTTACAAGGTTTCAAGGTTGACATGAAAGATTCAAAGTGCACTATAACACACATGTTTGATATGTCCAATTCTGGTGATGAGTTTGATGAGACAGTGGGTTTGAAACTTCAAGATAATTTCCTTGCAAATTATTTTGAAGAAATTGACAAATCCTTGGTTTTTGAAAAATCTAAGAAAAATTTTCTATCAAATGAGGAACAAAACGAGTGGGAGATTAAATCTCTCAAAGTTGATAACATATCCGAATTCTTTAAGTTCCTGGATTTAATAAACAAGGATGAACTTGTCATGAAATATAAAGAGGCATTTAAGAGAGCATTTGATAGAATCATTGGATGGTATCACAAAACTTACAACAACACAGCACCACAAGTTCCTGTTAGACTTTTTGGAATTCAGATTTGTTTGCTAGACTTATACAAGATTGTATTAAGTCATGGTGGCTTTGAGAAAGTCACATGTGAAGAAAAGTGGAGTGGATTAGCAAATGCACTTGGTTTTCCCTCCTACTACGCCCCTGGATTGATGAGAATCTATGAAGATCACCTGCTCCTACCACAACGCTACTATGAGTTCACTAAACCTGCCAAGTTTTGGCCTGAAAATGTTGCACAGACGAAGCAACAATTTGATGCAGCAAGAAGTTATGCTGATCAATGTGGAACCAGTAGCAAGATAGAAGAGTTTGATCAACGAGCAAGCAAAGAACATGTTGCTGATGACAGCATGAAAGATGATGAATATGTTGTTGTTTGAAAGACACCATTGCTGAAAAGTTTCATAATATTTAGGGGGAGAATGTTAGAAACATAAATATTATTGAAACTTTAGTTAAGATTATTATGTGTGACATTAATATTGTAAATAATTATTAGTCCAAGTTAATTACCGGTAATGTCCTAAAACCGGTTTAAGGTAGTTATTCTGCAACTGTCATTAGGACAGTTGCATCTTATCCGAACCAATGTGTCTGTTGGAAACAAACGAAGCCTATATATATGTGTTAATGTATTCGAATGTAACAACAAGTGTGTATCAGAAATAACAGTGATTATATAGATACATTTCTGTTTTGTTCTTTCTGTTCCCATGTCCATCAAAACTTCTGCACACGAGAACACAATGACCACAATGACCAACTGTGATCAAGATGTTCTTAATGGACCCTATGCCTCAGAATGTAATGATCCATACGCAAAGAGAGTTTTATCAACACTGGGACGTGCAAAAACTATCAAAAAGGATCAAAATCCAAATATGTATAATATACAGGGACCATTATGTATTTTACTCTTAAATTTATATTTTAATAATAAAATATTGATCAAGACTGGACGTTGACTTTATTGTATTCATCATGTGCCTCCCTTTGGATAGTAGTAATTAATTAGGCCATGTACGGTGGCAAAAAACCCGCCTTCTGAAATAAAATTAAAAGAACAACTGTTTTTTTCTTACAAGGAGAAAATATTTGTAATCTATCATGGTTGTTCAAATCGCGAGTAGATTCGATCATACGAATCTATCAAGTGATTTCGAGCAGGATCTGTGTATGATTGTTTTTTAACAAGATCGGATACATATAAGATCGTGGGACCGTGGGTTCGTTTACCGACCCTTTTAACCAGGTTCCCGTGAAATCGTTTACCGATTCAATACAACCATTTTTATTCATTAAGATAGTGAGTCAAATTACATGATGTATGATTGGTTGATTGTTTTTTAAATGACCATAAATATTTTAAACATGAATGTACATTATTTTCCTATTTATTGTATAAATATTTTTTTGAGTGTTTTATAATTAATTTATAATATAAATAGTACCTTGAAAAAAAATTATAAGGTAATGATTTTGTAGTAGGATCTAACGATCCCGATCTGATCGTGTGAATCCGATCATACAAAGACGAAAACAATCCTGAGTAAGATGATGAACGAAGATGCATCAAGAAGATGAACATGAAGATGAAAATGAAGATGAAGATGATGAATTAAATAGCTGGTGAATGAAGATGAACGATGAACACGATCCATAGATGAATTTGTGTATTTTTTGTTAATTGTGTCTTTTTTGAACAGGATACATAGATGAATTTGTATTTTTTTTGTTAAATTTGAGAATATATCAATTGAATTTATTTAGTATTTATTATTTATTAAAATATTAAATTTAATGAGGTATGCACATTCCCCAAAATGTCATGCCTTGTTTGTTCCTGCAATGCACAAGATGCATAACATTGTCTAACTATTTACCCTTTTGTCATTAATCTAATCCACACAATTTTTTGATCTAATGGATGATATATGTTCTGTTGTACCTCGATGCATAAAAGTTCTCAATTGAACATCTCTCTCTCTCTCTCTCTCTCTCTCTCTCTCTCTATATATATATATATATATATATATATATATATATATATATATATATATATAGAGAGAGAGAGAGAGAGAGAGAGAGAGAGATAAGATCATTGTAGAACTGTAGAACCAATATCGTTCATTAATTAAAATAATCTAATGGTCTTGATTTGAAAGTGTCAAGTTTGGAATTAGTGAAAAAATGATTTGTTATAGTGATATTTTAGGTGCCGTTTGGATTGCATGATTTTAAAATGATGGATTCTAAAATGATAGGATTTTAAAATTATTAGGGGGGTGGGTGCATTATGAAATGAGGAGAAGTGTGGAATGTGAAATCCTAAATGAAGCTAAATCCTTTAATTTTAGTTTTTATCCAAACATGAGATAGAAGGATTTCTAAATCCAAATTCTAAATGAGTTGTTAAAATCCTACAAACCAAACGCCACCTTAGTCTTTTTTAAGAGTTAAAAAAGAAAAAATTGGAAATAGCAAAAAGATTGACATTAGCAAAATAAATATTCTTTTTCTTTAAATTAAAATAACATTAAAATGACTAATTTCTAAATCAAAAAAAATTATATCATAAAAACGAGAATTTTATACTCTTTAAAACGAGACCGGTCATGATATATTTTTTTCGAAAAAATTTTAGGTGTTTATTTTTCGTAAAAAAATTTTTTACGCAGACCACGATGCAATATAGAATGACGAGATCATTCAATGTCGAATGAACAATTGATATCGTATATTTAACGTCGATGCAACACTGCATATACATTCAATATTAACAGAGCAAAAATAATGGTCAAAACTAGTAGTCAAAGTTTGTGGATTTAACGACAACAGTCATGATATATTTTTTTCGGAAAAATTTTACGTGTTTATTTTTCGTAAAAAATTTCTTTTACCCAGACGACCATTCAATACATTATATAAATATCTTTCAATCTCGAATTACAGTTTGTATCACGTATTCAACGTCGAAGTGATATTATATCACACATATGCAACACTGCATGTACATTCGATATTAAAAGAGTCAAAACTGGTCAAAGGGGGCAGTCAAACTTGGTGGGCTACTATTAATTCAATGCTAATTGCATAATTATCATCTTATCCCTAGTGTTATATTATAATCCAATGGTTTAGATTGGCTCTATAGTGCTGTACTAAATTCTGGTATCATGAGAGAGAGAGAGAGGGAGGTTCAATGGAAAATCACTATGCATCAGAAAACATTGGAAAACCACAATGCATCAGCAAAGTAGGATTGTGTATTATGATCATTTGATGCATCATGTAGTGGGTTCGATCAAAGCACAATGCATCGAAAATCAAAACGGTCGGTCCGAGATCGAGCCGGCCCAGCGGTTCAACTGGTCCGTTCAATTGAAATTGGTCCATTGTTTTTATGTTTCTCCATAAAAACAATTTATTAAATTATTTAGTTGGGAATCGAACTCATAACCTCTTAGTCTATAAAACAATGCATTATCCATTAAGCTACAACCCCTTTTATTATCAAATTTATTGATATAATTCTTTTAATAACAAAGTTTATTTTTAATATATTAACTAACTAGTGCATCGTAATAAAACCTATTGAATAAAATTCGATATTGATCTATGAAATTAAAGATCATGGATTCGATCTTTGATAAATTAATATTTAAAAAGTCTCAATGGTTAATGTCTTAATTTATGAAATGTGGCACCCTTGCCACAATAACCACCATTACAATACACACAGAATTAATCACCAATGACATAATACATAATGATCTGAAAGCTTAATATAATTGCGGAAGCATAAAAGTACATAAATAAAAAATAATACAACTGTTTTAAGCACCCTACGGTGCTACAAGGTTTCAAGTCTAAGTCTATATCTCAAAAGCATTTACATCATCCCAAATTTATTACAACAATATTCCCATAGATCTGTTACCAAAATAAGCAGTAGATATCTTCAAATACTTCAACAGATGACCTAACTAGAAGGTCCAGCAGCGGATTTTCCTTTTTCTGTAAAAATTCAACAACTGAGAGGTAAGCGATGCTTAGTGAATACACAGATTTACGCATTTTATAAATCTTTATCAAGCCCCCAAGAGTAACACCGATGACGCATGTCGTATACTCTCTTCATACACCAAGTACGGAACAAGAGTCGCAGCTCCTTCGAGCTCAAACATCGGTGATGACTTACTGCCTACCAGAACCTCGGAGGGATCAGCTCCGGGTCATATAGCGCAGTTACATCAAAATACAGATGCGACCCGTCAGTCCATCGATAGATGCACAATAAAGAAACGGACATGCAACAAGCAACAATGTGCATCTAAGTCTACGCAAGTTAGTAGAATTCCAAACGAAAGTGAAACAACATGTCTTAGCAGGCAATAGCTAACATAAAGCAGATATAAACATGTGAAATCATATGTACTCACAGTGGGTGCCTTATTTAATATCAGTCAATTTTATTTCTCCACGGGCTTTCAACCGGATCCACAAAGTACCCCACTGTGGGTTAAACAACACCACAAGGGACCTGTTAAGTCAGTTGTAACAACATCATGTCAATAGTTGTTTAATTTCATAAAAACTAAATTATATAGAATTTGACCCGAATCCGGATCCATACCCGAATCCGGACCCTACCCAAGTTCGGTCCACTTCCAAGTTCGAACCACATATAAGTTGGGACCCATACAAGTTCGATCCACATATAATTTTTGGCCCATCCGAATTAGGACCCAACCGAAATCCAACACTTGGAAATATTTTCTGTTTTGTATATCAGCAGTCCGGACCTCATCCGAATTCGGACCAGATCCGAGTTCATCTCAGATCCGAATTCGGACCATGCATATTCATACTTGTGCAGTTTTGAATATTATCCAGATTTAATTCAATCTTTTTTGTACTTATCCAGTGTTCGAAATAATTCATGCCAACTTAAATACACTTATTTCCAACTTTTTTAACACTAGTATTAACACATTTACATACCAAACCGAACCCTTTTTGACCATTTTTTTCTAACCGTCGAACACACACACACACACACTCAAAACACACACTAATTCTCCAAAAAATCATACTTAGAGTGTGAATCTGATGCTGAAATTTAATATATAGCTTCCCTATCACTTGATTTAGATGAATCTATAACAATATATTACATGCATTCACATTTGCAACTCCAATTCTATGTTTCAGATTTTATCAAAACCGAACCCTCCCCTATTTCCAACGGAAGAAAGAAAAGAGGAAAGCTCCCTTTCTATTTCCTCTGCTGTTGGTCCCGGCGGACGCAGAGTTAAGTCCAAATCGAGTTGGGCATTTGAGGAACCCTCCTCTCATGCTCCCAAATTCGAAATTTAAAGGATTCTTACCTCAAATCTTTGATTGCAGTGTTGATAGTTCCCTTTTATGATCTTGATTCCAAATTTTTAAACTTCAATTCCACAATTTGATGATTTTGAATCGTTTAGAGAGAGAGAGTAGAGAGGGTTTAAATTTTAGAGAGAGAGAGAGAGAGAGAGAGAGAGAGAGAGAGAGAAATGGCTCAAATGAAAGACTTTGAGTCTTTTATTCCTATTTTTAATCTTTGGCACATTTAGTCCCTCCACATATCCGGTTCCATTAAATACTGATTTTATAAAATAAAGAATTCTATCTTTATTTTATTATCCTTAATAATTTAATACTTATATTCCCTTAATAATTAAAATTCTAAATTTTCGAATAATGCAACCAACTTTATAATTAATCCAAATTTATAATCCAACATAATTTTATTAAATTTCAAAAATTTAAACTAATTAACCTCAATTACATCATTTTAATTCTTAGGATGTTACAGCATGGGCTCCACCACGCTCAAACTTCGTCCTCGAAGTTACTAGGATCCAAACAATTGTGGATATTTCTTCAACATCTCTGCCTTTGTTTCCCACGTATGATTGGCTCCTTTGTGATGCTTCCAACGCACAAGCACCATCTCTATATCTTTACTTCTTAACTTCTTCACTTTGGTATCGAGAACACATTCCGACTCCTCCATGTATCGAAGCCTTTCGTCAATTTGCAACTCTGTGTGATCAGCCCAATCCTCGTTGTTAGTAGTGAAGGACTTTCTAAGGTTCCACACATGGAACACCGGATGTATGCCCGACATTTCTTCAGGCAACTCCAAACGATACGACTGATTTCCAACTTTCTCTATTATTCTAAATGGTCTGACGAATCTCGGAGCTAATTTGCCTCTTTTTACAAAACGAGTAACACCTTTCATAGGTGATACTTTCAGATATACCCAATCATTCACCTCAAAGTTGATTGGTTTGTGCCTTCTATCGTGATAACTTTTCAGATGATACTATCGTGATAACTTTTCAGATAGGTGATACTATCGTGATAACACCTCTCATAGGTGATACTATCGTGATAACTTTTCAGATCCTGAGTCGCCTTCATGTTTTGTCGCACCAACTGTATCTTCTCATTTGTCTCCAGTAACAATGCCGGTCTAGCAATCGGCGTTTCTCCAGTTTCTTTTCAACACGTAGGAGTCCTACACCTTCTCCCATATAAAGCCTCAAACGACGCTTTCTTTATTGTCGCGTGATAACTGTTATTATACGAAAACTCTATCAATGGCAAATGGTCGTCCCAATTGCCACCGAAATCCAATACACATGATCTCATCATATCCTCCAAGGTAAGGATGGTCCGTTCACTCTGACCATCGATTTGCGGACGATAAGCAGTGCTCATCGCAATCCTCTTTTTCAACCCTTCTTGTAATGCCGACCAAAAGTTTGAAGTAAATCGGCTATCCCGATCCGATACAATGGACTTAGGTACTCCGTGTCTAGATATGATCTCAACCATATAATTCCCTAATAGGTATAAAGTGTGCCGACTTGGTCAATCTATCAACTATTACCTAAACTGCATCATGTTGACGCCTAGTCTTCGGTAACTTCGTGACAAAATCCATTGTTATGTGTTCCCACTTCCATTCCGGAATGGGAAGTGGTTACAAACTGCCATAGGGTTGCTGATGTTCGGCTTTCACAAGCCGGCAAGTCCTACATCGCTCCACATATTGACCAATATCCTTCTTTAATCCGGGCCACCAAAAATCTGCCTTCAACTCGTTGTACATCTTAGTGCTCCCGGGATGTACAGAAAATTTAGACTGATGTGCTTCCTCGATGATCACCTTTCTCATACCACCAAGCTTTGGCACCCAGATCCTTCCATATACACCTTTCAATCCCGATTCACTTGTTTCCATATTCTTAATCTATACTCTAATATCCTCAGCACCAACATTTTCTTCCTTCAAAGCTTCCTCCTGAGCGGCTTTAACATCATCAATAATCGTGGAAGTTAACATCGTAGATGTCATCACGTAGCAGCAGTCCTTAGAATATGCTTTGCGACTCAAAGCATCGGCTACCACGTTAGCCTTTCCAGGATGGTAGAGTATCTCACAATTGTTGTCTTTAATAAGTTCCATAGACCTACGTTGTCTCATATTAAGCTCTTTTTGGCTGAAGATGTATTTCAAACTCTTATGATCTGTGTAAAGTTGACACTTAGTTCCATTAAGATAGTGCCTCCACAACTTCAATGCAAAAGTGACAGCTGTCAACTCCAAATCGTGAGTTGAATAATCTTTCTCGTGCTACTTTAACTGTCTCGAGGCATAAGCTATAACCTTTCCACGTTGCAGCAGTACAGCGCCCAATCCCAACCTCGAAGCATCCGTATATGCCACAAAATCGTCATTGCCCTCGGGTAAGGCAAGTGTTGGTGTTTCACTTAACTTCTTTTTCAAAACTTCAAAAGCCTCTTGCTGCACAGTTTCCCAAACAAACGGTGCATTCTTTTTCGTTAATGTAGTCAAAGGAACTGCAATCTTCGAGAAGTCCTTTATAAATCTCCGATAATACCCTGCCAATCCAAGAAAACTTCTAACTTATGTAGCTGATCGAGGCGGTTCCCAGTTTCTTATGGCTTCCACCTTAGCTGGATCTACAGGAATCCCAGCTCCAGAAATCACATGTCCCAAAAACTGAATTTGTTGCAGCCAAAACTCACACTTTGAGAATTTGGCATACAACTTCTCTATTCTCAATAGTTCCAATAACTCCTTTAGATGAACAGCATGCTCGGCTTCAGACTTGGAACACACCAAGATATCATCAATAAACACTATTACCGATTTATCTAACATCGGTCTGCACACTCTATTCATCAAATCCTTAAAGACAGCCGGGGTATTGGTTAACCCGAAAGACATAACCTAGAACTCGTAATGCCCATAACGTGTCCTGAAAGCTGTTTTAGGCACATCTTCCTCTCGAACTTTCAGTTGATGGTATCCCGACCTCAAGTCAATCTTAGAAAAGACACTAGCCCCGTGTAACTAATCAAACAAGTCATCTATCCTCGGCAGCGGATACTTGTTCTTAATAGTCAGCTTATTCAGCTCCCGGTAATCAATGCACATCCTCATCGTGCCATCTTTCTTTTTCACAAACAGTACAGGGGCTCCCCACGGAGATGAACTCGGTCGAATGAAGCCCTTATCCAACAACTCCTGGAGTTGTTTCATCATGTCTTGCATCTCGGTAGGAGCAAGGCGATACGGAGAACGAGCTACTGGTGCAGCTCCAGGGATCAAGTCAATACGAAATTCTACTTGTCTCTCAGGCGGCACGCCAGACAAGTCTTCCGGAAAAACATCCGGGAATTGTGATACAACAGGCACATCGGCCACAGTCTTCTTCTCAGCCTTGGCATCAATAGCATATGCCAAGTAAGCGTCACACCCCTTTGCAACAAGCTTTCGGGCTTCTGCAATGGTCAATAAGCACAGATCCCCACTTCTCCTATCCCCATATATGCAGATCTCACGCCCCTCCGGAGTAGTTATATTTATCATTCGCTTCTTACAGACTATATGGGCTTCATTTTCGATCAACCAGTCCATTCTGACAATCACGTGAAACTCACTGAATTCGATCGGAATCAGGTCCAAATTGAAGATTACATCTTCAATCACTAAAGTGCAGTTACGGTATACGTAATCTACTTTGACTAAAGTGTCACTAGCAGTTTCTATGTCAAGTATAGCAGACAACTTAAACAGAGGCATTGACAGTTGTTGCGCAAAAACAGTAGATACAAAAGAACGGTTGGCACCCGAATCAAATAGAACTCGTGCAGGCATGGAATTTACAATAAACGTACCCATAACCACTTCCGGGTTTTCTTTAGCCTCTTCCGCTGTTATCTGAAAAGCACGAGCTGGTGCCCTTTGTGGCTAGCTCCGGCAGTTGACTGAACCACCACTTGATCCTCTAGACGATCGTGTTGTAGTTGGAGTAGCAACAGCTGGATCATTCTTTCTGCAATTTCTACTGTAATGCCCCCATACACCACACTTATGGTAGGCATCAGCTTTCCATGGGCACTCACTCTGAAAATGGCCCAACTCTCCACAGCAAAAGCAAGCGCGTCCATTAGTGCGCTTGCCGAAGTGTTCCAAGTGGCACTTATTACAATATCGCGGTTCTGTTGTTGGGAAATAGTTTAAGTACATTCAAGCTGTTAGTTTAGACTTCTCAGACTGTTAGTAGATTTTACATGTAAATACAAAGTTCATGCTACTAGTTGAAGAAACTCGAGCTGCCAGTGTAAAAGTTCAAGCTGCCAGAGCAAAACAACTCAAGCTGCTCAGTTCATGCTGTCAAGAGATTCAAGCTGCTCAACTGACAGGATCTAAAGCTATGAGCCACTAAGATTAACTGATTTGAATTTATCAGAGTATAAATCAATAATCTTACTTTGAATCAAAGTTAATTAAGAAGTTTGCGGAATAACACTTAATTATTTTAACAAAAACTTTCAGAAACAATAAAGCATAAATATAAGAAGTAATCAAGACTGTTTGTATTGTTGAATTGAATGATTACAATCACCTCTAATCTGTTATGATTAGACGAAGAACACAGATTGTTCTTAGGGTTTTACAACCTTAGAGGCTTAAGAAAACTTTGACAATAAAGCAATTACAGACTCAATAATGCAGAAAACTTCTATGTGCGTATGTGTATGCGTCTGTTTTCTATACAACATTCTGTCTATTTATATTGCTCTATGGACATATTTCCTTGAAGGACTAGGACTTCTTTGATAGTAGATATGCTGGAATCTTCTTGTAGATATCTTCCCTGAAAATCAGCACTTTCTGTTTGAGAAACTGTTGAGCAGCTTGAGTCGTTGGACAGCTTGAACACAGCAGCTTGAGCAGTTTTACTCTAGCAGCTTGAACTTTAACACTGGCAGCTCGAGTTTCTTCAACTAACAGCATGAACTTTGTATTTAAACAGAGAATCTACTAACAGCTTGAGAAGTCTAACTAACAGCTTGAACCTTACTTAAACTATTTCCCAACAATCTCCCCCTAACTTAAATTCTTTACACAAGACTTTAAGTTCTATACAAATAAGGAAATAAATAAGTAAACTGTTATGTACAAACCAAGGCTTTCAAAAACTTACAACTGTGCAAGCTTCTGATCTACATCCTTCAAAAAATCTCTCTTCATCTCTTCTTTATCACAAGATATCCTAACTGATTTTAGTTGGAGTAGCATATCTTTTGAAAAATTTAAGAACTCGAGAGTGAAGAAAATACCCGACCCATCTGAGAATTTGATTCTGTAAGTTCTGGATTTAACAAAGATGTGAACTTCTTTGATCTTTTTCCCTTTCTTCTCAGCATCCTCTACTTCTTCTTTTGCAAACTTAGAATCAGCAACTGAACTTAGATCTCTTATGAGTTGTTTTACTTGTGGAAGAGCAGATCTAACTTGAGATACCGATCCTATGTTGTACATCTTTATCAGTTCATCCCTGGTCAGCTTATGAACCATTTGCCAGAATGTATCAAACTCTTCTTCTGGTCCAGATTCTCTCCTTATCACAAACTTGACTCTTAAGTTTCTTTCATCTAGGGACTTTGCAAACCAGTAGTTGATTTCAGGCTTTGTGAAGTCATGTTGATCAATCAACTTCTCTAATTCCATAGCCTTTTGCAGATGATGTTCAAAGATCACCTTCTTAACAGCTGATGGAATAGAAACAGTGGGTTGATCAGCTTGAGCCGGTGCATGAACAGCTTCAGGATGGACTGGTTTTGTTGATGGTTGGACTGACTGGGACGGTTGATCTTTTGGTACTGGCTGAATTTCTGAGGAGACTCTTGCTTTCTTTCTTTTCTCCATTTCTTTATCATGTATTGCCTGCAGCCTTTCAGTGGTCATGGACTGAGCCATTTTCTTTGGAATCCCTGCTGCAAAAGCAAAATTTATCAAGAATCTTCTATTCTCAGCCTTGGTATGCCCAGTTGGCATCTTCCTCTTTCTTTCACCTTGCTTGACCACAAACCCTCTTAGGTAATCTCCTAAGGTTTCATCATCTTGCATTGGGGCATGGGTTTGCTGATCTAAGGCCTGATCTTGTTCTTCTGCTAATTTTCTGGCAATCTCAGCATCAAAGGCAATCTGGGCTTCTCTTGAAGAAAATTTGTGCTTTGGAGACTCAATGAGAATACCCTTGCCTTTATCTTTTGTAGCAGACTGTTGGACTGAACTGGATGGAGCTTGAATACCTTCTCTTATAACAACTCCAGTGGCTTTGGAAGGAGCAGCTTGAGTTTCTAGGCTAACAGCTTGAGAAGCTGTTGGGACTGCTAGCCTAGAAACTGGGACTGTTGGTGCTGCTTGGACTGTTGTTGTTGTTGGAGCTGCTTGGACTGTTTTGGGAACCTCCTGATTCTCCCCCTTTTTGGAAGCATTGGTTTGGTCAGGAGGACCTACAACCTTTGCCCCTTGGGTTTGAATCAAACGCTCTAATTGAATGAGCTTATTTCCACAAAGGGTAAACCCCTTATGAAGATAATCCATTCTCTGTTTTTGAGCCACTTCTGATTGCTTTAGAGCCATGATTTGTGCACCCTGTGCAGCAATGATGGACATTTGGTATTCCAACATAGCTACAACAGGTTTCAGCTTGGGATCCGTCAAAAGCATGAGTTGCAAACTAGTCTCAAGATCAGAAAACACCAGGGGTGTTTGTGGTCTATCACTGACATGAATTCCAGAAGTAGAAACCTCTGGGCCCCTCTGTTCTTGGTACTGGGGTCTTCCAGCTTGTGTTTGCACACTAGCTGTTGCCATGGGTGTGGTCTTAGAGATGTTGGCCCTTTCCTGTGCCTCTTGTGCAGAGACATCAGTGGTGCCAGCCACAGAACCCATATGAACAGTCTCAGAAGAGATGTTCACCTCCTGATTGAGGTTGGGAGTGTCCTCAATTGGTTCCCTTTGGATATTCTGTGCAGAAGGATTCTCCTGCACAGGGATATATGGCTGTGGCTGATGGGAAGAGGAGGAAGGAGCTCCTGATCCCCTTTTTCTTTTGTATAGATATCTGAGTGGGCGTGTAGGCTGTTCAAAAGGATCAGAGGATATGTTTGTATCATGAGGAGTGGGTTGGGGTCCTGGGGTTGAAGCAGTGATGTTAGGCTGTGTCTGCTCAGGCCCCTCTCCTCTGTTTCTTGTGATGATGCTCATCATTGCAGAGGGCAATGGAGCATCTATACTAACAAAATTGGCACTTGGCTTTAGCAGCCTTTTGAGTGAAGATAGGGAGTGCCTATGGGAAACATGTATCCTCTTATGTAAGTTGGAAGTAGTGCAGGTGTGTGCAATTATTTTTGCCAAGAATCGAGGATACATCAAAAATTTCCCATGCTTCAGGGAATGGTGCCTTAGCATTCCTTGAAAGATTATGTTTGAAAAGTTGAACTGTTGGCCAGTAGAAAAGCACACTAAGGCAGTGGCAATGTTTGAAGAAAATTCGGACCAACCAGTTCTTTTGGGGCTTAAACACTGCTGAAGAATATGCACAAGATATTTCCATTTAGGAGAAAAGTGTGCCTTAAGAAAAGTAAAAGAATCAGCAGGCCCCCTATAACCAATATTTTGAAGACCAAGATATAAAGCTTGAAGGGATAGGTCTTTTATACCTGTGGCATCTTGAAGATGCAGATGATTTCTGATGGATTCCTCGGTGATATTGATGGTAGTACCATCGATTTTGGAAGTCAGGGTAGGCACTCCATTGATGGTTTGAAGGTAGGCATGATTCCAGAATTGCTCAATATGAGATATGTAGATAGTGGGGTTAATATGGAGAGCATAGTGGATATGGGAGTGCCTGAGGAAGTCCATCATCTCATGGAATGGTTGAAGGTCAGTGTGTTTCAGGGTATATGGAAGGCAGTTGTGTTCTTTTACGAACTCCATGGGTAAAGAAACGACGGTTTAGGTTTAGGGTTTGCAAAGAATGTGTGTATCGTTCAGAGAGAAAGAAGAAGGCCTTGAAAGCAATATGTAACTGGTAGTTACAACTGAACGAAACTGGGACCTTTAAAGGTTTCGAAAAGGTTGGGTCCCGCGCACACATTTGAAAAATTACCCAAATACCCTGCACATTTTGACAGATCAAGTGAAAATAACCAGCAGCATGAGAAAATGAACTAGCAGCATGAGAAAAGACTCATGCTGTTAGTGTAAAATTGTGCAACTTTTCACTAACACAGTGTCTCCCCCTTAAATTAGCATATTAAGTTGATAGTAATAGAAATCAATTAATCCATATTTACCATACCAATGTTTGATATTAGGAAAGTGAACCTTCCTACATCAAAAGGTTTTGTAAATAAATCAGCTAGCTGATCATCTGTGTGAATTTTGGTAACTTGGATTAACTTCTTTTCATTACAATCTCTGATGAAGTGAAATCTGATTTCTATATGCTTTGTTTTTGGGAATTTCACTGGATTTTGCACAATGCTTATGGTACTTGAATTGTCAATATAAATAGGAGTGGATAAGAAATTCATACCATAGTCTCTAAGCTGATTTTGAATCCACATTACCTGGGAGCAGCAGCTTGCAGCTGCTACGTATTCTGCTTCAGTGGATGATGTGGAGACAGTTGTTTGTTTTTTGCATTGCCAAGAGACCAGTCTTGCTCCTAAGTATTGACATCCACCAGTTGTGGATTTTCTGTCAATGTTGCAGCCACCATAGTCACTGTCAGAATAAGCAGTTAGTTCAAAAGGAGAGTCTTTGGGATACCATAGACCTAAATGTGGTTGGCCTTTGAGGTATCTGAAGATTCTCTTAACAGCAACCAAGTGAGAATCCTTTGGTGAACATTGAAACCTGGCACATACACAAACAGCAAACATTATATCAGGTCTAGAAGATGTTAGATACATGAGAGATCCTATAAGGGATCTGTAGAGATGAATGTCCACATCTATGCCATCTTTATCTGTATGAAGCTGTTTATGAGGATCCATTGGAGTGCTTGCAACCTTTGTGTCTTGATAGCCAAACTTTTCCAGTATGTCTTTGACATACTTTGATTGACTTATGAATAGACCAGTAGGCGTCTGTTTGACCTGCAGCCCTAGAAAGAATGTGAGTTCCCCCATTGAACTCATTTGAAACTTTTTGTGCATTAGGGCCTCAAAATCTTTGCACAACTTATCATTAGTTGAGCCAAAGATGATGTCATCAACATAGATCTGGACAAGAAGAATCTCAGTTTTGATGGTTTTCGTGAAAAGTGTTTTGTCCAGAGTGCCTCTCTTGAATCCATTCTGTAGAAGATATGAGGACAGTGTGTCATACCATGCTCTGGGGGCTTGGTGAAGACCATAGAGTGCTTTGTCTAGCTTGTACACCCTGTCTGGATACTTGTAGTCTTCAAAACCAGGAGGTTGACACACATACACTTCTTCTTCAATTGTCCCATACAAGAAAGCAGACTTGACATCCATTTGATACACTTTAAAGCCTTTGAAGCTTGCATATGCTAGAAATAGTCTGATGGCTTCAATTCTTGCTACTGGAGCAAAAACATCATCATAGTCTATTCCTTCTTCTTGAGTGTACCCTTGTGCTACTAGTCTTGCTTTGTTTTTGATGACTATCCCTCTCTCATCCTTCTTGTTTCTGAACACCCATCTGGTACCTATTGCTCTCTTACCTTTAGGAAGATCCACCAGAGTCCATACATTCTGAATTTTAAACTGTAAAAGCTCTTCTTGCATAGCTTCAATCCAGGATGAATCTTTTAGTGCTTCTGATGCCTTTTTAGGTTCTAGTTGAGACATGAAGCAGGCATGTTCAAAAGCAGCTAGGCTGAATTCTGGAACTGCTTGTTCAGCAGCAGCAGTCTCATTGTGAACCATCTTCCTTGTTTGAACAGGAGTGCTTGGATCACCCAGTATTTGATTGAGAGGGTGATACTTATGAACTCTGTAGTGTGGGCTCTCTCTCTGTTTGGAAGGATGTTCCAAGGTTTGTGTCATCTCCATCAGAACCAGTGAATGGTTCAGTTTCTGGAACAGCTTGAGTTTCTAGGCTAACAGCTTGAGAAGCTGTTGGGACTGCTAGCCTAGAAACTGGAGCTGTTTCCTTTTCTGGTTGAGCTGTGCTGTCAGGACTTGGGAATGGCACTTCAGTGTCTGTATTTGCCTCATGTTGAGTGCTCAGGACCCCTGGAGGATCACATGACAGAAGTGGTAGAGTGGTGAAATCATCCCAACTTGTTGAATCTGCAGCAGTCTGAAACTTTGTGCCAACAGCATGAGAAATTGTATTGGCAGCATGAGAATTTGTGTTAGCAGCTTCAACCCTGTATGCATCAGCTTCTGCAGTAAACTCAGCAAAGCTCAGAGAATTTGTTAGTGAATCTAAATCAAACAACCAATCAGGACCAGTGCCTTTGATGTTAGCAGTATTTTCATTAAATTCAACATTGGCACTTTCTTCAATTGTTTTAGACACACGGTTGTATACTCTATAGGCTTTGCTTTGAATTGAGTATCCTACAAAAAATCCTTCTTCAGACTTACTCTCAAACTTTCCTAAGTGAGTTTTAGTGTGAAGGATAGTACATGGGCATCCAAAAGGCTTGAAGAAAGCTATTAGGGGACTTTTGTTGTGGAATAACTCATAAGGAGTTTTCCCTTGTGATTGAACTACTTGAACCCTATTTAGAACATAACAGGCTGTGTTAACAGCTTCTGCCCAGAAAGTCATAGGCAGATTGGAATCAGCTAACATTGTTCTAGCAGCCTCAATTAATGTTCTATTCTTTCTTTCAGCTACACCATTTTGCTGTGGTGTTCTTGGTGCACTATATTGTCTAGCAATACCTTTGGACTCACAGAAACTGTTTAGAATTTGATTTTTAAATTCAGTTCCATTGTCTGATCTTATCACCTTAACTTTGGAATTGGATTGGTTTTCTATCTTAAGGATAAAAGACTTAACAAGCTCAGCAGTTTCATCTTTGGACCTAAGAAAGTAAACCCAAGTAAATCTGGTGAAATCATCAACAATGACTAAACAGTATGCCCTTTTATTCAAACTCAAAACAGATGTTGGACCAAATAGATCCATATGCAGAGCTGAAGAACAGATGAGATTGAATTTACTTCTTTGGCCTTATGAGAAGTTTTGTGTTGCTTGCCTTTAAGACATGCTACACAATGATCATCACAAATGAACTCCTTTTGTGGTAATCCTCTTACCAGATTCTTTTTAACTAAATCATTCATGGACCTGAAGTTCATGTGACACATCCTTCTATGCCAAAGAGCAGACTCATTTGATGATGCTTTGGATATTAAACAGCTTAAAGTATTTGATTTGGTTAAAAGAGTTGTGTCTAAGCAGTAAACATTGTCCTTTCTTGGTGTTCTGAGTAAAACAAGATTTTCAGGAATTTTGAAATCCTTTGAAAGAACAATGCACTCAGAATCTGTGAATAGAACAATGTTTTGTTTATCACAGATTTGAGAGACACTCAATAAATTGTAGTTAAGCTGTTCAACATACAAAACATCATGGAATATCATGTTGCCTGCATTTACAGTACCTTTACCTGTAACCTTACCTCCTTTTGAGTTGCCTCCAAATGCAACAAAACCTCCATCAAATCCTTTGAAATTTGACAAGCATTCAGAATTGCCTGTCATGTGCCTAGAGCATCCACTGTCCAGATGCCATCTTGTCCTATGAGGAGACCTTGGGTGTTTGCCTCTGGCACAAATAACAGTCTTAGTTAGTAGTGGAGGTAAACCCAAAAGCTTTCAGATATTGGTTTTGGGTTGGCCTGTTTATATCACATATTAGCTGGAAAAATCGTGTTTTGACTTTCTTGGTGTGATTATAGGGTGTGGAGATCTACTGATGGAGTCTTTGGAGAGTATTTAGTGAGTATATGAGGTATCCAATTATTTTGATCATCTTTTCTTTTGACAGTCTCAGATGATTCACTAGCAGCTCCAGTTTGATGCCCAGCAGCTTGAGCTGTGTTTGTAGTGCTAACAGTTTCAGTTTTTGCACTAACAGCATCAGATTTTGACTTAACAGTCTGATCTTTTGCATTAGCAGTTTGAGCACCAGATTTGTCCTTGACACACCATATTTGTTTAAAACTTGATTTAGGCTTTGCCAAAACTTGTTTTTGATGTGTGGACTGTTTTTAATTAATTTTTGAAAATTTGTGATCAACTGTTCTCTTTGGAACTGCTGTGGAAGGTTTCACTTTTGAGTGTTTTGCCTGTTTAGGATTTGATTTTGTGTGATGTACAGCCTGTTTTGCAACAGCTGGTTTGTAAAAACAATCCTTGGCTAAATGATTCTTCCTTCCACAGTGAAAGCATCTTTTGACAGTTTGAATTGGAACACCAGATTTTTCAGCCAATTTCTGGTTTTTGTTTCTCTGGTTTCCTGTTACCTGTTGTTGTTTAGGAAACTTTTGAACACCATGCTTTTGGCATGTGCAGATAGAAACAGATTTACCT
>JAANYP010001910.1:0-323453 GCA_020465985.1 Centrapalus pauciflorus | reverse complement strand
CCTTAAGATAGGTTCGTGTTAACTTATCCATCTTGTCAGTCTCCTTGATTGGCAGGAAGTGTGCGGTCTTGGTCAGCCGATCAACGATCACCCAGATGGTGTCATAACCTCCAGAAGTCTTTGGCAACTTGGTGATAAAATCCATGGTGATATTTTCCCACTTCCATTGGGGTATCTCTGGCTGGACTAGCAATCCTGACGGCCTTTGATGCTCAGCCTTAACTTTTAAACACGTTAAGCACTTGCTGACATAAGTAGCAATGTCAGCCTTCATGTTTGGCCACCAGTATGATCCCTTCAAATCGTGATACATGTTGTCCGACCCTGGATGAATAGCATATCTTGTTTTGTGCCCTTCATCCATGACCAGTTTCCTTACGCCTCCAAATTTCGGTAACCAAATTCTGCCCATGAAGTATCGACATCCATCTGACTTAATTTCAAACTGCTTATCCATGCCTCACAATGCTTCATTCAGCAGATTATCCTCCTTGACTGCCTCTTCTTGTGCCTCTCGGACTTGAGAGTTTAGGTTTGACTGTATAGTCATGACCAAAGCTCGGACTCTCAATGGCTTAACCCGTTCCTTTCGGCTTAGGGCGTCAGCTACGACATTTGCTTTTCCTGGATGGTAGCGAATCTCGCAGTCATAGTCGCTAAGAAGCTCCACCCAACGTCGTTGCCTCATATTTAACTCTTTCTGATTCAGAATATGCTGGAGGCTTTTATGGTCCGTGAACACCGTGCACTTGGTTCCATACAAATAGTGCCTCCATATTTTGAGAGCAAACACCACTGCTCCCAGTTCCAGGTCATGAGTCGTATAGTTTACCTCGTGAATCTTGAGCTGTCGCGATGCATAAGCGATGACCTTGTCCCTTTGCATGAGCACACAACCTAATCCGTTGTGCGAGGCATCACAGTAGACTGCAAAATTTTCAGTCCCTTCGGGTAGGGACAGAATTGGTGCACTACACAACCTCTGCTTAAGCAGCTGAAACGCCTTTTCCTGCTCTTCACCCCAGACGTATTTCACATCCTTACGGGTCAACTCCGTTAAGGAACCTGCTATCTTTGAGAAGTTCTCAATGAATTGCCTATAATAACCGGCAAGTCCTAGAAATTGGCGGACTTCTGTGGGGGTTCTAGGGATTGCCCAGTTCTTTATGGCCTCGATCTTTGATGGGTCAACCTGAATTCCCTGACTGTTGATCACATGCCCAAGGAATTTTACTTCTCGCAACCAAAATTCACATTTTGAAAATTTGGCGTATAGCTGCTCTTTCTCTAACAACTCCAAGATCAACTTGAGATGTTGTTCATGCTCTTCTTTACTTCTGGAATAGATTAGGATATCGTCTATGAACACTATTAAAAATTTATCCAGATATGGTTTACACACCCGATTCATGAGGTCCATAAATACGGCTGGTGCGTTGGTTAAACCGAATGGCATCACCTGGAATTCGTAATGTCCATAACGAGTTCTGAATGCCGTCTTGGGGATATCTTCTTCCCGAACTTTTATTTGATGATAACCGGAGCGCAGATCAATCTTTGAGTAGAAGCTAGATCCCTGTAGCTGGTCGAACAGGTCATCAATCCTAGGGAGAGGGTAGCGGTTCTTTACCGTTAACTTGTTTAGCTCTCGGTAGTTTATGCACATTCGGAAGGATCCGTATTTCTTTTTAACGAACAAAACCGGAGCTCCCCAAGGTGAGGAACTTGGTCGAATGAATCCTTTATCCATCAATTCTTGCAATTGACTGGATAGTTCTCGCATCTCAGAAGGTGCGAGCCTATATGGGGCTCTTGCGACCGGTGCAGCTCCTGGCACTAATTCGATTTGAAATTCTACTTGCCTAGCTGGAGGAAGCCCAGGCAAGTCTTCCGGGAATACCTTCGGGTAGTGACGTACTACTGGAATATCCTCAAGTCGTTTTTCCTTCGACTCTTTTTCTACGATCTGGACCAACACTGCATGACAACCCTTCCTAAGACATTTTAATGTTCTTAGGCCGGATATGACATTCAATTGTCGGTTCTTCTTTTCCCCCTGGACCGTGAGGACTTTCTTCTTACTGAGTGGTATTCGCACCACTTTCTTACCACACAAAATCTCAGCCTGGTTATGTGACAACCAGTCCATACCAATCACCACATCAAAACTTCCGAGTTCTATAGGCATTAAGTCTATCTTAAAGAAGTGATCCGCTAGTTTTAGTGTGCATTCCTTAATGATACTACTTGCCTTTATTATTTTGCCATCCGCCAGTTCTACTGTATATGAGTTGTCTAAGGGAAGAGTAGTAACATTCAACTGCTAGCTAAACTTATCAGATATAAAGCTCCTATCAGCCCCAGTATCAAAGAGTACGTAAGCGTAAATATCGTTTAGGAGAAACGTACCTGATACCACGTGGGGGTCCTGACGAGCGTCTCCCGCTCCCAACACAAATGCTCTCCCTTGAGCTCCTCCTTCGTTCCTCAATTTCGGACACTCACTCTTGACGTGTCCCGTTGCGCCACATTCAAAACAGCCCCTCGGGTTGCTACCACTGGCACCCGGGGCACCGGATCTACAATCTTTGGCCATATGGCCCAAACGTTTGCATTTTCCGCATTGGGTTGGACAGGGGCCAGGGTTGTGGTGGAAGGTGCATTTGGTGCAAAAAGGCTTGGTACCGGTATAGCCTCTCCTTGACTCAACTCCTGCTACATAGGCTTTAACAGTCTCGGGCTTCTTGGACTGTGAACCCGTGTTCTTTCCGGTCTTTTCTTCCCACTTTCTCTTGTGTTCCCCGGCTTTGGCTTCGTTCCTCCGGGATACTTGGTCCATAAGATTGTTGGCCATTCTGATGGCGTCCTGTATGGTGGATGGGTTTGAGGCTGTAACGTTTCCTTGTATTTGAGGAGCGAGTCCCCAAATATAGCGTTCAATCTTCTTGTATTCCGGAGTTACCATTTGCGGACATAGGATTCTTAGTTCATGGAATCGGTTGGTATATCCTGCAATGCCCGTTCCTTTCATTGATAGATTCCAGAACTCCGATTCCATTTTCAGGAGTTCGTTTCTCGGACAGTACTCGTCCGTCATCATCTGTTTCAACGTGGACCACGTGAGCTGGTAGGCTTCGTCAATACCTACAGACTGGACGTAGGAATTCCACCATGTGAGAGCGCTATCTTGCAAGGTGTGAGTAGCAAATTTCACCTTGTCTCCTTCAGCGCACCCGCTGACACGATATACGGATTCTAACTTTTCAAACCAACGAATCAAACCGACTACTCCTTCGGTTCCATTGAAATACCGGGGTTTGCAACTTAAAAACCCTTTAATCCCACAACCTTTCGTGTGAGTTTCGGTTCCTCCCGTGGTGCGACTGGCACCACCTTCCCCATTGGCTGTGCTATTCCGGTTTGCCTCGTAGGTAGCTATGGCGGCAGCCACCCTTTGTGCAACAAGCTCTTCAATGTCAGCGGCATTCATTGCTCGTTTTGGCGGCATTATCTTGAAGTTTAAAGAGAATCATAGTGTAAGAAGTTGAATCTTAAAGATGTAGCATAATACTATAATCATCAAGCACAATCTCATAAATATCTTGGGAATTTTCATTAATCATTCGAAATTTTTCTTACATTGGGGGCGGGTTATTACCCGAAAATTTTATCCTACGCTATTACACGATATTTTTCCTACCAATACAAAGGAAATGGAAAAGTACTAGGTGTGGGAGTGATCAGGGGTCTCTCCTTTTTCCATCGCACTGAGGCGCTGTGTCAGCTCCTCGATCCGGGCTTGGCTCTCGGCTAGTTGCTGCCGGAGCTCATTCAGTCCGTCCTGCTGTATAGCAAGGGCGTGCTGATTGGCCCAATATATGTTGGAGTTTTGCAACTCCTCCCGCTCTAAACGAGCGGTCATCTCCCCGATATCCAGGTTAAGTGACCGAATCTGGTGGTCATGCCTGGTAGACCTTGCGATCAAAAGTGGTATGGTCTAATCGGCAAGCTCTTGGGTGAGCGATGAGACAGGTGCGGAGGATGGTCCTCCGATCTCGAAGTTTGGAGGAACTCCCTCCATCTGCCTCCATTCGCGGAGGGTCTCCGGTATCCAGGTCCATCGCCGGGCGTCTACCCGTCGGTGTGGTGGTGGGGGATTGGGTTGGGGAGTCGGAACAGGAATAGACTCCCTTCTTGGTATGTTTACCCGTTTCCGGGGTGTGTACAACATCTTTGGGCCGTTAGGATAAGGCCTATACGGCTTATATGATGGTTCGGCCGGGTGATATGGGACGCGAGCAGGGGCCGTCGGTGGTGAAGGATCCTCTTCCTCCATCGGCTCTTCTTCGGATTCCTCCATCGGATCTTCCGACGGGTCCTCCTCCTCCGAGGTTTCTTCATCTGGAAAGACTTCCGTGGCCGTGGGACTTGCGGGAGTGTATTCCTCCTCTGAGTCAGATAGAATGATAATTTCTGGATGGTTCATGGTTTCTGCTAACAAGGTTCATTTGTACTCTTTTAGTTAGTTACAAAAACATTCTTAAAATCAGAAATTTTTATGTGCAGTTATAGTCTAGGGTACTAATGCAACCTAGTTCACTATAACTATGGCTCTGATACCAATCTGTCACACCCTGCTACCTTGGTTGGCAGCGAGACGTGACGAGTGCGGAAGCGTAACCATAATTATAACGAACGACCACTATATGGACGTTTTCGAAATAATACATCATTAAAATTTAAAGAATGTAATAACGTTTTACAAAATGAAAGAAATGAAGTTCGCGTAATACAGAGATTCTAATAAATAATTAATGCGTCCAAAAATAATGCAGTCAAATCTCCGTTAGTTTTGAAATATGCATGCGACTCCATGAAATGCGGAAGCTTGAAAGTTGGTGTATCCGAAGGCACACTTGCCTTAATTACCTGAAAATACATGCTAAAATACGTCAACAAAATTGTTGGTGAGTTCATAGGTTTACACGAAAAGACCAGTTGTATGGACATTATCAGATGCGTTTGAATTTATAAAATCATAAATTCCATGAGATGTATTACATAAACCATCATGTCACCGAAACTTAATTAGAATGAGTTTGCCCCGAGCAGTATTCCCATACGTAATACCGTGAGTTGAATATATATGCACCCGCCGTTAGCTAAACCACTAATTCGAGTGGGGGACATGACTCCCAATAGATCTATCCACAATATATTCGCGCTTGCAAACAAATGCAACTAACGATTTCATGATATAAGGGCGGAAATCACATATGTAATACATAATAGAATCGAGAAGTTTTTGTGTCCATATAAAAACGAAGCATGTATTTCATCCCAAAACATAATAATGTGAAAATGGGACTATGAAGACTCACCTTGTTGATTTTTGATAATGTTTTTGGATCTGAGTTGAACACTTGATTGTATATTTGATACTCGTCCTAATATTTTTACGAGTTTGGGTCAATATCATCATAATACGTGTTTGAGTACTTCGTAATTATTTTCATGTACTTGTGATGTATGAATAATTTCGTGGGATTTTATACGTGAATATCGATTTATGGATATTTATTTCTAAAATGGTTTGCATGCACGCATACTCACGTATATATGTACATATATATATATATATATATATATATATACGAAAATGCATACATATATATACGAGCATGTGCATCATTATGAAAAGGTATTCATATATTTTGCATGGAAAATTTTTACGAGTATTATAAAAAACCGAATTGTAAATGAAAAATATTATATTTTTAGTAAGTATATTTAATTTTTCATGTTTTATAAATTTTTAAGGTGGAAAAATAAAGTATATAAGAAAAACTTACAAAAGTGGAAGAACACCTGAAATCAATATGGTTGGCCGATTTTTCTTTCTTTGAGAGAATATGTATGTTGGTGTGTTTTTGTGAAATGGGATTTGTCTTCTATTTATAGAAGAAAAAAGGTTATTAAAAATAATGATAAACTAATTAATATTTAGTGAAATGATGAAAAGAAAAGGTGTTTTCGGTTGAGTGTTGGACAAAAAGGTGTGGCCGATTTCATAATTGTTTGTTGCATGTTGTTTATTAATATAATAATACAAAAGTACAAGCTAGTTGTCCTTTAAAGGACAACTTACTTTTTAGAGTGATAAGTAGTATGGCTTTTCAATTTTTTTATTAATAAAAGTACAAAAAGCATGCACGAAAAAGGTGGTAGCATTTATTATTACTGTATATATATATACGTACTTAGAAAATTTTTCTGGAATGTTAAACTCGATTCAAGTGTGAATCGAGTTTTATGTAGTTTAACTCGAGTTTGGTTCAGTTTTGATCGAGTTTTAGGCTTCATCATTCGAGTTTCTTTCTTCATCAATCGAGTTTCTTGCTTCACCAATCGAGTTTCTTGCTTCATCAATCGAGTTTCTTGCTTCATTATTCGAGTTTACACTTACATGATTCGAGTTTCATGTAATATCATTCGTGTTTATTAATTATATGATGATTCATATAACTTCATTCGAGTTTATTACATCATCATTCGAGTTCATCACTTACTTAATCGAGTTTCATACAGCATTATTCGAGTTTTATACCTACACGATTCGAGTCTCATGTAATATCATTCGTGTTTATTAATTATATGATTCGAGATTCATATAACTTCATTCCAGTTTATTACATCATCATTCGAGTTCATCACTTACTTAATCGAGTTTCATACAGCATTATTCGAGTTTTATACTTACACGATTCGAGTCTCATGTAATATCACTCGAGTTTATTAATTATATGATTCGAGATTCATATAACTTCATTCGAGTTTATTACTTCATTATTCGAGTTTTATATTAGTTTAATTTTTCGAGTTTCGTACCTTATTTTTAGGCCAGTTGTTACACAATAAGATCTGGAAACTCGATTTGTATTGACATGGGATCTTCCAACAACTTTGATGAACTACAATTATCCGAGAACAATGACTTGCAAATATCCAAGAACAATGACTGTAAGCTATTCTATCATGTACCAAATGCACCACGTTAAATTAAGTAACCATAAGAGGAATGCATCATGATATCGATGATCAATGTATATCCATAGTTATATGGACTGCTTATTTTTTGAACATACACTGGAATCGATATTTTATACATATGCACTGTTTATGCAAGGTTTTTTTTCCACAGTTTCATTATTTTTATAACAATGTAAATGCATTTTGGTATATCATCATTTTCATCAGTTTTCACACATCATGGAATTTCATCAATTTAATCCTAGGGATATATTAGTGAAAATGCACAATGCATTTTCATCATTTTTCACCAGTTTAAATGCAAACTATGCACAGTTATACTACTCCATACAGTGAAATACACCTCAAAATATATATGCACAGTTTATACATCAACGGTTTTTTTGGTTGATTCCATCAATTTTTATTTTTATGTAGTTTATATGCATACTGGAAAACCTTATGTTGTTCATTCCTTAAATTACTTTTTGGATTTATCAATATCATGTAACCGTTAAATGTTTTTCTGGCTTGCAATGATGAATGTATTTTTTAGGCAATGACACTGCACATGAAGGTTGCGACAGCAATGAGTTCACTTCACCATGTGGGTCTACCTACAGGAAGCCCAAGATTAATGATGGTGAAATATCATTCAAAGGCAAGGTATACGCTTCATTGGAAGAAGGTATTTTTGCATACGAACAATATGCTGCCGAATGTGGTTTTGATACTCGAAAGTCAACACAAAAAAGAAACCGTGCTGGAGTGATAACATTGAAGGTGATAATATGTAACAAGTCCGGAGATAATAGTGTCGACAACGAATCTAGTTCCAATCAATGTTGCACGTCATCCACACGCACCAGGTGTCCTGCATGCATAAGGTTCAGACTCCTCGATGATCAACGGTATCAGGTATATCGGTTTACTCAGTTTCACAACCATGACTTTGTTAAAGCTGAGGATAGGCATCTACTGAAATCGGCACGTATGCTTGATTTTCAACAAAAATTCTTCATCCATAAGGCTGGCAATGTCAATATTGGTCCATGCAAATCCTACAATTTTCTCAAAGAGGTTCACGGTGGGTTCAACAATGTCAATGCAACTCATATGGATTTTAAGAATTTCAGGAGGGATATAAGGCTTTTCATCGGCGAAAATGATGCACAAATGCTTATTGACAAACTAAGGAAGAAACAGGACAATGACAATGGTTTCTCGATGCAGTACACATGTGATCAAAACGGGATATTACGCGGTGTATTCTGGGCGGATTACATTGCAAAGTGTAACTATAATGCATTTGGAGATGTAATATCTTTTGATGCCACTTATGGAACAAACCAGTGAGTCCTCTTAACAATATTGATGAGACAAACCATTCTGTTTCATTTGTACCAAATACTTTATACTGATTTCTAACTACTTTTATTCTTTTTAAAAGGCATGATATGGTGTTTGTACCATTCACGGGCATAAACAACCACAAAAAGTGTGTCACCTTTGGTGTGGGGTTGATAGCAAGAGAGGACTATGCATCATATAAGTGGCTTATGGATGCATTTCTCACAACATTTGGTAAGGAGCCAACTTTTGTTTTTACTGACCAAGACCCGGCAATCATACAAGTTTTTGATGATGTTTTTAAGACGGCCAAACATCGATTTTGCATGTGGCATATCACTAGTAAGCTCCAACAAAAGGTAAACCAACACTACAAGAATACTTTGAGTATTAATTATTGTACCTCTATTTGCATAAACATCATTTATGTGCATCCATGGAAATTGAATGTGCAAACAGATTGGTTCATGTCCGTGCAACGATGAGGAGTTCTTGGGGCGTTTCAATAGCATTGTTTGGAATAAGACAATGGGAGCTAAGGAATTCGAAACAAGTTGGACGTCGTTGATGAGAGACTATAACTTCGAAGAACACAAGTGGTTTTGCGACTTATGGGACATGCGAGAAAATTGGATATCTTCTTTTTCGTACGATCTTCCATTATCTGGTTTGATGCGGACAACTTCAAGGTCCGAAAGTGAAAATTCATTCTTTGGGCGTTTCACAAATGGTGACTCAACCTTTGTTGAGTTTTACGATCAATTTGAGACTGCAATGGACCACCAGCGTGAGAAACAGCGAACAAAGGACTTAAAGTCTTGGAACACCACACCTAAACTTAAAACGAAATTCAAATCCGAGCGTCAAGTTGCACATATGTTCACCAAATCAATTTTTTTGGATTATCAAGTCGAGATACACAACTCTGCAATGTCATGCATGGCGACTAATGGTCTTGAGGAAGACAATAATGGGATGAAGGTATGCAAAGTACTTGACATAGAATCAATCATGGAGTCCGAGGTAAGCACACTTATGGTAATTATAATTTATGGTGTACAAATACATTCACGTTTAAAAATCTGTTTTTTGGCGCAATTACTGACTCTTATTTTTGTAAAATACCGATATGTAGGTTATTGTGTCTCTGAATGAACGCATTGCGACCTGCAAATGCAAGATGTTTGAATGAATTGGGGTCTTATGCCGACATGTATTCTATGCATTCAGGCTATGTGGTGTTGATGAAATTCCGGATAGGTATGTTGTTAACCGATGGACAAAAGACGTGGTGTAAAAAATATTGTCCATATCAGATAAGAGACCATCAACATCAATATCACCCCAAAAGAAGGTTCACAAAATCAGCTCTTGTTCTCTAACATAATGAGTTACGTTGTACACGACAACCACGCAACAGCTGGGGTGATAGAGTCACTTAAAAAGATCAAGGGTGCTTTACATAACTTGCACAAAGACAAACCACCACCTAACAAAAACGATGTGATTGAGTTTTTGTTGGGCGTTCCACAACCGGTAAAGGTTTCAATACATGCCCCGACAGGGATAAGGAACAAAGGTTGTCGTAATATAAAGAGACTAAAAGGTGAACGAGAAAAGGCAATATCAAAAAGTAAGCTTAAGAAACGTGTATGCAAGCTTTGCAAGGAACATGCACTACATGATTCACGAAACTGCCCAAAGAAGATCACGAGTACTTGACGCACTGAACAAGTCACATAAAGAACAACGTTGTGACACCGTGGCGATATGAGCGTTTGAAGAAGTTTTGAAACTCTTTTTTTTATCATTTTTATTGTTTTCCAGTATAGGATTTTCAATATTTTTTCCATTCCGTACCGTAATAATATCATTTTTGTTACCCCACTTGCATTCAAACTTTTGATGCTCTGTGTGCTACATTTATTTGATAAATGTGTTTGTTGTTCAACATGCCCCTTTATCATATTTGCAATATAAACTACAACGTATTCAGGTAGTAGTGGGTTGAAGCCACTGTTTTTTTATGATAGTTTTCACATCGCGCGGTGCATGTTTTTTTTTATAATGTGTTCGCAATCGTGATAATGTCACACGATCAACGATACCATACCATCATCGATCATCTACAAGCATCGTTTAAATCTACAAATCTCTTTTACGAACATTACAATATGCATCGTGATATTGCTCGATATAAAATTATAGACGAGAATGTGACTTGTCAATAAAACCGTCTAACATGAACACTCCAACTTACATGCATCGCGAAGTTATGACTTTTGGGGCACATCATTACACTTTTTAATGTATTGTTTACATTTTAATTTTTACACAAGTTACATTTTTATGCATCATTACCTACGTGTACACGGACTAAATATTCATACTCATGCTTACAATCAAGTTCATGATATGTGTTTTGTGAAATTCATTATTATAATGCATAATTTCTCTATCAATAAAATCTCTAGATCGATTACGCATAATACATTTTATCATCACCAAACTATATCCCACAATGAAATTTTAATAATATAATTAGTCATTTTAAGCTTTACACAAGTACCGTTACAAATAAATGTGTAATGCATGACGCATTAATGTGTCGAATATGTACGTTTGCAATGAAAAACACAGAATAAGCAAAAAATAGTATAGTTCAAAAATACCATACTTAAAACAAAATCCATGTTCCAAATTCCGTTCTTTAAAAAAAATATTATCATCACACAAATAAAATAACCAATGTCAACCCAAAACGAAATAAAAAATAACATCTAATATTTTTCGATGCATGCAAACATAAACACCTCAGGATTACGACCCCCAATACTTTGCAAACCGAAGATCCTTCAACGCATCAACGTTTACTGACAACCTCGCCTTTTCGTACTCTGACAACTGATCATAAAGGGTGAACTCTTTGATAAGACTCACCCGTACTTTGTTAATGGGGTGCATCAATATTTTTGTAATGTAACGCCTTCTTAGCGTGTGCATCTGCCTTGCCTGTTTATCTATTTTCATTGTTAATCCATGATTCTAATCCTTGTTGGCCCTTCCCATGTACATTTCCATGTGATGCATTGTAAAGATACCACAATCTATGTACTCTTCTTGCACACCCCAAGGTAATATTGGCTTTGCCAGCACACATAGGATGTGCCAATGAAACCAAATAGCGTGAAAACAACATTTGCTGAAAATCAAGAATGGAAGAAACACAAATGTCACAATTATGTGACTTTAATAAAACAAAATTTGGAATAACAGCCACTTCATACCAGTCTAGCGATCACACCATTGTACTTATTGTTTATAGATACATCCGCATGAATGTTGTCTAGAATTGTGATTGATGCTCTCTTCAAATCGAAACACACAACGTAAAAGTGATAGTGGTTGATAATCGGAAAGAATACCTGATGCATACCACAATTAGTCACTTATCCAGTTTACGAATACCAAAAGTGTACTCCATGTTTTTAAATAACTTACCAGCTCCGCATTCCTTATGGAGTTCAACGTCACATCCCCGACAATAGTCAGTTGCAGGTTGATTCGAAACATCTCATATATTGCGTCTTCACTGAGTTGTCCATCCAAAATATTTTGTGTCTACATACTCAATAGGTCGTGTTTGGTGCATCACAATACAACGCAAAACAAAAATCATGAATATAAATGAGATATGGTACTTACGAGACAAGTCGACATGAAAAACAATCGAAGTGGAGAGTTGTCGCTCCGGAACTGCTCCTCATGATTTAAGATTGCGCACCAACAATCAATTACATTATTCATTACATATGATCCCGGTATCAGGCTCTCAAGTATTATTCTAACCGAGTTGACGTTCAAGTCCGTATCGAATACAACATCACTAGGAAACATAGTAATGCATCAGAATATTCTCAACAATACTTTCTTAATGCATTTGTCAAAACTAAAATTCTGCATATAACAAAATTAACTTTTATCACATTATTAAAACTTAGATAAATCGAACTTACTTTTCATCATGTTGTAGTGAAAAGAACGCAACAGACACTTGTCGTTCAAGCTTCGTCAACTTCGCATCGACATCGAGTATTCGTTTCATGAATGACGATCTCATAGACGTACCCGGTTTGATTGTTCTCTTAGGTCGATCAACTGCAACGCTAATTATTTCTGCCTTATCCCAAGCATCGCCCACGTTTGTTAATAGTTGTTGTGGTGCAACGAAAACAATTGGTGCAGGGTTTTCCGGATCATCATATCTATCGAGGGAAAGATTAACTGGCTCAATTTGCGTAAACCCCAAACTAAATGATGGTGCATTACTAGTAACCCGATCCGTATGCTCCTTGTCCATAAGATAATGCATCACCGTCTTGTCGACCTCGTCAAGTACAGTGGATGAACACATCCATTGAGAGTCACTAACTTCTTTTACCTGTTTCGATAATGGTTACGTTTTCGATACTACAACGACAGACATATAAATATTGCATATTCCGTGATAGTCACCATATTAAACAACATATTGAATATGATGCACAATGCAACTCTATGAAACTGTTAATTTGCAATGGTTATGTAAACGCGGTTCACGTCCATTCCATTCATAAAAACATATTAAGAACATAACATTTATGTCTACTTAGTTTTTTTTACAAAACATATGTTTGGTGAATTGTTTACACATTACTACACATCAAATGATGCGAATTAGGATACTACAAATCATTCAAGGTATCAAATGACTCTTAACCTGCTTCGACACTTGAGATCCTAAACAGACACCCTCATTTTTTCGGTCTACTTCTTCTTTTGGTGAATGAGTTTTGAACCCGATATCCACGTGTTGGGCACTTGAACTTGCTGCACGTCTCAATCTCTTTTCCATCTCGTACACCAACATTTCGTTCAACCGCATATGCTCGTCTACAATCATCCTCTTCCACGTTTTACTCCTCATCGCTATCTCGGGACAATCATGATAAGTTGACGCTGCCAGTGGCAATGACTTTTTTTCATGAAACTCGTCAAATTCCCGAATGTATCGATGCAGTGATCAAATGCATCAAGGAACTCCTACAAAAAGGTTTATCAAAAAGAAGATTAATGCTCATGCGTTATTTTATAAACCACCCAATTACATTAAACTACAAACTCACATAAACTATCACTTATAAAACATAAATGCATAGTGTTATACAATATATTTATATAAAACTACATTAATGACATACGATTATAGTGCACCTTTGCATACACCAGGTTGAGCAATTCGCAAACCACATTAAATTATTATCATATAGCTACGAAATCTAACTAACTACTAATTATAAATCTTAAACGCATATTGAAAGCGAACACAATTATAACGTGCAGTGTTGTGTACCCATTTACTACAAATGCATATTGTTATTCCATATACTTATATACTACGACATTAATGACATACAGTTACGGTGCACATTTGCATAAAAGAGAACTTTCATCATGTTCCAATTCCAAATAGTCTTCATCTAAGAAGATAAATGAGTCCCGTTCGGCGGAAAGGCTCTCTATGGCTCAGATGTTGATGACAAGGAATGGGATCGGGTGTTTTCACGTCTCACCGTAGTGCCCGGTTTTTCTTGATTTTCGATTGATGAACGAGAAAGGAAAATGGAATTCTTGGATTTTCTCTCTATACCGAGGTGGAGGAGAACAGAGTGAGTGAAGGCCCTCGCCCTATATGATCAGGTTTGTGTTCAGTCGGGCCTATAACTATGTTTTTCACAAAATGCATTAACTTACATCCATATAGCTACGAAATCTAACCAACTATCAATTGTAAAACATAAAATGCATAATGAAAGCGAACACAACCATAACGTGCAGTGTTGTGTAAATGACCAAGGTGGATCATACAAGGTAAATGACAAGAATACCTCTTTGCATCGAAACTGATTTTATCAAAATTCAACCGACTCATAAGCCAACTAATTTAACTCATATGCGATTATTGAATAATAATGATATCTAATTCATTAGGTCCATCTTAATAACTCATAACAACACATTTATATAATAATTCCCATATGCTAACCATTTTTCTGCTGCATTATGCAGTCTTTTCAGTTTCATAGCGTGTTAAACGATGCATACTTTTCACAGAACGATCCATATCTATCTAAATGTCAATTATAAAACATAGATGCATACTAAAAACGAACACACTAATAACCTGCAGGTTTGTGTCGTCTTTTAATTCAGCCTGCTCTGGTTCTTTTACGTCTTCTTCGATGATCTTCATCGTCCGGTCGTTCTCAATGGACACCGTTTCATTAGCCAATCCTTTCCCTGCACGTAAGAAAATTAATATTTATTGTCCACATATAACAATACATCGTTGTAAACATTTATATCTATGTCGCACGTGATGGATGTTTGTTATTTGTTTCATGGTGGAGGTTTAATATTTTAAAACAAACGAAACCACAACAATGGAAACAAAAATATCACCTCATGAAAATGATAATCTTAAAACAATATGATACGCAACCTAAATAACCATATAACAATGAAGTAGGTTCTAAATACCATTAACATTTGAAAATTACATTTGACGCTTGTTGGTGATGTATGCATCTCCTGAGGCTTTTGAAGACCAGCATCAATGAGTTCAATCAGTTCATCAATGTTCTTCTCACATTGCGTGTCGAGTTCATACGCCATCTCCTCCACGTCATGATCCGTACCTACCATATGCAACATAAACATTAATCCACCAACCACTTTTACGTCACAAAACATTTTTCAAATCAATAACATGTATAAACATTGTTACCATCTAATTGGTTATACATTATTTTAAAGACAACTGCATTTACCACATAAAACATTTGGCAAAGCAAAATACATGTATAAAATGTGTTACCTTCTTCCGCATCGCAACCAAGAGGTCTGATAGATTGACCTACAACATCTGTGCCTTTCTTGTCCTTCACAAACGCCTGTATATCTGCTAACAATACGTCGAGCTCATCGTCAGATTCTTTGCCGTCGCCATCACCGACACTCGTTGCCACACCAGATACTTTATCCTTCTCATAAAGTTCCTCTTTATGCACATACTTGTTTACCTTCCCTAAACCAAAACCACCGTTCTCAATCTCCTTTGACTCACGCATTTTCAATTTCTCCGTGTTCCACGAGCATAACACAATATCATATTTGTTAGATCTGTTTTTCACCCCAGGACATGTCACTCTGTCCACATATATTAGCTGCACATTTGTAATTATTAAACACATGTTTATAAATGTAAAACACATATGTATATAAATGCATTAAATAAAAAAACCATCTGTCTCACTGCTAATATTGTCATGGGACCAGAAAAGAATGTACTCCCGTCCTTCTTCCAGCCGTTTTTGCATCTGCTCGTACACTCCAACATATATCTACACCAATTCAGTTTGTGTATATCATTCACAGACGAAATATACTGCAGCACCTTCGAACTAGCAAACCCTAATTTCACTCCTTCAACCATAAGCGTAGAAAAAAGAACTATGAAGTTCAGCTTGAACATTTCACCATAATGCATGCTTTTCTTCTTGAGTATGTCAGCAACCGTCGACGGATATATCATCTCCGTATCACCAAATTGGGCCTTCCACTTCTTAACCAACAATTGGTTCGCTGATGTCAACTTCTGACGTACCATCCTTATTTTGCCCGATGGGACCCCAATCGTGTCATATATGACATCCTCGTCAATATCTACCATCCATTTATCCGTTTTAATGCTGCATGCACCAACATCAAAGTGATCAACAACCCAATATCCTAGTTTAAGAGGGATCTCTTCAACATCAAGATGAAGTAAATTCTCAAATCCAATTGCATGTAGATCAGCTCGTTGTTCATTAGTGAGTGCACCGGTGCACTGAAAAAGGGTACTAGGGGAGATTCGTGAATGGATCAGAGAGTATTTGGTACGATCCAATGTCAATTTCCGCTTCCTTTCATCCTTTGCTTTACCAACCAACCCAGATTTAGCAGCAGATTGTTCCTGAGACTTGCCCTTACTAACCAGTTCTTTCTTAACTTTCACAATTTTAGCTGGATGCATACTTTCAGTATCTTTATTTTCTTCGACTGCCCTTTTACTACCTACATATCAACAAAAAAAAAAAAAGACAACAACCACACAAGTTAAATGCACAATCCATAATACAAACTAGCACAATTAATAATCAGACTTAATAACAATAAACTAAACGCGTTTACTATGCAGCATGCAACTACGTTGTATACTTTTCTATATATAGACGTACCACCAGTAAACATATATGTCATTATTATTACCAACAATTAAACACATACATGAACTAAATATTAATAATCATCCTTAACATCAATTTCCTAGTATGCATTATAAAAAAATACCTTATATGATGCATAATAGCACTATAAATAACATCTATAAACCGATTACACGTAATTATACTTAACACCATCAAAATCTATACCATCAAAAAAATATCATTAGTCATGCTTAGCCTTAGCATCAATAAAACATAGACATTTAATATGCATCAATAAATTGCATCCATCAGATCCCATTTTTCTGTTATGTTACAATAACATCCTTAAACTTTAAAAACCAAACTACGCTACAAAAACAACAAAACACGATTTAAAAAAACCATCTACGTTATTAATGTCTGCATTAAATTGGCTTTCTAGTCAAACAACCACTTGACTCAATATGCATAAAGAAGTTTCCTTTTCAAAACACCTACATAAATTACATACAATCTACACATTAACAGAACGAACATACTAAATACGCACAATTGAACTTAACATTAATGCATCCCATTCACACTCATACACATACACAACTTGCCGTATATCCATTGCCATTATATGATAAGCCAACACACTATATCATGCATACCTGGCTTTGAAGAGATGTCAGTGACAAAATCGTTCATTGTACTCGTGTCAGTAGAACTGTCCTCGCCGGATATACTCAGGGGGGTTTCCACAATGTTCGTGAACTTTGAACGCAGCCCTATCCTACCACTTCTTATAACAAGACCTGTAGATTTAATAAACAAAGACGAAACACATATATAAACTATTAATAGTTAAAAACATCTAATCAAAAAAATCTATCAATACAAACTAAAAACTTTTCATATGCATACGATTATCATACAATACAGACAGTATGCATATACATGGTTTTTATTAATAGTTAAAAATACTAAAAAACTATTAATAGTTGAAAATACAGACAGTATGCATATATATGGTTTTTATTTATAGTTAAAAATACTAAAAAACTACTAATAGTTAAAAATACAGACAGTATGCATGAAAACTATGATTTTTATTTATGCTAAAAAACTAAACTATTAATAGTTAAAAAAATCTAACCAAAATAATCTATCAATACAAACTAAAAACTTTTCGTAGGCATACGATGAGCATACAATGCACACAGTATGCACATATATGATTTTCATTTATGCTAAAAAAAACTATTCTATTAATAGTTACAAATACAGACAGTGTGAGTATATATGGTTTTTATTAATAGTTAAAAATACTAAAAACCAATTAATAGTAAAAAATACAGACAGTATGCATCAAAAACTATTATTTTTATTTATGCTAAAGCACTAAATTATTAATAGTTAAAAATATCTAATCAACATAATCTATCAATACAAATTAAAAACTTTTCATAGGCATACGATGAGCATCCCTTCCAGACCATATATATATATATATATATATATATATATATATATATATATATATATATATATATATATATATATATATATATATATATATATATATATATATATATATATATATATTATTTTGATTTATGCTAAATAACCAAAATCCTATGCATTCCTTACACATAAGATGCATCTGCAAGTAAAAATAGGTAACAAATATTACGATAAAAACTTCACAAACCGAGCCATGATGCATGCAAAAACATATATAACATAAACCTCCATAAACAAGTACTTCTATTATGCACAAACTCACCACTATTATGAACCAATACGAAGAAGGGAATAAAAAACACACAAATACGAAACACACACTTTGATTATGAACTTAATCCACAAGATGACCACAGGATATGCATAATGTACTTTCATTACCAACGCATAACGTAATCTAAAATCCCATAAACATGTATTTCGATTATGAACAAACACACCACTATTATGAACCAAAACGAAGTTAGGCATAAAAACCCCCAATTACGGAAATACACACCATTCAAATTTCAACAATATGGAACTGTATGAATACGGATTTCATAACAATCATTTTAATGCATAATGCACATAAATTTGTTGCAATATGCACCTGCATATTGCAATCTTCCATTATCAACAACAAACTACTACCATGAAACAACACGGACTAGGGCATAAAAACCCCCAATTACTAAATACAAACATAGACATTTGCAAAGAATGCACCTCTATAAACACGGCTTTCATACGGAATTTTTTTTAATGCATAATGCACTTAAAAAACACTGCAATATAAAACTCCATTTACCGAATACTTCGAACATTAACAACAAACTACTTTGAACAACAAATTTGCACTTAAAAATACTACACTTCCATGAACACCAACTAGGGCATAAAAACCCCCAAATCCGAACTTCTAAGTTGGATATTGGATCAAAATACATATCCATGAACACGAATATGAAACATGCATTTTGATTTTAGCAATATAATCAACTAATAAATGGCGAAAATCATAAAAAGGAGTCAACAAACCTATTCCGCCGTCTTCCGCTTTTTCCCCGAAGAGCCTTCCACCGTATGCATTATGCACGACGTTATGAATAAGAAACTAATAATTAATAGCAGGAGTGATTCTCGGGATAAAGCTTGGGCGAAGATTCGTTCGGTGAAGACGGAATTTTGGAAGGGATGTCGCGAGAATCCCGGTTGTAGGATGAATCGGTTTTGAAATTGAAACAATGACGAAAACCCTAAATTGCCCCTCCGCCCGTTATTTTATTGCACAATGCACCCAATTTTCATATTTATTACAATTCTGCCATTGTCATCCTACCCATTAATTTTAGAGATCTAACGGTGTATACAGGTTCCCAAAGTGCACAATGCACACAGGTGCCCCCATAGAACCTAACCACACACACATATATATATATACACACACACACACACACACACGTATATATATATATATATATATATATATATATATATATATATATATATATATATATATATCATATCTGCTTCGGTTGGGTTATGAGTTTGGAAACATTTTTGTGTTTTAGATACAAAAAGTGAGTATAAAAGATTGATCCTCAGATGAGATTCAATTCACATGCATATTATTATTCGGTGTGATTTTCTTCGGAGATAGTAGTAGTAAGTTATTCTGCAAGTAATTGTAGGACCAAGTCAATCATTTACAAGCATAGTTATAAATAGATCGACGAATAGAATTGAAAATCACCATGACCATGAATCAAAATGAATTGTGGATTCGCTTAAACTTTTACCAACGTACGTATAAGGAAAAATGTAAGCATTCTAGCTAGAGTGTATAAATAAATTTTGCTTAATTATATTTCTATGAGACATTCATTACGCACTAAATACTAAAACCTTTTTGTTTGTTTGACTATGAATAAGTTTTTGATAAATAAGGTAACAAATCAAAAATAAGTAATAAAATCATACAAAACTAGTTTATTTGACTATATGCACTACTAGAAAAACTTCAAATAACAATGATTTTTTAGCAACGACACATAAATCAAAGCTAATGCATACAATCAGCTAAGATGTGAGTTTAAATTAACGTTAAACACATTATTTTTTCCTTTTTCTTTTTTATCTTCAAAAGATGTGATGTCACGTTAATGTATAAGAAAATTAAAAATAAAAAAAGAGTTATAAACTAAAGACATTATGTATTTATTTAATTTTTTATTTTTAAAAAATAGGTATTTGTTAACTATGCTTGTAACTATCATATTTTTACATCGTATTTGTGTTTCAGAGTCGGTAAGTCATTTCAAAGCTCCACGAGAAAATTCAGCGCGAATCGAGCAGGTCGGGGAGTAGGGCTACGCCCACCCTACGCCCGAAAACATTAAATTTCGAGTTCAAAATCAGTAACAGTGCAGGTTGGCGTACCCCGGGCGCAGAGGGGCACAAGCCTGGAAACGCGTTTTTGAGCCCAAAACCCTAAACCATTCGTCCTCTATAAATACAGAACGTTTGCAGTCGATTTTAGAAGTCCCGAAAGTGTTATAAATAGTGGCGAAACCCGACCGGAGTGGATTCACAATGCAAGTACGAAAACGGTGGTTCGCAAGCTTACAACTATGTCTCTAATCAACACTATTGAAAAGCATACGATGAACGGCTAATCATCATAGCCGTTTGCGGAGGATCTACGGCTAAGTTTTACTTTCTTGAATTTTAATTATGTTTTGATGTATTTTGTATTGATTGAATATTGTGTGTAATACAAATGATAAGCATTTGGTTATTATTATGATTATATGTTTTGATTGGTAAAAACAAGATAGTTCATAGTGGTGTTATTATTTGTGCCGAGTCCATTAGATTAGGGATTAAGACAAGTAATGAACGTTGCATGCGCTATGCCGAGATTTATTGATTAAAATATCTATGATTAATTTAACCACACAATTAATTATGTCTATGTGATTGTTGCACGAAATTCAAGTGAGTAATAACTTATGCCGTAGTGATTCCGTAAATGGTTATCTTCAAGTTGCTTGTTAATCTACTTCGTTAGTTGTTTGCCGTTAATTTTAGTCATAATTTAGTCGTAAGTCATTAATCCGAACAAATCATCCAATTTACTCAATTTACAATCTAATCATTTTTAATAAACTAATGAAACTAGCAATTTAACCCTAATAAACCTACATGCTCCCTGAGGATTCGACCTTTACTTCCCTACGCTAATAGGTAGTTTAAGGTTATTTCTACGGGCCACAACGACGGCTCGTCACACGTAATTCGCAATCCCGACACGTATCGATCCACTAAGCGGGAAATAATTGGACCAACCTAATAATAATAATTAATAATCCACTAAATTAATCCCACATAATAGCTCGAAAATGGGATGTTACATGAAGTTTTACAAAGACATGTATGAAATTCTCCCTAATTGAAAATACATTGTTTTTTTTTCTTTTATACATAACTAGTTATTAACATATGTGTAACATGGTTACTTTTAACAACTTATATTTATTAAAATATCATATATCTAAATTTTATATATATATATATATATATATATATATATATATATATATATATATATATATATATATATATATATATATATATATATATATATTAAAATTTTTGTAAATAAAAATGTGAAACAATACGTTTAAATAATATTGAAAGTAAATTTGGTCTTGGTACTAAGATTTTAATGGGATTCATTTCTAAATTTCTATAATTAAATAATTGACAAATGTCATGCCATTTAACACAAAGAGAGGATAACAAGCGGCAAAATAGTTATTTTTTTTAACATTCATTAAATGTTTTATGTGACACTTCAAATTTGTTTTTTCCAAAAAAATTTTGGTCAAATTATACCAATATACATTATTCATAGTAGTAGGCGACGTCGTTTTGCATTTAAAGGTTCAAAACCCTGTTCATAGGTTCTAATTCTCTGTATCTCTCCCCACCTTATACTTCTCCTGCATCTTCATTTCCTTCTTAGTCTTCTGCCCATCAAATGCAACCCATTATTGGGTAACCTGTTGCGCTTATTATCCAACATGAAGTTAAAATGGTATTTAAGTCGACTCTAGTGGATTGCTTCTCTATTCCTACCAGGTATTGAATTTCTTACGTTCTCCGTTCTTCCCCTAATTTGATTTTTCACCAGTTAGATGTTTGATGCTACTTCCACAAGAAATTTTCCAAAACCAAAATCAATAAAACCTAAAAAAACCAGAACGAAAGGTAGGTAGCTAGCGTTCAGTAGATTTTTTTGGTACAGTTGGAGTTCTGCATGCACCTAGTTAAAACCACACTTGCCCCATGAAGTTCCGCCTTTGTCATTCACTCATTCCTTTATTGTTTTCAATCTTTTTTCAAATAAAAAAAAACACATTTTCCCTGATGTAAATAGATGAAGCAGGATGGATATAGGTTTTTGATTTTATTCTCAAACAAATAGGAATCAAAAAGGGTTTGGGTTTTTTTAATCGAATTTGCAGGTTTAACAAATTCCAAATTGGAATTTGGGTTTGAGTTTTTCTCAAAAAAAATTTAATCGTATTTGGAAATTGCAGGTTTAACTAACTCCAATTGTTTTTTCATCGAATTTGGGTTTGAGTTTTTCTCAATTTGCAGGTTTAACGCAACTTGAATTTCTTTTAATAAATTGGAATCTTATTTTTTAGTTTACTGTAATGTTTCTATATCTGACCTCTTTTTTTTGGCAAAATAAGTTTTGAATTAATTTGGAGATAAGGTGTTGTCACCCATTTTATCCCATTCCCCCACTGTCCTGGTAAGCTTTTTCAGTTTTTTTTTTTCTTTTTCAATTTGAACAAATTCTTACAAGCTACTTGGCAGTTGGCACAAGCTTTGAAATCAAAATCTGACTGAAAACTTTCTATATAATCCTGCATCTAAATCTAAAGAACTTAATACTGAAATAATGATTTAAAAACATGAAGAAAGAATGTGTAAGATGACAAAGGATAGCATTCAAACCAGAGCTTAGAGCTCGCAACAAGGTAGCCATATGGAGTTTGGTAGGTAAGGTTTTGGAGTTTGTTTCTCATTGGAAGTTTTAACTGATGAGTTTTTTAATTTAGAGAGGAAGAGATAATGAAGATGAATGGATGGTTTTGGTGTTAGGTGATTTTTAAAAGCAAAACAAGTGTCAAGTGGTTTTGTATTTTTTGCATTTCATGTTGTTTTCCCTTTAAATAATAATTGGTTCTTTTGTTTTTAACTTAAATTGTTTACAACAATAATAACAACTATTCTCATTACTATAACCATCATAAAATATTTCCCCTTTGCTTTTACTCTACTTTTGTTTCCTTTTATGAAACTCTATAGCTTTCAGTTATCTTTTTGTTTCATCGAGTTTATTTTGTTTTATTTCTATCACACACTTATGACTTTTTCTCTTAGTAATATGATAGTTTTTATCAGTTTTATGGAAATCTTTTGCTTCCTTTTGTTTTCTCTTTCTTTCATTACACTTCGTATGTTGGGTTTATGGTTAGACACACATTATATTTAATTATTTATCACTCATTTGATTATAATAAGGTGGAGTGTGAGTTGCTATTTTATTCTCTTCACAGTTGCACACATCTTTTACTCACAGGTAAAATGGTCGTTTAATGGTATAAATGTTGGTTTAAAACATTTGTTTCATCGATTTACTAACATTAGTTCATTTGTTGGTTACCTATTTTAAGTTAAAAAGGAATCAGTTGACATCATTAATTATTTAGCTTTCTTTCGTTGTATTTACATTTTCATTGGATTATTTAAATCCTAGGGCCTTTCGATTTCTGTTCGTCTGTCGCGTGATACTTGCATAGCCTATCACGGTCAAGGTAATTTAATCATTCTTCAACTTATGTTCAAATTTTATATTGAAACCTTTCAGATATTACCTTTTATATTATGACTAATTCTGAGTTTTGCTATGGTTTATGTATTTCTATAATGATCATTTATAAATCCAATTTAATTATATCATCTTGCATAGTTACCACTCATATTCTTTTACCAAAAATGACTGGCCAAAAAAGGCATGAAATTGACAATACCATTCCAGAGTCATCTAACTACTGATTAGTTAGTGAAAATATAAACTTTGGTAAGGATTTCACATCTATGAGACAAGCTAGAAAAAGAAGTAGGCTACGCAATCTTTCAAGCCCACATAATGAGAATGTTTCAGTTAAGAATTCACATGTCAGTGCTACAATCAGCCAACCATTTCAAATAGATATTGATGTCATTCAAAATGAAGAGACATTGGGTCCTGATACAAGGCTTCATTTAGAATATCTTATTCGATCAGCAGCTACACTAAAAGAGAGCAAGCATTATAATTCTGCAGTTTTGGGTCACTCCCATATTGGTTCTAACAAACATGATGCGTCTCATGCTTGTTCAACTCGATCTTCTAATCTAGAAATTAATGTGCATGAGTCTGGAGTTTACACAAGAATGTCATCTACTCGGGTTGGAAGACTATATATGACAAAATCCGATAAAAGAAGACAACATTATTTGGATGAACTTATGCAAGATTCAAAAGAAAATGACAAAGGTATCTCTTATGTTTTATGAAAAATATATAGTTCTTTCAAGTACTTTCTTTGATTCATTTTTTGTTACTTATAAGTTATTATGTTATAATGATTACAGACGAAGGTGAAAGTGTGGCAACATCTTCTAACTCACTAGAAGCTAATATGGCTACAAATCATTCACCAGGAGAGGAGATTCTGTTAATCATCATTTTCCTGGGAAGGAAACGAGAATTGCAGGTGAACTTATGTTATATATAGATAAATCAATATTAACTGATACCACTACCTTATAGCATATAATTTATACTTTTGTGCCCATATATTGCTATTATCAAATGTTGATGAAAGTGTACAACACCGTACTTATGAATATGGTCAATCAAGTCAAGTGACACTTGATCATTGATATCGAATTATATGTATATTTTATTGGCAATATCCATGGACTTTTACGTATAATATTTGCATGGATTTGATGGTTTTATGGTTAAACGTATATTTATTGTTCGTCTCTTGTTTTGGCTAGGTTCAGGAAGAAATGAAAGAAATTGGCTGTCATGCGTTTGTTTCGTATTTTGGCCATATCTCTTTCATACGAACTCGGATTTAGGCGATTCAATGTGAAATGTAGTTTTTACCAATTAATCAACAACATGAAATTAATAAGAACAATAAAAGAATCAACACTGACCGAATGATTAGATTGATGAACTTGATGATTACAAAATGATGATCTGGAATATTTGCGTACAGTGCTGCTTTCTCTATTTCGAATACGTACAAAATGATATTCTGTCAGATCTACTAATATGGAAAGTCAAAGATGCTATTTATACATTTTTACAAACTATAAAGGAAATACAAAAACAGTCCCTAGACTTTGTTTTTCATCAATTAAAAACATATCCTAACATTCTCCCCCTTTGATGAAAATAGCAAAGTCATTAAACCGATAAGCCCAGCTTTTGTTCAAACCTTCTGATACTTTTACGATCCGAAAGCCTGCATTCAATTTTTGAAATAAACTCAACCATGAGTCTTCGGTCGTTGACAGATAAGGCTCCTTTCTTTGTCTTTCTTTTCTGGTCAGCTGCAAGCTTACCTTTCAAACCACTTAAAACTTTAATCAAAGTACCATCAGAAAACTTGTTCAGCTTCACACTCCTCATTGCTCTCAACTTCTTATTCCGATCTTTATACATGACTGCTGGATGCTTCACCATGATCACTTGAAACTCTTTCAGCTCACCAGCAAATTTAATATCTCTGTGAGGTGCTGTCATGTTGATCTTCCTCATGCCTCTTTCAACCCCAATCTGTAGATCTTGCACTGACATTAATACCAATTTGGTATGCATAAAGTGGAACAGTGTCTTTAGCGCAAATCTACAGTGTTCATTTCTTTTGTTTCTGCACAGTTCATCAAAAAGATCTTCAATATCTACCAAGTGCATGTTGAACATGTCAGCTTCTGTGAACACATAAGTATTTCCATCTGATCTCGTAACAGTGAATTTTGGATAGAAAACCTTAACAAATCTTTCCTTTTCAATCTTCACAAGGTCAACAATTCTGAATTCACTCTTGACCTTTTCAACTTCCTGGGTTTTGTTTCTCAGAAAACTGGCATAGTTAACCAGATTAGGCATGTTCGGCTCTAGAACTCTGAATAACTTGTGAAATGAGCATGGAGCTTGTTTCTTGCAAAAAATCCTTTTCTCCAGAATATCTTCAATATAAGGCATCTTGTTCCTTTTTCTGATAAACTCAGCAGATCTATTCTCTGGAAGTTCAAGCTTTTTCACCTTTTTCTTGCTGATCTCATCCTTATTCAACAAAGTCAGCATATCTTGAATCTCTCTCTATACCACTTATTGTGCTTCAAATCTAAGTCTATGTTGTTTCTTAGATTCATCGGCAAGCACATACTCATTGAAAAACCTATCCATTACTTCTACTTCATTCAACACAACTGTTTCTTGAGCCACACTGCTCTCAACATGAAACTCTTCAAATTCTTCTTTAACTTGTACAACTACCTCAGGCTTTTCAACCGTTGGAGTTGATTCAACATCCTTCATAATTTCCTCAACTAACACTTCCTCCTCCTCGATTCTTTCAGCTCTAAAATCTACACCAGTCAAAGCGATTATATCATCATCTTCAGAAACTTCAATATACTCCTCTCTCTTTTCTCCTGTCCCTTGAATACTTAGCTCTTGATTTTTCTCTTGAACATCTTCATCCGAATCAATATACTCAACAAAGTGATAGATATCAGACTGAGTGTTCAAAGGAACTGGAACATCTTCATAAAGAATCAATCCCAGCTCTCTGTTCACTAGCCGATTCTTTAGATCCCCCAGCTTCTTTTTCCTGAACTTCCGGCTCCTTTTCTAGATATGTTATCATTAATATCCCAGGCGTTGGTTCATCAAGCTTTCTCCTCTTCTCCCCCTCATGAGGAGCATCATCGGAGTCTTCGTCATGCTCATCATGTTTCCTCTTGGACGAGGAAGCTTGAGCCTTGCAAGTTTCTTCTACTGCAGCCACTCTTTCTGAGAGATTACCTAACGCAGTTATCACAGTACTTTCTAAGCTGATCATGCGTTCTCTCATCTCATCAAATTGCTAAAAAACAAAGTCCTTCAACTCTTCCTTCAATTCTTCTATAGCTTGACTTGACTCAGTTTGCTTAACAGACTCCTCTGCAACATCCTTTCCCTTTAAAAACTTCTGAATATTTGTCATTTGGGCCATTACCTCAGCTAATTGATTAGATACATGCGTATTTACACCAGACACAGCTTCATTCAATGCTTTCGTCAAAGTGGATTCAATAACAAATGGGGATAAAGTCACCACTGGGTCACGTAGACTTCCAGTTGACACAGCAGTCGAACTTGTATAAAGAACGTCTGTGTGGCCAGTGCTCAGAGTTGGTAGTGTCGTTTCTCTGACTGGACTTCCACCCTCTTCAAGCGAGGGAGCAACAAATGCTTCCGTTACTGAGGGTGTTCCGGTGGGAACACTAAGTTCAACCACACTCACTTCAACAAATGAAGGTGACTCAAGTGTCCTAGACTGTATAGGATCTAGACTTTGTGATTGAAAAGAAGTCGTACACACGGGCAGTTGTGCACTTGTTTCAGTATCCATTAAGTCCAAGTGACTTTCGGATAGATTGTGTGGTTCATCCCTGTGTTCAATTGAAACAGTCTCCTGTTGAGAGGAGACTGAGTGGATAGTTGGGTGTGCAATTGTCAGTGGGATACTGACTTGTTCAATGCTAACTCTCATAGGAGAGCTAACAGTAGACGTGGTTAAATCCCGACTTTCTAGGGTTATGGTATCCCTCACACTCTCTGCAGCAATTTGTACAATATCTACCATCATTCCTCCTCCCTCATGATGATCACCTCCATCATCACCATCATCATCATCATCATCTCCTTCTCCCTCTTCTTCTTGAATATCTGACAACGTCCTCTCAGAATCTGACTTTTCAGCTTCTTCCTCACCACCCCTCACACTAACATCTCCCTCACTCTCTGAATGGGCAACCTGAACTTCAGCCCCTTGCTGAGGTTCCTCTATCCTTAAAGCTCCTGGGCTAAGAGATCCCGGTTCCTGGGTCTCTATCGGAGCATGATCTATTCGATATAATCTCACATTCTCACTTTCTTGGTCCGCATATTTGAGCAACGACTCTGGAATTGGCATAATGTTTGCATTTGGGGAGTCCGGCACTTCGTGTAGGCTCATCATAACATAATCCGGACATCTCTGAGAATTGGCTCGCTTCGGAATATTTTCATTAGCACGAAGGATCCCTCGGATAAGAATCTGTATGAATCTCTGAAGTGGCACAAATTTCCTTGCTCTATTCGTTGTTTTTGCAAGCACAATCTCTTTCAAATCTTCCCATATGCACTGAGCATAATCGTAATGCTTGTTGAATGCTATGCCATGAAATATCCTCAAATAGTGAATACTGCATCTATCAATGCCTGTATGTTTTGAGGTCATACACCTATTTATGATTCCAAAGAGTGTATACCATTCTCCATTTAAACCATTCCTATGAAACTTTGAGCTCTTCGGAAGTGGCTTTGAGTAGCCCAAGCAGATTAAGTCATGTACCAGCTCTTCATCAGAAACAAAATCTTCAAAGTCTGCCAACTCTGGGAAATTGACAGTGTCTATACGTCTCGGAAGAAATAGATTATGACGCAGTCTTGCTAGAGTGATTTTCGTCTTGAACTGGTCTATTGTCACTTTAAAGTGATGATTTCTGTCAACAGGAACAAATTTGACAGTATGCCGAAATTGTTGTAAATACACTTGTGGAATAGACGGTTTGTATTGAAGCAGATACCCGAGTGGATGGCCTTTCAGAATGTCCACAATGATAGGATGGCTTACTTTAATAACTTTGGTATCTAGACGATGGTTATTATCACGGAAAGGAAGGCAATGTTTTGGTTTTACTAGCTGGTTATCTGGGATAATGTTTGTTTGTGATGAACGGGCAACTGAGGTAGACCTAACTGGGGTAGATACAAGGATATAGTTTGATGATGAATGGGAATCAGAGGAATTTGAATTCTGAGATTGTACTGGGGATGCCATTTGAACACCTGTAAAAAACAAGAACATCATGTTAGTCAGATCATGTACACACATGACATCTTTCAAAATGTAGAAAAATTGTAACACTTTATCAGAAATTGTCAAAACTTGTGATTTTCTTTTTAAAGCATCGGGTTTCCAGACAATAATAGTTAATTATTGAATGGACTCCAGAGTCAATCGTTTAGAGACCAATGTTAGAAAAACACAAATTTATAACAATTTCTTAAAAAATGTGACATTTTTCTTAAATCATTAAAAAAATCCACACTTAGAAAAATTTTCTGTTGAAACTCGAATAAAACTACAAGTTTCTCGAATCACTCTTTGAACAGTGTCGGATGACACATGAGACAACTCGAATAAGCCTATAGACAACTCGAATGATGTGTACATGAAACTCGAATAAGCCTATTTACAACTCGAATGATGTATCTATGAAACTCGAATAAACCTATATACAACTCGAATGAAGTACCTATGAAACTCGAATAAGTCTCTGCAAAACTCGAATGTTATATACATGAAACTCGAATAGAAGATGTACTAAACTCGAATGGAACATGGGATCCAACATTCAACTCGAATGACCAAGTCATTTTCTCGATAAGACCATTGTCCCAACTCGAATAAGTTTGAAGCACATGTTCTGAAAATTTTTCTAAGTGTTACACCCACACTTGTCAACTCGCATGGAACACAAATGTTTCTCGAATGTTATGTGTATTAAACTCGATTAACTCTGAGTTCTATATGAATCAACTCGAAAAAGTCATGATGCAACTCGAATTACTCACTGATGCAACTCGAATGACTCACTGATGCAACTCGAATGTCTTATTATACAACTCGAATGACTCTTAGTGCAACTCGAATGATGCTTTATTCGAGAAATTTCTGTTTATTTTTCTACAAGTCCAACACTCACTGATTTTGATGAATTTAATTTCAAGAATCATTTTCAGTCTTTTAAAACTTGTACCCCTTTCGAAAATGTATTTTAAACACATTTGTTTTACTGAACTTTGAACAAAAACAACTTTAAAGTGGTAAAAAATTCAAATTTCCGTTTATTTAAGAACTCAAAACTGTTTCATTAGAAAATCAATGATTCTGTTTGTGTGATGTAAAAATGACTTACGAAATTTCAGATTCATAGTCATAATACCAATACGAATAACATCACACAATTAATTTCAGTTTCATGGACCAACATTAGAAATTTCCATTATCGGTCAAAAACACACAGAAAAAAAATATGAACAGATGCTCACACTTGAACAGATACACTGAAAATATAAACATACAAACTGAAATAATAAAGAAAAAACGAACTTTTACTCACAATCTTGATGAAAAAACGTCGGTTGTGGGTTTTGAGCTTTCTTTGAAGTTAAGGAATCTTGTTGGAGAAGATGAAGGATTTAGAATTTCCGAAAAAGTAAATTTGAATTTGAAAATTCAAATTTATAGTCAAATATTACCCGGCCCATTTTGAAGTTTTCAAATTTGAAATATCCGGCCCATCATCAAAAGCAGGAGTTATAGTTGTAACAGAGGTTGGCACATAGGGACCCTCCATTACAATCTCTGGTAGTTGCACATCCAGATTCTCTAAGTAGAGCATCATTCTGCACTTCCAACCAGAGAAGTTCTGATGATTGAACTTTGGAGGTTTGCCCATTGAGCCATTGTCATAGTATGAGGAACTTGCAGCACTGTTGTCAATGGAAACTTTGGGAGAATGAGAGATCTAGAATGACACACACTCTAACTGCTCTGATACCAGTTGTAGGTCCCGAAAGGTTTCCCAAGTATATAGCCTTAAGCTGTAGAGGGGGGGTGAATACAGCAATTTAAAAACTACACACTCTTTTCTCAATGTTTGTATGTATTATCAACAAAAGTTAATTACAAACAAGCTTGAATGCGGAAAGGTTCAAGCTGAGATGACAGATACAACAGTATGTTAACTAATATAAGACAGACTTAAACTAGTTACAATGAATACACTCACTAAGAATCACTCACTGTGTTTACAAGACTCAGAGAAACAGCTTGAATAAGAACAGCTTAGACACCAAGCACTGTTTTATTCAAGCAGACTTGCATGCATGAAAGACACACTTGAATGCACGTTCACTCTTGGCTTCAGCACTTAGCTTTTTGGCTTGTATTTTCAATCCTTCGAAGTTTCCTTTTATAGTCTCTCAGAGGATCTAAGAGAAGCTTCTTTATTGGACGAAAGGAAAAGTGGAAAGTCTTGTTGAAAAGACAACATAAACTTTTCTGCACATTCTGAAAAGCAGACTTGTCTTCATGTGGGCAGAACTTTTGTCTTTTCTTTTTGTCTACTGTTGCATTAGCTTTAACTAAATAAGGAATGTCAACTTTGCGTCTTTCTTCCTTTGTTAAGGCCTATTTTGATATAAGAAAAGGTCTCTCACCCTTTTTCAAATATCCTTTTGTCTTCATGTGACAGAACAGCTTGGGCAGGCTGAGCAGTTCTGTTTTCCACTTTGTCTTTGACTTTGTAAACTGTTCTTGTAGCAAAAAACATTACATGAGGACTTGGAAACATATTCCATAAAGTGTTTTAGCTTGTTCACAAAGAACAGGTTCTGTTCACAAAGTACAGAACACTTGTAAACTGCCCAAGCTGCTCACCAGTGTAGAGCAGCGTAGACAGTTTATGTCCAGCCTGTTCAGCAGACTGAACAGCTTGGACAAACTGTCTTTGTTGCAACACATGCAACATATAGAACAGCTTTGGGCTGATATTGCAAATCATTTTCAGGTTTCAATAAGGCATATAACAGGCCTTAAATTCAACCTTCAAATTCATCAACAGGTTTGATTAAGAATCTCCCCTCAGATGCAGAATAGGTTTGACTGAGGCCTTTTTGTGCCTAACACTTATATTCACAAGATTGTTATTCCAACGGATTGTATTGTTTGGACATCCAATGTTTAGGGGGAGCATTCCCACATGATTACCTTTTTCAAGATTGTCTTTCCAAAACTTCTTGTTCTAATAGTATCTTGACTGTGGAAGTGTGTTATTTTGTTCTTGAATCTAATTTTACTTTTCAAAACTATCCACTTGTAATTATCACTAACCATTAACTGACGGTTTTATATCATAATCCACCAATTGTCCCTGAGTTCGACAACCCGGACTTACCTAAGCTATGCTAGCAAACGATAGGTAATATTCCAGTTTAGTTAATCCAGTTCTTTATTTTATATTAAAACCAAGGTGTGCTAGCGGCACATCAATCATATACAAATAAATGACAGAACTGAAAATGTGAAATCAGGCTGTTTTGGGAATCAAAATGAACCACATCCTTAGCGTAATTTTCCTTATTCAAATCTTTTTTTATATGGTACTATTTTAGTTTATTCTTTCCATGCAGTCTATTTTTTTCTTCATTACTCCTTAACTTTTTTATGCAGGTTTTATCTTCTTTCTATAAAGACCTAGGCGATTGTGATCGAGTATGTGAATACTGCAGCGCAATCTTTTGGTATGATGAACGAGTTACCACATGTTTCAAAGATCGAAAGATTCGATACAATCGTTGTTGTGGAGGAGGAAGAGTAGTTTTACCAACAGAAAAAGAACCTTAGATCAAAGGCCTGTACAAAGATAGTCATTTCGTGGACATCATACGGACATATAATCAAATGTATAGCATGACTTCCTTTGGTGCTCATGTTGACGAATTAGTGAATGATGGAAGAGGTCCTTATGTATTCAAGGTTTCAGGACAAATTTATCATTAGATTGGAAGTTTATGCCCAATAGAAGGAGATCCACCACGATTCTTACATTTGTGTGTATACGTTACACAAAATGAGGTGAGAAATAGAATGCATCATTTTGGTGGAGATAATACCAGTGTTTTAAGGTCTGAAGTTGTCCAAGGATGAATTGATTTTTTAAATCAACATAATGGGTTAGTTAAATTGTTTAGGACGTGAAGGGATAAATGTAATGAAAGGGATGTGACACCCTTGCCACAATAACCACCATTTACAATACACCCAGGATTAATCACAAAACACATGATTACATAATGATCTGAATACTTAATTAAAGTGCGGAAGCATTAAAGTACATAATACAAATAATACAAATGTTTTAAACACCCTATGTGCTACAAGGTTTCAAGTCTAAGTCTACATACTCATAAGCATTACATCACCCCAAATTTATTACAACAACATTCTCATAAATCTGTTACCAAATTAACCAGTAGATATCTTCAAATACTTCAACAGATGACCTAGCTAGAAGGTCCCGCAGCAGATTTCCCTTTTTCCTGTAAAAATGTCAACAACTGAGGGGTAAGCAAAGCTTAGTGGATACCAATGATTTTACACATTCCACAAATCCTTATGATGCCCCCCAAGAGTAACACCGGTAACACATACCGTATACTCCCCACGTACTCAAAGTATGCAAACCTGAGTCACAGCTCCTTCGAGATGACACTCGGCATAAGAAAAACCAACCATCTGCGGCATACATAATATCGGGGATGACCTACTGTCTATCCTGACCACAGAGGTGTCAAACTCTTGGTCATATAGCGCAGTAACATCAGAGTACAGATGCGACCCGCAGATCCATCAATAAGATGCACAACAAAGAAACGGACATGCAACAAGTATGAATGTGCATCAACATATACGCAAGTTAGTAGAGTGCCAAACGAAAGTAAAACAACATGCCTCAGCAGGCAAAGAAAACATAAAGCAGATGCAGACATGTGAAAATCAAAGGTACTCATAGTGGGTGCGTTAGTTAATTTTAGTTTATCTTATTTCTCCTCGGGATTTCAACCGGACTCACAAAGTACCCCACTGTCGGTTAAACAACACCACAAGGGACCTGTTACATTTCCATAAGGAAAACATATCATAAACATGTTCATCCACAAATGAGCGTCAATTTGTATAATTAAAAGTGTTACAACGTTCGAAACCGAGATCCGAAACTCACGTTTAAATCTCATCATTTGAGGTGTTATTATTCCCAATTAACCCTCCTTTATTTACCTTAATATAATACAAAAAAAATATACCAAAAGTGTAATTAATTATCCATAAATTCGGGTTCTTGAAAACCCATCCGAATTTCACATAAACTGTAGCCAACTCGCCGAGTTGGTCCAGAGAACTCGCCGAGTTGATGTCCGAATTTCGGATCCTCGACCGGATTTCGGACAAATCCGAATTACTTTACCATCCGTGTTCGGTTCCGTCCGGATTCGGTCTCATTTAGGTTCGGGTCTCATCCGAATTCGAGTCTCATCCGAATTCGGGTCTGTTAGATTAAATATTTCGATCCTAGGAGTTGTTTTGTAATATTTATTTTCATTGTAATTTGTCTTGTATTTATTTCTATGTATTTCATGTTTAATTAATAGTGTAGGGGCCAATGTTGCCAAGTCTTGTAACTTAATTAAAGGAGCCTATAAAAGGCTCCTAGGGTTTACTTTATTAAAAACATACGGTTGACATTTGAATTCTCACCAGCCTCCACTGTTCCATCAAAGCATTCAAACATTCATATTGTCTTCTTCTTTATTAAACACATTTATTGAGTTTGTTTCTTCATGTGTTTGATGAGAAAATCATTGAGGTGCTGAATATATACGGGATTTCATATTAACAATTGGTATCAGAGCTCAGAGGGGTGGATTTAAACTGATTTCTTTCGGATTCTGCTGGGTTTTGTTCATGTTCTTCGAGTTCTTCCATTTTCAACCGGTTAGATCTTCATTTTCCATGTTTTTTCGTGTTTCTTGTGTTATAATGGTTCTATAAACATCACATTATCATTATCCACTGATTTTAAACTCAATTACTTCCATATCCTTGTTAAAATCATCAAGAATCGACCATTTTTAAGCTTGAAAATATGGGTTTTTTAAGTGGGTTTTTCACGTGTTCATGCTAGTTTTATGTGTTTTTTAGGTTGTTTTAAATCACCAAAAGTGTTTAAAATAGTTTATAAATCATTTAGAACTGTTTTTAGGCATTAAAACTGATAAAAATCGAATTCTGCCCATTCTGCCTTAGAAAATCGTAAAAAACCTGCTGTATTTCGGATTACATACTGTAGCATTTCAGACCACATAGGCACCAAATTCGGACCTCACAATCATCCTAATTCGGACCATACTTAGGTGAATTTCGGACCCCCCATAAGCCAATTTCGGACCAAAATTCGGTCCTATCCGAACTTCGGACCATCCGAAGTTTAGGAAAGGCTTTCCATTTTTCACTGATTGGGACTTGTTCTTTAATTTTTCAATTTCGGACCACACCATTCGGACCATCCGAATTCGGTCCTTCCACTGTCCCTATTTCGGACCAATCATATTCGGCCACTTCACTGTAACCGAATTCGGTTCATAGGTCCATCCGAACTAAGTTCATCCGAATTTGGTCCCCCATGTACTTCTTTCATCCGAATTAGGACATTCTCCGAATTTGACCTTCATCCGAACCATATCCGTCCGATTTACTGTGCACCCATCCGAAATCAGGCCATCCGACTTAGTACCATCCGAATTCGGTTAATCCATCCGAACCACTATTCATCCGAAATCACTCCATCCGGATTGATACCATCCGAATTCGGTTACCCGATCCGAAACACTGTTCATCCGAAATCAAGCATCCGAATTCAGAACATTCTGATTTCAGTCCAACCCATCCGTGTTCAGTTTCCACCTCTAAGATCTCCATATTCCTAATCAGCACCTATACTCATAATGTCTCGTGAAGCTCTTGTACTCGGATCTGAGAACAGACCACCAGTTCTCTATCCTGATGAGTACGAACAATGGAAAGCCCGGTTCCTGAAATTCGTTGGAATGCAACCTCTCGGGAATCTGATGCTTCAATCAATATCCGAAGGACCCGTCATCTACTATAGAAAAATAGCTGCCAGACCCGAGGCTGACCCTCCTGTCCTAGCCTCAAAAGTTGAAAGAGAGCCGGCAAATGACGCCGAGAGGGATCGCCAGCACGCTGATAAGAGGGCAGAATACCTGATTTATCAAGCCCTCCCCACTGATATTTTGGTAGGTGTAGACAGTAAAATGTCTGCAAAAGAAATGTGGGACGAGCTGGAAATTCAAATGCTGGGGGCAGATCTTGATGATCGTGCCAAAATTGAAGAGGCGAAGGCAAAGTTTTCAGAATTCCGCGCCAAAGACGGGGAATCTCTGCAATCCACATTCACCAGGTTCTGTGCAGTCCTTAACGAATTGAATAAACTGCACATCAAGAAGGATCGGGATGACATAAACATCCAATTCTTTGCCGCCTTAGCCCCCGAGTGGCAGCTTGCATGTAGGGCAACGAAAAGAGTCTTGAACATTCCTGAGGTATCCATAAATGTCGTCTTTAAGGAGCTTAAAAAATATCAAGGGGATGTGGATCAACAGAAGCTGATGGCAAATCAGTTGGCCTCTCTACTGCTATCAGCCAACACAGGGTCGAAACCGAATGATTCCCTAGCCTTGATCACCAACACGCAGATTCCGACACCATCTTTTGCTCCTGGTTCTTCATCATCTCAGTACAGGTATGCTTCCCCTCCGCGTGAGGTCTATGATGAGGAGGAAGCTTCAATCCAAGAACAGATAGCCTTGTGGACCAACCGTCTCCAACAGCGACGGTTCTCCAACAAGACCAACAACCAACTCCGTTATGACACTGGTCCACGGAGGTACTCGGATGATAGGAGGGATGACTGCCGCGATGACTATCGCAGAGATGACTACCGCAGGGATGACAGGGATGATCGCCGGTATGATGACAGACGCGACTATCGCGATGATCGCCGTTATGAAAGGCGTGATGAAAGGCGAGATGACAGGAGAGATGACAGGCGGGACGATCGAAGGGATGATCGTCGGGATGACCGCAGGGACCGAAGGCGTGATGATAGCCGCGAGCACCGCCGGGCCGACAAGAGGCCGGCGGAAAGAAAAGAGTAGAAGCCAAGAGCAGATGAGCCAAAGGCCACTGATGAACGTCTCTGCTACAAATGTGGTAAACCGGGCCACTTTGCTAGGGAATGCAAGAATAACTTCGAGAGAGACGTTGCTTATTACGAAAGAAAGCTCGAGGCTGCAAAGAAGAAATCGGATGCGTTAGCCCTCGTCGCCCAGGAGGACTACTGGGATGCTGAAGATTCTGAAGACGAGGATGAAAAGGGCAAGAATTGCTATATGGTTGATCATCAGGGGTTGCAGACTTGTACTGATGTCACTGCTGAAAATTCAGACATTGCTGCTGAGGGGGAGACAATGAAACATCCACCAGCATGTCTGATGGCTACAACCGACGATCCCGAATGCTCCACATCCGGTTCCGAGTCCAGTGAGGTATATTCCTATTACATTCCTGCACATGTAAATAAATTATTTGTAGATAATGAATGTACACTACACACACAAATACTTGATCTACAAGATAGATTAAAAGCTGAAACTGCAAAGTGTGTACAGGCTGAACATCAAGCTCATATTCTGAAAGAATCATCTGAATTATATCATGCAAAATGGTTAACTAATCATAATGTTATAAAGCAGATGTTGATAGAAAAAGTAGATGTTCAGGATAGGAATATATACCTTGAATCTTGCATGGAAACGCTTTCAAAAGAAAAACTCTCTTTAAAAGAAGAAATTTCTGTTCTTACAAAACAATTAGATGTGGTAAATATGGAAAATATAGACAGTTTAGAAAAATACAAAATGATTGAAGAAGAAAGGATAAGTTTGTACGCAAGAATAAAGACCCTTGACGATGCATTTTTGAAAAGGGGTCAAACAGAACAAACTATCCATTTAAATCAGCCCAAAGAAACTAGGTTTTACCATTCTAAACAGGGAATTGGTTTTAAAAATCCTAAATATTTGGAAAAAGCACAAAATGTCTTACCTGTATTTTATGACATGAATTATATGGGAGCCGGTATTAAATCTTTCTTTTTTGAGTCATCAAAAGAAGTTTTAAACCAAGAAAATGAGAAACGTGTTGCGCGTAAAGATAAAGAAATTTCTTTTCATTATGAAGAACTTAACGAGAGTTATTCTTCTAGAGTACCCACTTTAGAGGAAGATCTCTCGTCAACTTATTCAGAAACTGAATTGAACACTGAAACTGAAAAATCAACTCCTCAACTTTATATTCCTGCAAAAGTTCTTCAACAACAAATCATTGTTTTAGAAAAGGAATTGAAGTCGTCTCAAGAGAAAGCACTTGATCTTCAAGATGCTCTTCTTAAGAGAGAAGAAGAATTGGTAAATCAATCTTTTCAACAAACTGTGGAAGTCACTATCTACAGAGAAAATTTTGAAATAGTTTCACAACAATTAAAAGATCTTTCAAAACAACAAACACTTTCTCATTCCCTAAAAATTCCATGTATGTCATCAGATAAAGGTAAGGCTACAGCTGAATCTTCTTCTATCTTTGTCAAAGGTGAGTGCTCAAAAGTTTTCAAAAATGAGGTTCCTAAAAAGACTCGGATAAAATCCAAGTCTTTTAAGAAACCCACTCACCACCAAAAAGAAAAGTCTGTCAAGTCTAAATCTTCCATGCTTACTGACTCTAATCGTTTTGTTCCTACAGATCATATAAGGAGAGTCCCAAAAACCACCATGCAGGATTTTACAAGTTTTTTTGTGAAGAAGGCTTTAATGCCAAGTGAATTTGTTACTAGAGATAGGATGTCTGTAATCTCTAAAGACAATTTGTGTAACAAAGTGTGTGACAATGTTTGTAATGATGTACCGAATTCTACTATTCCGTTAAAGTACTCTTTCAAGGATTTGTTTAATCTATGTCCAACTAAATATAGACGACAGGTTCCTGAAATGAATGCTTTTGTGCCTTATCCTGTTAAACGTATTCGGAAAAAGAAAACTAAAAATAGTGCATCATCGGCCACAAACAAAGTTGAGACATGTCCGTTGCCAAGGCCCAAAACCAAAGCAACGGTCAAGAAGGTCTCAACAAGACAAAAACCGAAGGCAATTTCAGCGCCTAAGGTTCCAAAACCCAATAAATCCAATCTTCAATGGATTCCAAAGGGTTGTGCATCTGGACCACACACAAATGCTAGTTGGGTTTCTAAATCTGTACACGTGCCATATAAATCTGGAAATCCTAACAAAAAGGGACCCATATTGAGGTGGGTACCCAAGGTTGTGTGATCTTAATGCAGATGGTTCTTGGTTACTTCTGATCAAGACCCGTGCTTCAAAGAAATGGCTTCTAGTTACCTTAGACTAGGACCCGTTCTTTTGCTTGTCGGTTGTGCTTAAACCGACACGTTTGGCTTCTGTGCACACAGCCCAGGACCCGGTCTTAACTCATCATGTTTTCTGAACATCTCGGTTCAGAACACGGTTTGATTGTGAATTAAAAATGGATGTGTTTGAATGCATATAGTTTTTCATTATATGAATTTATGTGTTTTTCAGGCTAAGTCCATTTGGTATATGGATTCGGGTTGCTCCAAGCACATGACAGGAAGAAGAGAATTGCTGTCCAACGTTGTTGAACAGTATTGCGGAACTGTGAAATTCGGGAACAACCATCAGGCTCAAATAAAAGGATACGGGGACTTAGTTCTAAATAATCTGGTCATCAAGGACGTTGACTATGTTGAGGGGTTATCTCATAATCTTTTTAGCATAGGACAGCTCTGCGACAAAGGACTAGAAGTAACGTTTAGGGCTAAGAACTGCAGTGTTAAGAACATGGATGGAAAAGAAATCTTGACTGGTTCCCGAAAATCTAACCTTTACACCATTGACGTATCTAAGCTTGTAGTGAAGGATAACATTTGCCTACTATCAAAAGCCTCTTCAAAAGACTCTTGGTTGTGGCATCGAAGATTATCCCATTTGAATTTTGATAATATCAACAAGCTGGCTGCGAAGCAATTGGTCAAAGGACTTCCTGAGTTGCGCTACGAAAAGGACCATCTGTGCGGAGCATGTGAGAAAGGAAAAATGAAACGATCATCTCACAAACCAAAGCCCGAACCATCAACAAAAAGAGTTTTGGAGTTACTTCATATGGATTTATGCGGACCGATGAGAACTCAAAGCATAAATGGAAAACGATATGTGTGGTTATCGTTGATGATTATTCTCGATATACCTGGGTCAGGTTCTTGCGTTCCAAGGACGAGACAGCTCAAGAAATCATTGATTTTATCAAGAGTGTCGAGACCCAACAGCAGCTGTCAGTACAATCAATCAGATCAGATAACGGCACGGAGTTCAAGAACTCGGTAGTGGAGGGCTTCCTTCGATCCAAAGGGATTCAGCATCAATACTCTGCTGCTCGAACACCTCAACAAAATGGGATCGAGGAAAGGCGTAACCGTACGCTAGTAGAAGCCGCTCGTACAATGCTCACATACTCAAAGCTACCTCCGTTCTTGTGGGCCGAAGCCGTATCAACAGCATGCTATACACAGAATCGCTCCATCATCCATAAGCGCTTTAACAAAACTCCTTACCAACTCTTTTTGAATAAAGTACCATTTATCAAGTACTTACGTGTATTTGGTTGCAGGTGCTATGTGCTGAATGACAGAGACAACCTTGTGAAATTTAACGAAAAGGCGGATGAAGCGATCTTCATTGGATACTCATCCAACTCGAAGGCGTATCGCGCATTCAATACCCGAACCAGAACAGTCAATGAAAGTGTGCACGTCACATTTGATGAGTTGGCTGAACTGGCACCCGAAGTTGATCAATCAGGACCATGCATTACTCAAATGCCTGGAGACTCTTCGAATAACACCACTTCTTTTTCTTCTTCTGATTTGGTTAATTTATTTGATCCTTTTTATGTTGAATTTTTCGGTCCTAACGCTAGTGTGTCTAATGTTGTTAGTAATGTAGGTAATCCTTCCAGTTCAACTGCGCCGCAAAGTTTATCTGCTCCATCTTCATCAACATACCCTCATCCATCCACATCATCCACCGACACATCCGCAGTTGAATCAACTCCTGTAATACCCTCACATATAATACCAACGATTCTTCCTTCATTAGAACACTCGGAAGTTGAACCAGCACCTGTGGTGCCATCATTTGAAACCATTGACCATGAATCCTCATCCATTCCCATATTAACCACAGAGGTTCCATCCCGAGCACCCCTTCCACACGAGATCAAATGGACCCGCAGTCACCCAACAGAGCAAATCATTGGTGACGTAACAACAGGAGTCCAAACTCGTAGGGCATCTGCTAATGAATGTCTCTACGCATCATTCTTGAGTATGATAGAGCCCGCTCGTGTGGATGAAGCCCTGACAGATCCGGATTGGATAGTTGCAATGCAAGAGGAACTCAACCAGTTTGAACAGCTAAGAGTATGGCGGTTAGTTCCCAAGCCAAAAGACCGTACAGTCATCGGAACAAAGTGGATCTTTAAGAACAAACGAGATGAAAACGGCATTGTGATAAGGAACAAAGCAAGACTTGTTGCCAAAGGCTACCGACAACAAGAAGGGATAGATTATGACGAGACCTTCGCTCCAGTTGCACGGATCAAAGCAATCAGAATCTTCTTGGCGTACGCGGCACACAAAGACTTCAAAGTGTACCAAATGGACGTCAAGACTGCCTTTCTAAACGGTGAACTTAACGAGGAAGTGTATGTTGAACAACCACAAGGCTTTGTTGATGCACATAAACCTGACCATGTTTATGTGCTAGATAAGGCCCTCTATGGTTTAAAACAAGCACCTCGAGCATGGTATGATAGTCTTTCGAATTTCCTTATTTCTGCCGGTTTCTATAAAGGTGTGGTGGACACAACTCTGTTCACTAAAAGGGAAGGCCCACATATAATGCTAGTACAGATTTATGTTGACGATATTATATTTGGATCTACTGACAGTAATTTTTGTAAGGATTTTTCAGCCCTAATGGAGTCTCGGTTTGAGATGAGTATGATGGGGGAAATGAACTTTTTCCTCGGATTACAAGTCAAACAACTTGAGGATGGGATCTTTGTGAACCAGTCGAAATATACTCTTGACATTCTCAAGAAGTATAAGTTAGACTCTTGCACGAGTATCGCAACTCCCATGGCCTCCAATTGTAAGTTAGACACCGATCCTTCCGGTAAAAGTGTCGATAATACAACTTACAGAGGGATGATAGGATCCTTACTATACTTGACTGCCAGTAGACCGGATATAGTATTTTCAACATGTCTTTGTGCTAGATTTCAGGCCGACCCAAAAGAATCACAATTAACTGCGGTAAAACACATTTTTCGTTATCTTAAGGGTACACCCGAACTTGGTCTATGGTATCCAAAGGGAACCGATTTTGATCTTACCGCATTTTCAGATGCTGATTTTGCAGGTTGTAGAGTGGACAGAAAAAGCACATCGGGAGGAATACAGTTTTTAGGCGATAGACCGGTGAGTTGGTCTTCCAAAAAGCAGAATTGTGTATCCACATCCACAGCTGAGGCTGAGTATGTAGCAGCTGCAAGCTGTTGCTCTCAAGTGCTGTGGATGATAACACAATTACGCGATTATGGGTTTTCACTCACAAATATCCCTATTTACTGTGATTCTCGAAGTGCAATTGCCATCTCCTGCAATCCCGTGCAGCACTCTCGAACAAAACACATAGATATCAGGTATCATTTTATTAAAGATCACGTTGAAAAGGGAACCATTGAGTTGTATTTTGTTGGCACGGAATACCAACTAGCGGATATGTTTACTAAAGCTTTAGACGAACCTCGTTTTCGGTTTTTAGTATCTCATATCGGCATGTTGAATCCACCTTCAAGTTAAATATCAGATATTGTCTTAAATAATTCTATTTCAATCTATCATGATTGAAATTCCTTTATTTTAGAAAATAACTGTTATTTAAATTTAAGGATTATGTCACAAGATTGAAACTCAATCTTTCCTTATCTGCGTATATTTTTAATAATTAATGATCCTGATAAATTGCTGTGTGAATTGTTCATCATGGAGTGGGATGCAAACAATATCCAGGTTTGTCTGTACTTGAAAGCTTAAAAAGGGTTGTCGCGTTTAAAATCTGAAGAAGGAAAAGGAAAAAGGACCGGTATTTATTTGAGGGGGAGTAGAGTTAGGATTTTTAAATTTTATAATTCTGTGTTTCTTTTATTTTATAGTTAAATTTTTTGAATTTTAGGATAGTCTTAATTTTAATTTAATTTTAAGTGTTAATTTAATAGGTCAGAAAAATCACAAAAAGATTTTAACTTTCAAATTTATCAAAAAGCCAAAAAGATTTTAGTTTACTTCATTTCATTTTATTTTAACTTCAAAATTAAAGAAAATACCAAAAATATTTTTATTTTATGTTGTATTGGACCAAAATTTCTTTTTATGTTTAATTTCCTTAAAAGCCCAAATTGTTTTTGTTGTGTTGTGTGTGTGTTGAGTCCAAAATCCGGCGGCCCAATTACCATCTGGGGCGCGGATCTTGCTTGACCCGGACCCGACCCGAGCGCCTATATAAGGGCGGGTCAAACGGTCAACAAAGTCTTTACTTCCACTTTAAGCTTCCTTCTTCTTCTTCTTTCTCTCATCGACGAATACCTCCGCCCACATCCTCCATTGTTGCCGATTTCAAGCTTTTGCACCATCACTTTCTTCGATTTTTCTTGCATTATTCATCATCTGCATCACCAGGTAACACTTCTTTACATTTATTTCAGTCTTTAACTTAGTATTTTACTTGTTTGATTTTCGAATATTTTCTAGTTTTTCATTTCGGTTTTTACTCTTTTTAGGTAGTTTAATGTGTTATTTTTTCTTAGTTGTAGTTAGATAAAATGTTCCTTAGGATATTTCAGTTTAGGATTTGTAATTTCATGCATTTTCAGTAAGATTTCAACTGTTCACGTTTATATTTTGCATGAACATTAACTGCACTCATGCAGTTTCGGATGTCCGAATTCGGACCATCACCCGAATTCGGATGTCCGACTTAGAATAGTTTATAATTTTCAAAGTACTAAACGCATTTCGGACCACTGTTGATCCGAATTCGGTTCACTGTTGATCCGAATTCGGACCATCACATCAGGGTCAAAATTTTCAAAATTGAAAAAATTGTCTAAGTATGTTCACCACTATGCATCCGAATTCGGATGATACCCGGATTCGGTCCTCATCCGAATTCCAGGTACCATCCGAAATTGGGACATTTCCATTTCATTGCATGCATTTTCATAAGTCACCATCCGAATTCGGACCATGTTCACACCACACCCGAATTCGGACCACATTCAATCATTTCATGAACTACACTTCGGACCATCATCCGAATTCGGTCCCCATTTATCACCCCATCCGAATTCGGTCCCACTCACATCATTCATGCATTAGTCCATTTCGGACTGATCCGAATTCGATGACACTGTTCATCCGAATTCGGACCATCCGAAATCCAACACTTAGGATTTTTTAAAATTTTCATTTCTCATGTTTTCCATTTCTGCATTTTCATATAAATTAAAAAATCACAAAAATAGTTCCATCCAAGTGCATCATTGATTAGAGTTAGGATCAGTGTTTGAGTGAAACGGTCTTATCTAACATCGGTCTCTTAACGATTGACTTTGGACTTTGTTAGTAGAATTTTATTCTACTAATAAAGACCCGATGATAAACAGATCAGACAATTTCTATTTCACACTCATCTAGACTTCACATCAATGCATTATCATATCAAGTCTTATGATTCTAACTGTGTTGCACTTTGCAGGAAAATGGATCCTGCAATCGTTCTTACCATACCCCATCCTCCTATCCCTAATAATAACGCTCAGCTGCCCGAGGAAGCCATTCTGCCGAGCGCCGAGTTTGTCGAGTTTATCCCCCATAACTGGCAACTCGACGTCTCCATCCTCCCGAAAGAATCCCAAACCCTTGCCTTCGACATTCTCACCCGCCATCCCATATATTATGCCCTTTCAACAGCCATAGCCGTTCCCCAGATTTACCTACAACAATTCTGGAACAGGCTCCAATTCATAACCGACCCCGAACCTCACTTCACCTCCACCATTGACTGCGTTCCAGTCAAAATCACAACCGCAGCCATCCGTCACATCCTTCGTCTTCCCATACAAGACTATCTTCCCTCCATTGACTCATTCGATCCAAACCCATCCGTCTCAGAAGCCCTCTCTGAAATTCAAACCCTAGGGTATAACGGCCCTCTCACCAAACCTTCCGACTTCCGCACCAAAAACCTTCAGTCCCACTGGAGGATCCTCTTCGATGTGCTAAACAAGTGCCTAACAGCCAAACATTCCGGTCACGACTCGGCGTCGGCCCAGGTATTAGCCATGTTCACCGGCTTTGCCTTCGACCGACACGTGGATTATGCTGCGTTCATTTTCGAAGAATTAAGACGAGTCCACATCGAAAGAAGCACAAAGAAGGGTCGCAAGTATGTTCCTTATCAAAGGTTCCTTCAGCTCATCATCCAGTGTGCAATGGATCAGGACGAAGACATTCATGAGCGTCCGGAAGCTGATGTCTACCCCACCGTGGCTATCCAAAAATTGACTTTGCCAAAGGGGGCCCCGACGGTACAGGTGATGAAAATTCCATTATCTACTCTAACAAGGTCGAGGGGTACAGATCGGGTAAGGGAATATATGAGAGAATATTATCCGGATGAGTCTCAGTCGGAATCGACTGAGACTAACCAGTCCGAAGGTGAGCAACAAGAGAGTGAGAATGAGGGAGAAAGGATGAATGTACAACAATCACTGGGTTTTGGTGAGCGGGAGTTTGAGAGTGCTGCAGGTGAGACGGCAGAGACGGCGGATTCTGAAAGAACCGTCTCTGTCGTAAGACCGAGAGATATGCAATCTGAGGGTGAACCAAGCCCTATCAGCCGGACACCCCTTCAAAAGACCGTTAGTCCAGCGGTCGAAACAACCCCAACCATCCACTTGGTTTCCCCTCAAAGGGAAACCACTTCATTCCACGGGGATCTTCCACACACTCCATCGCCCTCTCATTCGGAGAGTGGCGGTGTTGAAAGAGGTCACACTCCTCCCCACGTGACTGACCTTCCTTCGCCCACAATTCCATCCCGACAAACTCACACAATGCACGATGCCTTTGTGGCATCCCCAAGAGCTGCCTCCGTGGCAGCTCCACAAACTTCCAGATCTGAGCATCCCGTAGTGGAGCCAGAGATGACGGAAGGAAGACCGGGAGTGGCTCAATCTACGCCGTCCACTTCCGGCCATCTCCCCATCGATTTGGAGATGTTAACGGCAGCATTACGTGCTGCCGGAGTTATCACCCGGGCTGACCTGGACGCCCAAAGGGAGGCAGCCGAGGAACTACACACCGCCCTTCTTTCTCTTATAAAGGGTAAGGGTGTCGCCTCCGAAGCCGGCCCCTCACCAGGATCCCATTCAGTCCAACTTCAAATGGCGGAGCTCTCGGACAAACTTGACGCACTTAATCGCCTAATTCTTCAAGTCCAAGAGCAGCTCAACTCAAGGACGGATCGCCTCGAGTCGGCAGTCATAGATCTCCAATGCCGCACTCAAGCTGAGCCCCCTAAAAGAAAACATGACGACCAGGACGACCCTGATCGTCATGAGGGGGAGAAACGTCAAAAAGTTCATCATGAGGGATCGATGATCATTCTAGGGGGAGCAGAGGCTGAAACAGCAGAAATTCAAGGGTCTGGGTCCGGGGATCAGACACATGAGCCTACGGAAGCGATGATGATAGATTTTGAACCTCTACAAATTGAGGGCCCAGCTTCGTTAGACCCCACCTCAGCAATGGTGATTTATGAGCCCAAATATGAAAAAGTCGAAATCATATTAGTGTCTGACTCAGACTCTGATACTGAAATCGACTATACATTTCTCACACCAAAACCTGAACCCCAATCTCCACCCCATGAACCCCAACCACAAACATCTTCCTCCATCCAACCACCTTCAGTCACTACCACAGAAACTCCATCAATCCAACCCACTCCCACACCTCCACCAGTGATACGTACCCCACCAGTCCAAACAACCCTTCCAACTCAATCTGCTCCACATTCCCATATCGCTGAATCTTCCGGAGCCAGAACCGTGGACTGTTTTGATACCAAAGAAGTCCCCGCATCATATGACAGAACAGATGAAGAATGGATAAAGTGGTACTCCTGGGGAGAAGTCCACACTCTGGATGCGGAAACGAAAGAAGGACTATGTCAGGACCGGAGAGACCGTGTATTGAAACTTCTTGAGGCTCCGCCTAAAGAATTAGAAGAACCTCCGGTCCAGGGATTAAAAGAATTCTTGAAGAAGTTCCCGGCCGATCAATTTCAAAATCTTTTCCTGGAAGAAAGGTTCAAAATGGTTTTCAGAAAGAACCCGGGATCGTACAGTAGACGTCTTCTTATGGTAATGACCTATGCCTCTCGATGCGTTCAATCCGAATACAATCAGATGATGCTTAGAGAAACGAGAGATAAAAGCAAATACTGGTCAAAGTCCAAACTAGTCAGAATCAATAATATTCATATGTACAAGAGAGCCAGAGTCTACACTCCAGCCTTCGAGGTACTTAGAGAAGACGGCACCATTCAAGAACTGTATGAAAGCGACCTTGACTTCGTGAACATAGACGATGTAGAGCGTCTGCACAGAAAATTGGTCAATCGAGTCAAGGGTCGTCTTACACATATGACTGCCTTAGCAGCCCTGGTTCGATGCATGAATCGCCGATCTATCATTATGTGTCTCAGAGATTTCCAGAGGGCGATTGAGAGTGCATTAGTCAAAGTGGGTCTGAAAGCTCCTGAACAAGATGTAGTTTTGCTAGACCACTATCCGGCTTACAAAGTTTTGCTTCGAGGACAGCCAGGGGTTATCTTTTTGAATCAGAAAGGACAGAAAAGATTCATGCGCTTTGAGGATCTTCCTTGTTACTTTGACGGCACTATCAGATTGGTTCGAGCAGCGCTTACACAGAAAATTCAAGACTTTGACGCTCAACCTAATCCAGAACTTAGATGCTCGCCACAGGAGATACAGGATACACTCAGTGGCATTGAATACCTGAACGAGAGGCTACATATAAGACAAGTAACCAGACGCTTCGACGTCATACTTGGTCTTCGTGAATCTACAGACCATGCCCGATTTCCAGGACCTCCTAAGTGATCGAAAAGGGGGAGATTGTTAGATTAAATATTTCGATCCTAGGAGTTGTTTTGTAATATTTATTTTCATTGTAATTTGTCTTGTATTTATTTCTATGTATTTCATGTTTAATTAATAGTGTAGGGGCCAATGTTGCCAAGTCTTGTAACTTAATTAAAGGAGCCTATAAAAGGCTCCTAGGGTTTACTTTATTAAAAACATACGGTTGACATTTGAATTCTCACCAGCCGCCACTGTTCCATCAAAGCATTCAAACATTCATATTGTCTTCTTCTTTATTAAACACATTTATTGAGCTTGTTTCTTCATGTGTTTGATGAGAAAATCATTGAGGTGCTGAATATATACGGGATTTCATATTAACAGGGTCCCAGCCGAATTCGGATCCAACCACTTATGCATTTTTGAAGATTTGTTCAAGTGTTCTTGGGAACTCGCCGAGTTCACCAGCAGATCTGCATTCGTGACTTACGGGTTTTACTTAAAATTTTCCAAATATTCATTTCTAGCCACATGCAGTTATATATAATGTTATATAAACATATATGGGGTGTTTCTTCACCATTTTCTCCATTTTTAATGTAACGACCTAAACTTTAATTACCTACATTAGTGATTTAAATGTAATTTTAGTTACAAATTTGCAATATAACTTTGTACTAAATGAATTAAGTTCTTATAAATTTTTATCTATTGTTAATATTATTAGCAAAGTTAATTGGGCGAAATATAAGTAATATAAAGCAAAGGGTGTAAATTGACAAATACCCCAAGATTTATCAAATAAAGACCCACAAAATTGTGTTTGCTCAATTCATTTACCAAATCAAAAGTCACTCTTAAAACACACGGCTTCTCTCTCTCTCTAGAAGAACTTACGACTTCTTCTTCTTCTTCATTTCAATCACGTGTGTTCATCACAAATCTTCAATCAAAATCAAAGATACAAGTTGGGGAACATCAAGTAAGCAACAAGCATCAAGAATCAAGGTAAAATCATCTTGAAAATTTGATCTTGGAATCCCATTTTGAAGCTCACGGCTTCCTGGGAAAATATGTCCTTCATTTTAAAATTTTATCATCAATATATGTTTTGATCTTCAAAGTAAACCCATGCATGTCTATATTGTGTGTTTATCATCATAAAGAAGCATTACACAAACTTTATTTTGAGTTTTGTTGTTTTTGCTGCTGGGAAAAAGAAACAGAAAACAGAAACTTTTTCTTTGTTTCATCAAGAATTTCAAACAGACTGTGTGTGTGTCCATGCATCTTTTTGTGTGTGTTTGTTCATAAATTAGAGCATCAATTACCATGAAAATTAGTTGATTTGTTGCTGTGAAAACAAAGAAAACAGAAAGGAAAAGTGCATCAGTGTGTGTGCTGTGTGTTGCATATAGATACCGAAACCATTGAGATAATACCAAAACCTCATGGTTTCGGTAATCCTAACCTACCAAAACATAAGTAGATGCTGAAAGTAATCCCTAACTACTGAGACCTGCAAGAACTTATCGAATGAAACAGAAAAGTACTGAGACCCTAAATAATACTGAAACCTCTTGATAGTTTCGGTAATTATAATACCGAAACCTTATGATAAGAACCTAAACTACCGAGACCATGTATATCCTATCGAAACCATCAAGAAACCGAAACCTTTATGATAGTACCGAAACCATTGAACGTTTCGGTAATCTCTCTCAGTTTAGAACAAGTTTCAGCAGCCTTTTCTTCCATCTTATTGTCATTTACATAAATTAAATATGAGTGTGTGCAGTGTGTGCAGTGTGTGCAGCAAAAGCATCAACAATTCCAGCAACAACATCTTTTCCTTTCTATTTCATATACATATCTCGGTTGTTTTATTCCCAAAACAGAAGCCTATATATATATATATATACATATATACATATGTGCAGCTATGTGTGTGAGTGCCTACCGAAAATATCCAGCATGTATATATATGTATTGTCTCGAGTGTGTGTGCAGTCCCAGGTGTGTGTACTACCGATGTGTACGTGTCCACCATAATTCTTTTGTGTGTAGCCTTTTATACATCCACACATTCACATACATGAAATAGATATAGAGCATGTACTTGATTGTAACACCCACATTTCTCATACAAATGCCACGTCGATACAATATACAGGTGGCTATATCACAATCACCTCAAGGTACATGTGTCACAGGGATTAGATGAAAACACTGTTAATTAAAACTTTAACATGGAAGTCATACATCATGTCACATGCGGATACAACATATACACAACTGCACTATCTGACAAATACTAACTACTGATGGCTACACAATGCCAGTCAAGTACAAAACACAGATAACAGTTCTGAAATCTACTATCAAGCCGACAAGCACCCACAGCTCTAAACTACTTCGGCTGCTGCTGCTGGGACTGCGATCCCACGGTATGACTGCCTGAGACACGGAAGACTCGAAAACATAAGCTGGGAAGCTCGTGAGTACGCGAGGGTTAGACTCGAAAACATAAGCTGGGAAGCTCAGGATTTAGCTACCCAAAATCACAAATTCTTACCTTTGCAAACTCAAGAACACAAGATGATATATATTCTCAGCCAAGCTTCCCAAGCAATAATCTAGAGTAAAAGGAGTAATTCCCTCTGCTGGAGCCTCTCACAAACACACACTCACACCTTTTAGGGTTTTTCTCAATGGATAAGGAAGAAAAGAAGAAGAAGCATATATACGTTCTCATTTTTAGCCGGTTCCGAACCCATTAACCCGGACCCGATATCACTTTTTCATAATTAATATCATTTTGACCCAATTAAATCCACGATCTCATAAATAATAATAATCCACTAATTATTAACCCGGAGACACGTCTCACTCGGTCTCGACACGTTTAATACACGAAACGGGATTTTATTGGAACAACGCAATAATACTAAAATAATGAGCCAATAAATTAAATCCACGTACTAGGCTCAAATCCGGGATGTTACAAATCCTCTCCTCTTAAAAAGATTCTGTCGCGGAATCTAGCTCGGCGACTGAAACAGATGCGGATATCGGCCTCGGGCTCCCAGGTGGCACTAGTACCCTTATGATGCCTCCACTGAACGAGTACTAGCGCGATCTCTTTATTCTGCAATCTCTTCACCTTACGGTCGGTAATCGCTTCAGGTTGCTCAACATATCTCAGATGGTCATCCACGGTAATCTCGGATAGCGGCACAACTGATCATCTTTGGCCAGACATTTCCTCAGATGACTCACATGAAACGTATCATGAACTCCGGCTAACTCGGGAGGCAATCTCAGTCTGTATGCCTGATCTCGGACTCTGGCAATGATCTCGAACGGACCGATACCGCGGACTCAGCTTACCTCGGTGTCTGAATCTGATAACTCCCTTCCATGACGATACTTTCAACATCACACGGTCCCCGACACTAAACTCAAGCTCAGTCAGACGGCGATCGGTATAACTCTTTTGCCGGCTCTGCGCCACTCTCATATGCTCGCGGATAACTGCCACCTTGTCGCTCGTCTCCTGTAGCAACTCGGGCCCACTGATAGGTCGCTCGCCGACGACCTCGCCCCAACACACCGGGGTTAGGCACTTACGCCCATACAGTGCCTCAAATGGAGCCATCTTGATGGAGGTATGGTAGCTGTTGTTGTACGCAAACTCAACCAACGGCAAACGAACGTCCCAACTACCACTGAAGTCAATCGCGCAAGCTCGGAGCATATCCTCGAGAGTCTGATTCGTCCGCTCTGTCTGCCCGTCTGTCTGAGGTCTATACGCCGTGCTCAACTAAACCCTCGTCCCCAACTCGCGTTGAAAACTCTGCCAGAATCTCGATGTAAACCGCGTATCTCTAGCAGACGTAATCGACATCGCAACATCGTGCCTCGAAACTATCTCATTAATGTACAACCGAGCCAACTGATCCATAGTAATGGTGCCCCGAACCGCTAGAAAGTGGGCATTCTTCGTCAACCGATCCACAATCACCCAGATCATATCATTGCCTCGAACCGTGCGTGGAAGTCTGACGATGAAATCCATCGTTATATGATACCACTTCCACTCGGGGATCTCTAGAGGCTGCAAATGCTCGTGAGGATTTTGGTGCTCGGCCTTAACACGCAGACAAGTCATACACTCTTCGACATATCGGCCAACATCTCTCTTCATCCCAGGCCACCAGTAATACTCACGCAGGTCTCTATACATCTTGATGCTCCCGGGGTGGATAGACAGTCTCGAACGGTGCGACTCATCTAGAATTAACTGCCGTAGATTACCGACTCTCGGAACCCAGACTCGGTCGTGAAACACATATAAACCCCTGCTATCTCTGCTCAGCACATCCAGCTGCCCTGCAAGTCGCTCTCTCTTCACATTCTCTGCCCGCAAACCCTCTAACTGAGCCATCTTCAAACTATCCACTAAAGTCGAGGTGACCTCGAGCGTCGCCGCTCGGGAAACCACTGTCTGGCCACACGCCTTGCGGCTCAGCGCATCGGCCACCACATTGGCCCTACCTGGATGGTACTGAATCTCGCAGTCATAATCTTTCAGTAACTCGAGGCTGCGCCGCTGTCTCATATTTAACTCTTTCTGACTAAACAGATATTGAAGACTCTTATGATCGGTATATACCACAAACCGCGAACCGTACAAATAATGACGTCATATCTTCAAGGCAAACAATATCGCGTCCAACTCGAGGTCGTGCATGGTATGATTCTCCTCGTAGGTCTTCAGCTGTCGCGACGCGTACGCTATCACCTTGCCTCGCTGCATCAGAACACAACCCAAACCGGTACCTGACGCATCACAATAGACCACGAAATCCTCTGTACCCTCAGGCAAGGCTAACACTGGAGCTTGACATAACCGGGACTTCAGCTCTCTGAACGCTGACTCCTGCTCATCAGACCACACAAAAGGAACAGACTGTCGTGTCAATTTCGTCAACGGCCTCGCAATCCTCAAGAAGTCCTGAATGAAGCGGCAGTTTTACCCGGCTAGGCCCAAAAAGCTACGAATCTCAGGCACAGTCCTCGGCGGCTCCCAATTCATGACGGCCTCTATCTTCGCCGGATCCACAGAAATACCATCGGTGCTCACAACATGCCCCAGAAACTGGACCTCGCGCAACCAGAATTCACACTTGGAGAACTTCGCATACAATCTCTCCTTTCGCAGCACTGATAAAACCTCTCGCAAGTGCTGCTCGTGGTCCTCAGCACTCCTCGAATATATCAGGATGTCGTCGATAAAAACAATCACGAACCGGTCCAACATAGATCTACACACCCAGTTCATCAAATCCATGAATGTCGCGGGTGCGTTAGTCAGTCCGGAGGGCATCACAAGGAACTCATAATGGCCGTATCTCGTCCGAAACGCAGTCTTCGAAACATCCTTGTCTCTAACTCTCAGCTGATGATACCCCGATCTCAGATCTATCTTCGAAAAGAAGCTCGAACCCTGCAACTGATGAAACAGATCGTCGATGCGTGGAAGCGGATAACGGTTCTTTACCGTCACTTTATTCAACTCTCGATAGTCAATACACATCCGCATAGAACCGTCCTTCTTCTTCACAAATAACACGGGAGCTCCCCACGGGGATGAACTCGGACGGATGAATCCACGATCAAGCAACTCCTGAAGCTGTGACATCATCTCTCGCATCTCAGTAGGTGCCAGCCTATAAGGCGTCTTCGCAATAGGCACTGCTCCAGGGATAAGGTCGATACGGAACTCGACCTGACGATCTGGCGATAACCCAGGAAACTCCTCTGGGAATACCTCAGGGAACTCTCTGATCACAGGTATGTCCGCTATAGTCTTCTTCTCTAATCTGGCGTCCTCAACATAAGCCAGGAAGGTCTCACATCCCTTCGCAACATATCTCTGTGCTCTAGCCATAGAAACAATGCCGATCTCACCTCGGTGCCTCTCGCCATATACGGTCACAGTCTCACTGTCTGAAATGGGTATACGGATCATCTTCTTTGCGCACAGAATGTCGGCCTGCCTGGCTGTCATCCAATCCATACCCACTATCACATCAAAACTGCTGATCTCTATCGGCAGTAGATCAATCAAAAACCGGTGAGCGTCGATCTCCAAAACACAGTCTGTCAAGATCAAAACTACTACCTAATATTAACTGGTTTGAATTAATCAGAGTATAAACCATTAACCTTGTATTGAATCAAAGTCCAATTAAGAAGTTTGCGGAATAACACTTAAATGTTTTAAGAAAGGCTTTCAAAAACAAATAATCACATAAACACAATCAATAATCAAATGTCATTTGTATTGCCAAACTCAATGATTACAGTCACCTCTAATCTGTTTGATTAGACGAAGAACATAGATTGTTCTTAGGGTTTTACAACCTTAGAGGCTTATGAAAACTTAATCAGAAAAACAATTACAACTGAATAAACTTGTACGTGCAAACTTACAATAGAAAAACCTATTCTATGTATATATACTGCTTTCTGATTTGTTTCCTTGATAAACTCTGATTTCTCTGATAGTAGATATGCTTGAATCTTCAAAATATATATTTTCCTGAATATCAACACTTTCTGTTTATTGATCTGTTGAGCAGCTTGAAGTCTATCTACTGAGCAGCTTGAGCTTTAACACTGGCAGCTTGAACTTTTGAGCTAGTAGCTCGAACTTTTTCAACTAACAGCTTGAACTTTGTACTTACATAGAAAATCTACTAACAGTCTAAGAAATCTAACTAACAGTTTGACATATTAAGAATATTTCCTAACAATCTCCCCCTAACTTAAATTCTTTACACAAGACTTTAAGTTTCTATACAAATAAGGAAATAAAACAAAGTAAAATTGTTATCTACAAACTAAGGCGTCCCAAAACTTACAATTGTGAAAGTTTCTGCTTAACAGCCTTCAAAAATTCTCTCTTCAGATCTTCTCTGTCACAATATATTCTCACTGATATCATCGTACTAACCCTGCCTTTGGAAGATCATAAAATTCAAAATTGAAGAACATGCTGGATCCATTTGCAAATTTGAGTCTGTATGTCTTTGATTTTACAAACAGATCAACCTGTGCAATCTTCATCTCCTTGGCCTCTTCTATATCTTTTCTTATGGACTCTGGATCAAAAATGCTTTTTACATATTTTATAGCCTGCTTGACCTGTGGAAGTGAGGACCTAACTTGAGTCACGGATCCAACATGATGCATTCTGGTAAGCTCATCCCTGGTCATCCCTTGAACAATGTGCATCATACTCTTATATTCTTCCTTAGGACCAGTTTCTCTTCTTACTACAAAATGATATCTTAAGTTAATGTTATCCATTGGCTTAGCATACCAGTATGTAATAAGAGGTTTTGAGAAATCATGCTGGTCTAGGGTCTTTTCAATCTCCATTACTTTCTGAAGCTGATGTTCAAACAGCACCCTTTTTACCTGATCAAGCTTTGCTTGAGAGATTGCTTCTGATTGTGGATTAGAAGCAACAGCTTGAACAGTTGAATCTGGATTACTGGCACCAGCTTGACTTGATTCCTGTTGGCTTTGGACTTGATGGGAGACTTTAGCTGTTTTTCGTTTTTCCATTTCTTTATCATGAATATCTTGCAGCCTCTCTGTATTCATGGACTGAGCCATCTTCTTTGGAATTCCAGCTGAGTAGGCAAAATTGATCAAAAACTTTCTGTGCTCTGCCTTTGAATGCCCTGTTGGCATTTTCCTTTTCTTCTCATTTTGTTTAACCACAAACCCTCTTAGGTAGTCACCTAAGGTTTCATCATCTTGCATTGGAGCATGGGTTTGCTGATTCAGAACTTCATCTTGTTCCTCTGCTAACTGTCTAGCAAATTCAGCATCATGAGCAACCTGGGCATCTCTGGATGAAAATTTGTACTTTGGAGATTCTATGAGAATGCCCTTGCCCTTAACCTTAGTTGCAGAGGATGTAGCTTGGACTGTACTGATGGGAGCTTGACTGCCTTCTCTAATAACAACTCATGTTGTTCTTGTGGGAGCAGCTTGAGTTTCTAGGCTAACAGCTTGAGTAGCTGGTGGGACTGTTAGCCTGGAATCTTGGACTGTTGGAGTAGTAGCTGGAGCTGCTTGGACTGATGGAGCTGCTTGGACTAAACTAGGGATCTCCTGATTCTCCCCCTTTTTGGATGCATTGGTTTGGTCAGGAGGACCTACAACCTTTGCCATCAGGGTTCGAATCATCTTCTCAAGTTGAATGATCTTATTTCCACAGAGGGTGAACCCTTTATGTGAGTAATCCATTCTTTGATTCTGAGCTGATACTGTCTGTTGAAGTGCTCTCATTTGTGCCCCCTGTGTAGCAATAAGAGACTGGTAATATTCAAATACTGCCACAATAGGTTTCAGCTTAGGATCCGTTAATATCATAAGTTGCAAACTAGCCTCAAGATTAGCAAAAGAGTGTGGTGTTTGTGATCTATCCCTGGCAGGAATTCCAGAAGTTGAAGCTTCTGGGCCCATCTTTTCTTGGTTCTGGGGACTTCCAGAAGGTGCTTGCACACCCTCTGTTGCCATGGGTGTGGTCTTAGTTATGTTGACACTGTCCTGTGCCTCTTGTGCAGAAACAACAGTAGTGTCAGCCACAGTACCCATATGGACATCTTCTATTGAGAAGTCCACCTCCAAATTGAGGATGGGAGAGTCCTCAGTGGGTGCCCTTTGGATATTCTGTGCAGGAGTGTCCTCCTGCACAGAGACATGTGGCTCTTGTGTTTGGGCTGAGGAGGAAGGAGCTCCTGAAACCCTTTTTCTTTTGTATAATATGAGTGGGGATGAGGGATTAACAGAAGGATCAGAGGGATTATTTGTATCATGAGGAGTGGGTTGGGGTCCTGGGGGTGAAGCAGTGATGTTAGGCTGAGCCTGCTCAGGACCCTCTCCTCTGTTTAGTGGAGTGATGCCCAACATTGCAGAGGGCAATGGGACATCAACACTCAAAAAATTGGCACTTGTTTTTAGAAGACGTTTTATTGTTGGTAAAGAGTGCCTTTGGGAAACATAAATCCTTTTATGTACATTGAAATTACTGCAAGTTCTTGCAATAATTTCAGCCAAAAATCTTGGATACATCAAAAATTTCCCATGTTTTAGGGCATGATGCCTTAGCATACCCTGAAAAATCATATTAGAAAAATTGAACTGTTGGCCTGTAGATAAACACACTAAGGCAGTGGCTATGTTTGAGGAAAATTCTGACCAACCAGTTCTTTTAGGGCTTATGCATTGTTGTTGAATATGTACAAGATATTTCCACTTAGGGGCAAAATGAGTTTTAAAAGAACATATAAGAATCAGCAGGGCCCCTATACCCTATAGCAAAAAGGCCTTCATGTAAGGCAGTAAGAGGTAAATCGGTTATACCTGCGGCATCTTGAAGATGCAAGTGTTGGCGTATGAGATCCTCAGTGATGGTGACAGTGGTTCCATCAATCTTGGACGTCAAAGAAGAGACTCCATTGATGGTTTGAACAGAGGCATGTTTCCGAAATTGCTTTATATGAGATATGTATATTGTGGGGTTTATGGTAAGAGCATGATGAATGTGGGAACTTCGAAGGAAGTCCATCATGTCGTGGAATGGTTGAAGGTCAGCGTGTTTGAGAGAATAGGGAAGGCAGTTATGTTCTTTGACAAACTCCATTGACAATCAATCGATGATTTAGGGTTTCAGAGATGTGTGTGGGAATCGCTCAGAGAGAAAAGAAAGGTCGTGGAAGATATTTTGCAACTGGTAGTTACAATTGAACGAAACTGGGACCTTTAAAGGTTTCGAAAATATCTAATCCCACGCACACACTTATGGAAGTTACCAAATTACCCTGCACACTTTGACATATCAAGTGAAACAACTAGCAATCCGAGAAAATGAACTAGCAGCTTGAGAAAAGACTCAAGCTGTTAGTTGAAAAATAAGCATATCCGAATGAAACAGTGTCTCCCCCTTAAACAAGCATATGAAATAGATACATTTTTCATAAAATAAGAAAGAATGATGAAAAACAAATTAATCCATATTAACCATGCCAATATTTGAAACTAGGAAGGTGAATCTTCCTACATCAAATGGTTTAGTAAATAGATCAGCTAACTGATCATCAGTATGAAGTTTGGTAACTTGGATTAATTTCTTCTCATTACAGTCCCTTATAAAATGAAATCTGATGTCTATATGCTTGGTTTTGGGAAATTTCGCTGGATTTTGTACAAAGCTTATTGCACTTGAGTTGTCAATGTAAATAGGAGTGGATGGGAAATTCATACCATAGTCTCTCAGTTGATTCTGAGTCCACATCACTTGGGAACAGCAGGTTGCAGCTGCTACATATTCTGCTTCAATAGATGAGGTGGAGACAGTTGTTTGCTTTTTACACTGCCAAGAGACCAATCTTGCTCCTAGATACTGACATCCACCAGTTGTGGACTTTCTGTCAATGTTGCATCCTCCATAATCACTGTTAGAATAGGCTGTTAGTTCAAGAGGAGAGTCTTTAGGATACCAGAGGCCCAAATGTGGTTGGCCTTTGAGATATCTAAAGATTCTCTTAACAGCAAACAGATGTGAGTCCTTTGGAGCACATTGAAATCTGGCACAAACACAAACAGCAAACATTATATCAGGTCTAGAAGATGTTAGATACATAAGTGATCCTATCAAGGATCTGTATAGGTGAATGTCCACATCTACGTCATCTTTGTCTGCATCAAGCTGCTTGTGAGTGTCCATTGGAGTACTTGCAACTTTGGTATCTTTGTAACCAAACTTTTCCAGTTGGTCTTTAACATACTTTGATTGACTTATAAATAGCCCTGTAGGTTTTTGCTTAACCTGCAATCCTAGAAAAAAGTGAGTTCCCCCATTGAACTCATTTAAAACTTTTTGTGCATCAATGCCTCAAACTCCTTGCACAGACTATTATTGGTAGACCCAAAGATAATATCATCAACGTATATCTGAACAAGCAGAATCTCAGATTTGATGGACTTTGTGAACAAAGTTTTGTCCAGTGTACCTCTCTTGAATCCATTCTGTAGAAGGTATGATGACAGAGTGTCATACCATGCTCTAGGGGCTTGATGGAGTCCATAGAGGGCTTTGTCCAATTTGTAGACTCTGTCTGGATACTTGTAGTCCTCAAATCCAGGAGGTTGACACACATAGACCTCTTCTTCAATTGTGCCATATAGGAAAGCAGACTTCACATCCATTTGATACACTTTAAATCCTTTGAAGCTTGCATAGGCTAGGAACAGTCTGATGGCTTCAATTCTTGCCACTGGAGCAAATACATCATCATAATCTATTCCTTCTTCTTGAGTGTATCCCTGTGCTACCAATCTTGCTTTGTTCTTGATGACTATCCCTCTCTCATCCTTCTTGTTTCTGAAAACCCATCGTGTACCAATTGCTCTCTTGCCTTTAGGAAGATCAACTAGGGTCCATACATTCTGAATCTTGAATTGTAGTAGTTCTTCCTGCATTGCCTCAATCCAAGATGGATCTTTCAATGCCTCTGATGCCTTCTTTGGTTCTAACTGTGACATGAAACAAGCATGTTCAAAAGCAGCTAGACTGAATTCTGGCACTGCTGAGTCAGCATCAGTAGACTCTTTGTGAACCATTGTCCTTGTCTGCATAGGAGTGCGTGGATCACCCATTATCTGATTGAGAGGATGATACTTGTGAACTCTGAGTGTTGGCTCTCTGTCTGTCTGAAAAGAGGGTCCTAGATTTGTATCATCTCCATCAGGACCACTTGATGGTTCAGCTTCAGGAACAGCTTGACTTGAATCCGGGACTGTTTCCCTTTGTGATGGAGTTGTTCGCTCAGGACTTGGGATTGGCACTTCATAGTTTGGATTTGAATCATGTTGTTCATCCAGTACCCCTGGTGGGTCACAAGATAGAAGTGGTATGACCGTATACTCATCCCATTGACCAGAATCTGCAACAGTCTGAATCTTTGTACCAACAGCTCGATCATTTGTGCTACCAGCATGAGAATTTGTGTTGGCAGCTTCAACCCTGTTTTCACCAGTCTCTGCATTATACTCAACAAAGCTCAGAGAATTAGTTAGTGAATCTAAATCAAACAACCAATCAGGACCAGTGCCTTTGACATTTGCAGTGTTTTCATTAAATTCAACATTGGCACTTTCTTCAATGGCTTTAGACACACTGTTATATACTCTATAGGCTTTGCTTTATGTGGAGTATCCTACAAAGAAACCTTCTTCAGCCTTGCTTTCAAACTTTCCTAAGTGAGTCTTAGTGTGAAGAATGGTACAGGAACACCCAAAAGACTTTAGAAAGGCTATTAAAGGGACTCTATGATGGAATAGCTCATATGGAGTTTTCCCTTGTGATTGAACAACCTGAACCCTATTCAGAACATAACAAGCTGTATTGACTGCTTCTGCCCAAAAGGTCATTGGCAGTTTGGAATCAGCTAGCATGGTTCTAGCAGCATCAATTAAAGTTCTGTTCTTTCTTTCAGCTACTCCATTTTGCTGTGGTGTTCTTGGTGCACTATATTGCCTAGCAATGCCTTTAGACTCACAGAAACTGTTTAGGATATGGTTTTTAAACTCTGTCCCATTGTCTGATCTAATCACCTTAAGTTTTAAGTTGGATTGGTTTTCTATCTTAAGAATAAAAGATTTAACTAGCTCAGCAGTTTCATCTTTCGTCTTAAGAAAGTATACCCATGTGAATCTGGTGAAATCATCAACAATGACTAAACAGTAAGCCCTTTTATTCAAACTCAAAACAGATGTTGGACCAAAGAGATCCATATGAATAAGATGAAGAGCAGATGAGATTGAATTTACTTCTTTGGTCTTATGTGAAGATTTGTGTTGCTTGCCTTTAAGGCATGCTACACAATGATCATCACAAATGAACTCCTTTTGTGGTAAACCTCTTACCAAATTCTTTTTGATTAGCACATTCATGGATTTAAAGTTCATGTGACACATTCTTTTGTGCCAAAGAGCAGACTCATTTGATGATGCTTTGGATATCAAACAACTTAAAGTACTTGATTTGGATAAAAGATCTGTGTCCAAACAGTAGACATTGTTCTTTCTTGGTGTTCTAAGTAAAACAAGATTTTCAGGTATTTTAAAATCCTTTGAAAGAACAATGCACTCAGAATCTGTGAAGACAACAATATTTTGTTTATCACAGATTTGAGACACACTTAATAAATTGTACTTCAGCTGTTCAACATACAAAACATCATTGAAAAGCATATTGCCTGCTTTTACAGTACCTTTACCTGTGACCTTACCTCCCTTGGAATTTCCTCCAAATGCAACAAAACCTCCTTCAAAGCCTTCGAAATTTGACAAGCCTTCAGAATTGCCTGTCATGTGCCTAGAGCATCCACTGTCCAAATGCCATCTATTTTTATGTTGTGAAGTGGTTGCCCTGCACAAATAAAAGCTTAGTTAGTAGTGGAGTAAACCCAAACCAAGTTGGTTTTGGGTTGTCCTTGTGCATTGACATAACTAAACACTGTCTTTAACTTCTTATACTTAGTGAGATCCACTGATGGATTCTGTGGAGAGTATTTAGTTATGACATGAGGTATCCAGGTGTTTTGTCCATTCTTTGCAGTAACAGTCTCAGATGATCCATCACCAGTTCCAGTTTTGAGCCTGGCAGTTTGAACTGAGTCTGTAGTGCTAACAGCTTCAGAATTTGCACTAACAGCTTCAACTTTAGGCTTGGCAGTTTCAACATTTGTATCAATAGTTTCACCTGAGTTTTTGCCTTTAACACACCATATCTGTTTAAAATTTGATTTTAGTTTTGCTAAAACTTGTTTTTGGTGTGTGGACTGTTTTTTATTGACTTTTGAGAACCTGTGATCAACTGTTTTCTTTGGAACTGGTGCAACAGGAGGTTTGACCTTAAGATTTTTAGTGTTTTAAACAAATGCCTGTTGCTGAACCACAGTCTGTTTTGCAACAGATGGTTTGTACAAGCAATGTCTGGCCAAATGGTTTTTCCTGCCACAATGGAAACATCTTTTGACTGTTTTGATTTGAGAACCAGTTTTATCAGACCATAACTGATTCTTGTTTCTTTTATTTCCCCTTACTTGCTGTTGTTTGGGAAACTTTTGGACACCATGCTTTTGGCATGTGCAGATTGAAACAGTCTTACCCCTTTTATTACCTTTTGAGGAAGATGCAGTGTTACAATTAGAAGGTACAAAAACCTGGGGAGCAGCATGGCATACACTCATCTTCTCTTTTCCTTTCTTACTGGGGTTTGAGGCTGCTATAGGTACACTCATTGTTTTGTGTCCTTTCTCAGCTTCTTTGCACTCACAGTCTTCATTTTTAGTGAGATCTTCTTTAGTGCAGGACTGGTTTCAAGGACAGGATCTACAGTGGTCATAGACTCATCTAATGGTTCATTAACAAGCCTATCAGCAACTTCACTCATTGGATGAATGTATTTGTTGTTGTATGGAGGTGGAGTGGCTCTGTATCCTATACCTTCTTTGGGATTGAGCTGAGATTTTACCCTATCTTTAAATTGAACTTCCATTAGGTGTTCCAACTTTTGATTTGCCAATTTGAAGTTTCCTAGATCTATATTGACAGATTCTAGTTTCTTATTAGCTTCTAACACCTTCTGGTCAGCCTCATCTAATTTCTTATTTAGGGACTCTATTTTCTTATTCAGCTCCTTTTTCTCCCATTCATGATATGTTCTATCATGTTCCATTTGAATCTCATTATCCTTATAGTCATTGATCTGTTTTTCAAGATCTTCTATGGCCTGCATATACTCATATCTCCTTTCTTCCATCTTAGCTAGAGTTTTGCACATGCTCTCATTATGATCTCTGTACTTTTTAACCATATTTTTGCATGTTTGAGAGCAGAGTTTAGTAATTACCTCAGATGGAAGTTCAGTGGAGGTGACATTTGATGTTTCTGCCATTAAAGCTTGATTCTGAAACTCTTCCTCTGTCTGATCACTCCAGTCAAACACATTGTCTTCTTGAGAGACAAGTGCTTGAGATGATGAAACTCGATTGGTTTGCTGGGGTCTTGGTGGCTGTTGACCTTGGGATCTACATTCTCTGGCAAAGTGACCAAGTTTGTGGCATTTAAAGCATTCAACTTTGGATTTATCAAATGTTGGTTTCCCTTCAGGTATGGCTTGAAAATTGGATCTACCAGTTCTCTTCAGAAATCTTTTAGCCCTCATGGTCAACATTACATGCTGTCATTTCAAGTCCATCTCCTCTAGATCATCTGGATGGATCTGTTCTAAATCTTCAGCATTTAGAGCAAACAGTCCATCACTGGCAACAAAAGCATCATAATGAACTTCAGTAGAGGTAGCATCTGCACCTGAAAAGGAATCACAACAGTTAGATTTTTCAGATGACAGTAGAGCAGTGTTATGATTATAAGTAAAGGATTTCTTTTTAGTTTCAATCTCAGTTTCAAACACTCTCAGACTGTTGTAAAGATCATCCAACTCTATTTCATCAAGAGTATCTTTGGTTCTCCATTGTGCAGCATAGACTGTCCACTCTTCGCCAAGAGATCTAAAAAATTTTCTGTTTACTTCATCATGATCCAAGCTGACTTTGGCACTCTCCAATTCACCTATAAGTTTGTTAAACCTGTCAAATATTTGAGTAAGGTTTTCATTCTTGCCACCAGAAAAGTTCTCATACTGCTGTTTCAAAAGATCTTTTTGATTTCTCTTGGTGCTAGCATTACCAGCAAATCGTTTCTCTAAAGCAATCCAAAGAGAATGAGCAGTGTAGAACTTTTTAAACTGGTGTTGATAAGCATTAGGAATGGCTATCTATAGAAGTGTAAGAGCTTTCACTTCATTCATTCTAGCCTTTCTTTCATGTTCAGATTTTGGAGGAGTTTTGATGGGTTTGCCCTCAGCATCAAGTTCAGGATCAACTACAGGAGGAAATTCAACAGCTTCTCATATGGCATAGTCAATAAATTGAATGTGCTGTTGAATCCTGAGTTTCCACATCTCAAACTCAGTGGGTTTGAGCATAGGCACCTTGAGTCCTTGCCCAGATCCACTACTGCTATTATCAAATTCCATTGCAGAAAATTAAAAAGTTTAAAGGAAAGCTTCTGACTTTGAAAACAAAGAAAAACCTGTGGCTCTGATACCACTTGTCAAGATCAAAATTACTACCTAAGATTAACTGGTTTGAATTAATAAGAGTATAAACCAATAACCTTGTATTGAATCAAAGTCCACTTAAGAAGTTTGCGGAATAACACTTAACTGTTTTAAGAAAAGCTTTTAAAAACAAATAATCACATAAACACAACCAATAATCAAATGTCATTTGTATTGTCAAACTCAATGATTACAGTCACCTCTAATCTGTTTGATTAGACGAAAAACACAGATTGTTCTTAGGGTTTTACAACCTTAGAGGCTTATGAAAACTTAATCAGAAAGACAATTACAACTGAATAAACTTGTACGTGCAGACTTACAATAGAAAAACCTATTCTATGTATATATACTGCTTTCTGATTTGTTTCCTTGATAAACTCTGATTTCTCTGATAGTAGATATGCTTGAATCTTCAAAATATATTTTTTCCTGAATATCAGCACTTTCTGTTTATTGATCTGTTGAGCAGCTTGAAGTCTATCTGTTGAGCAGCTTGAGCTTTAACACTGGCAGCTTGAACTTTTGAACTAGCAGCTCGAACTTTTTCAACTAACAGCTTGAACTTTGTACTTACACAGAAAATCTACTAACAGTCTGAGAAATCTAACTAACAGCTTGACATACTAAGAATATTTCCTAACACAATCTCGAAATACTCGGCTCACTAACGCTGTACTACCATCTACCCTCTCAACAACTAACGGCACAGATAAAACAGCAGGAGACACAGAAAAATATGCACAAAACTCCATAGACACATACGAGCGATCCGCTCCAGAATCAAACAAAATACGAGCACTAAGCACGTTCAGAATATACGTACGGAAACAACATCGGTGGACTCGCGGGCCTCCTCGACCGTGGCCTGGAATATTCTACCCCGGCCTCGAGGTGCCGACTCACGGCGGCTCGAAGATGATGGCTCAGCTCTGGCACCGCTGGTACTCGCTCCCTGTACAGCTGGCGGCACGTCGGGCAATCTCTAGCGACATGGCCTGGCCTCCCACATCGGAAGCACAGGGAATTTCTCGAGGTGCAAGTAAATGAAGTGTGGTCGTACTGTCCACACCGGTAACATCGGGGCTGCTCCGGTATACAAGAACCGGAATGACAACGGCGGCACCTCTGACAGTCTCTCTCCCCGGCTGAACTATCTACCCGACTCCCTGATGACTGGGACCCCTGTCCCACACTGCTCTGACTCTGGCTAGGAGCACTATATCGGGAAGTATGACCCTGACTCTGGCTGGCCGTCCCTGATCCCTGATACTGGCCCGATCTCCTGGATCTGCGATCTCTGCCCCTATCGCGATCTCTACGGGGCCCTGTACTCTGCTGTGGCTCAGGCTGTCTCTCTCTCTGAAAATCCTAGGGCTCTCGATAATAACCATGGGACTGCTCAGACGTCCCTGTCCTCTGTCTTTGGGTCGGAGGCTGACCCCTCTGCCTCTCAATCTCTCTCTCTCTAACACGAGCCAACTCCAAGGCTCTCGCAAATGTAGGGGTGTCATGAAGCCCAACGAACTCCCGGATATCCGATCTCAAACCGTCGATAAAGGCATCGGCCTTACGGACCTCTGTATCCACGTGCTGGGGTGCGAACTGAGCATACTCATTAAAACGGTCTACATACTGCTGGACTGACATGCTGCCCTGCTGGAGATGCAGAAAACGACGCTCCATCTCACGGCGCTCGTCGCGGGGAATATACTGAAGCTCAAAGATGGCACGGAACTGCTCCCACGACATGGCATAAGCTGCAGCTGTAGTCATCGATGACTCAATGGACTTCCACCACTGTGAAGCCCCTCCCTTCAGCAAATAGGCTGCATAACCGACCATATCACGTGGATCGACATGGGTGACTCGAAAGGCCGCCTCAATCTCCCTCTCCCATGCCATAGCCGCACCTGGCTCACCACCGCCTCAGAACTGAGGTGGGACTCCTGCCATAAAGTACTTAAAGGACCCACCCCTCACAGAAGAAGAAGAAGATGCCCCAACCCCTGTTTCCACACTAGTAACTGGCGGCGGATCAGATCTCTGTTGCTGATCCCTCTCTCTATAGAACTCGGTCAAAACCGCTAGCATCTCAGATCTAAGAATGTACTCATCCCCCGCTGGTCTCTCGGGCCCAGATCCCTCTCCATGGTCTGCCATAACTACCTGCACATATCACAAAGGTAAGATAACAAATCGACCACCCAGCGTTATACACTCAGTCTCAGGGAAGAATCCCACGTATCTGAACACGGTAAGAGCTCAAGCATCCACTGATACTCAATACTGAAACCTCAAGCTCTGATACCAAGCTGTAACACCCACATTTCTCATACAAATGCCACGTCGATACAATACACAGGTGGCTATATAGCAATCACCTCAAGGTACACGTGTCACAGGGATTAGCGGAAAACACTGTTAATTAAAACTTTAACATGGAAGTCATACATCATGTCACATGCGGATACAACATATACACAACTGCACTATCTGACAAATACTAACTACTGGTGGCTACACAATGCCAGTCAAGTACAAAACACAGATAACAGTTCTGAAATCTACTATCAAGCCGACAAGCACCCACAGCTCTAAACTACTTCGGCTGCTGCTGCTGGGACAGCGATCCCACGGTATGACTGCCTGAGACACGGAAGACTCGAAAACATAAGCTGGGAAGCTCGTGAGTACGCGAGGGTTAGACACTGCAGATAAACACATATAACATACACAGCACATATATCTCAATGCACATAACACGGCTCGAAGCACACACATATCTCTGCTCAAAAGGGGACGCCGTTCCCCAGCTAACAGGCCACACACAGCAGCGGTTAGCTACTCAATAGGCATAGGAGCGACCTGGCAATAACACTGCTGTATATATACAGTCTCATACTTCATGACTGGTTAGGGACAGTCAGCCTACGCGATCACATATCGCGGACACCTGCAACTCAAACACACATAGCATGTATAGGGTATAGAAACTCATACATGCGCGCTATCACAGTCTCATACACGTATATCACAATCATATAGATGACTCATAAAATGCACGTGCGTTTAGAAAGAACTCGAGTACTCACCAATTACCCGAAACTCGATTGGAAATCCGAAACTCTAACGCGGCTCAACACGTGATCGGCTAGAACCTGTAATCGTCACGAATCCCACTTATTAACACAAACTCAATAACCGAACATTCAACTCAAACATAATTATTGAAATTAAACCCAATCCGAAACACACCCCAAACGAATCACCGACTCCCGAAATCCCTTCACGAGGCTCCCACTGAAATCCCAAAACCCATATAACTCATTCCGACATTATCCCGAAGGAATTCAAACTAATAATAACTCAAGACTCCCCCATAAGCCTCAAACCGGATCTCCCCTGCAGGCTGCGGCTCGCGCCGCTAAGCCTCTGAGGGTCGCGCCGCGACCAAGCGGTGCTCTGCACCTTGACCTGCGATTTTCATGGCTGTCCAGGAGAATTTCCATTTCTTACAATCGATTCCAGCAACAAGGAGACACCAAACTCATACAAGTACAACCCATTTACTATAGAAACCAAACCCCACATAAAACACATACATATCTCAGGATTTAGCTACCCAAATTCACAAAATCTTGATGATAAAGATTCTCAGCTTGAATCCAAGCTTCCCAAGCAATTTTCTGTAGTAGAAGGAGTAATTCCCTCTGCTGGAGCCTCTCACAAACACACACTCACACCTTTTAGGGTTTTTCTCAATGGATAAGGAAGAAAAGAAGAAGCAGCATATATACGTTCTCATTTTTAGCCGGTTCCGAACCCATTAACCCGGACCCGATATCACTTTTTCATAATTAATATCATTTTGACCCAATTAAATCCACGATCTCATAAATAATAATAATCCACTAATTATTAACCCGGAGACACGTATCACTCGGTCTCGACACGTTTAATCCACGAAATGGGATTTAATTGGAACAACGAAATAATATTAAAATAATGAGCCAATAAATTAAATCCACGTACCAGGCTCAAATCCGGGATGTTACAAATCCTCTCCTCTTAAAAAGATTTCGTCCCGGAATCTAGCTCGGCGACTAAAACAGATGCGGATATCGGCTCCTCATATTGGGCTCGGGATCCCAGGTGGCACTAGTACCCTTATGATGCCTCCACTGAACGAGTACTAGCGCGATCTCTTTATTCCGCAATCTCTTCACCTTACGGTCGGTAATCGCTTCGGGTTGCTCAACATATCTCAGATGGTCATCCACGTAATCTCGGATAGCGGCACATACTGATCATCTTTGGCCAGACATGTCCTCAGATGACTCACATGAAACGTATCATGAACTCCGGCCAACTCGGGAGGCAAGCTCAGTCTGTACGCCTGATCTTGGACTCTGGCAATGATCTCGAACGGACCGATGTACCGCGGACTCAGCTTACCTCGGTGTCTGAATCTGATAACTCCCTTCCACGGCGATACTTTCAACATCACACGGTCCCCGACACTAAACTCAAGCTCAGTCAGACGACGATCGACATAACGCTTTTGCCGGCTCTGCACCACTCTCATATGCTCGCGGATAACTACCACCTTGTCGCTCGTCTCCTGTAGCAACTCGGGCCCACTGATAGGTCGCTCGCCGACCTCGCCCCAACACACCGGGGTTAGGCACTTACGCCCATACAGTGCCTCAAATGGAGCCATCTTGATGGAGGTATGGTAGCTGTTGTTGTACGCAAACTCAACCAACGGCAAATGAACGTCCCAACTACTACTGAAGTCAATCGCGCAAGCTCGGAGCATATCCTCGAGAGTCTGATTCGTCCGCTCTATCTGCCCGTCTGTCTGAGGTCTATACGGCGTGCTCAACTGAACCCTCGTCCACAACTCGCGCTGAAAACTCTGCCAGAATCTCGATGTAAACCGCGTATCTCTAGCAGACGTAATCGACATCGGAACACCGTGCCTCGAAACTATCTCATTAATGTACAACCGAGCCAACTGATCCATAGTAATGGTGCCCCGAACCGCTAGAAAGTGGGCACTCTTCGTCAACCGATCCACAATCACCCAGATCATATCATTGCCTCGAACCGTGCGTGGAAGTCTGACGATGAAATCCATCGTGATATGATACCACTTCCACTCGGGGATCTCTAGAGGCTGCAAATGCTCGTGAGGCTTTTGGTGCTCGGCCTTAACACGCAGACAAGTCATACACTCTTCGACATATCGGCCCACATCTCTCTTCATCCCAGGCCACCAGTAATACTCACGCAGGTCTCTATACATCTTGGTGCTTCCGGGGTGGATAGACAGTCTCAAACGGTGCGACTCATCTAGAATTAACTGCCGCAGATTACCGACTCTCGGAACCCAGACTCGGTCGTGAAACACATATAAACCCCTCCTATCTCTGCTCAGCACATCCAGCTGCCCTGCAAGTCGCTCTCTCTTCACATTCTCTGCCCGCAAACCCTCTAACTAAGCTATCTTCAAACTATCCACTAAAGTCGAGGTGACCTCGAGCCTCGCTGCTCGGGAAACCACTGTCTGGCCACACGCCTTGCGGCTCAGCGCATCGGCCACCACATTGGCCCTACCTGGATGGTACTGAATCTCACAGTCATAATCTTTCAGTAACTCGAGGCTGCACCGCTGTCTCATATTTAACTCTTTCTGACTAAACAGATATTGAAGACTCTTATGATCGGTATATACCACAAACCGCGAATCGTACAAATAATGACGCCATATCTTCAATGCAAACACTATCGCGTCCAACTCGAGGTCGTGCACGGTATGATTCTCCTCGTAGGTCTTCAGCTGTCGCGACGCGTACGCTATCACCTTGCCTCGCTGCATCAGAACACAACCCAAACCGGTACCTGACGCATCACAATAGACCACGAAATCCTCTGTACCCTCAGGCAAGGCTAACACTGGAGCTTGACATAACCGGGACTTCAGCTCTCTGAACGCTGACTCCTGCTCATCAGACCACACAAAAGGAACGGACTGCCGTGTCAATTTCGTCAACGGCCTGGCAATCCTCGAGAAGTCCTGAATGAAGCAGCGGTAATACCCGGCTAGGCCCAAAAAGCTACGAATCTCAGGCACAGTCCTTGGCGGCTCCCAATTCATGACGGCCTCTATCTTCGCCGGATCCACCGAAATACCCTCGGTGCTCACAACATGCCTCAGAAACTGGACCTCGCGCAACCAGAGTTCACACTTGGAGAACTTCGCATACAATCTCTCCTTTCGCAGCACAGATAAAACCTCTCGCAAGTGCTGCTTGTGGTCCTCGGCACTCCTCGAATATATCAGGATGTCGTCGATAAAAACAATCACGAACCGGTCCAACATAGATCTACACACCCTGTTCATCAAATCCATGAATGTCGCGGGTGCGTTAGTCAGTCCGAAGGGCATCACAAGGAACTCATAATGGCTGTATCTCGTCCGAAACGCAGTCTTCGGAACATCCTCGTCTCTAACTCTCAGCTGATGATACCCCGATCTCAGATCTATCTTCGAAAAGAAGCTCGAACCCTGCAACTGATCAAACAGATCGTCGATGCGTGGAAGCGGATAACGGTTCTTTACCGTCACTTTATTCAACTCTCGATAGTCAATACACATCCGCATAGAACCGTCCTTCTTCTTCACAAATAACACGGGATCTCCCCACGGGGATGAACTCGGACGGATGAATCCATGATCAAGCAACTCCTGAAGCTGTGACATCATCTCTCGCATCTCAGTAGGTGCCAGCCTATAAGGCGTCTTCGCAATAGGCACTGCTCCAGGGATAAGGTCGATACGGAACTCGACCTGACGATCTGGCGGTAACCCAGGAAACTCCTCTGGGAATACCTCAGGGAACTCTCTGATCACAGGTATATCCACTATAGTCTTCTTCTCTAATCTGGCGTCCACAACATAAGCCAGGAAGGTCTCACATCCCTTCGCAACATATCTCTGTGCTCTAGCCATAGAAACAATGTCGATCTCACCTCGGCGCCTCTCGCCATATACGGTCACAGTCTCACTGTCTGAAATGGGTATACGGATCATCTTCTTTGCACACAGAATGTCGGCCTGCCTGGCTGTCATCCAATCCATACCCACTATCACATCAAAACTGCTGATCTCTATCGGCAATAGATCAATCAAAAACCGGTGAGCGTCGATCTCCAAAACACAATCTGTCAAGATCAAAATTACTACCTAAGATTAACTGGTTTGAATTAATCAGAGTATAAACCAATAACCTTGTATTGAATCAAAGTCCAATTAAGAAGTTTGCGGAATAACACTTAAATGTTTTAAGAAAAGCTTTCAAAAACAAATAATCACATAAACACAATCAATAATCAAATGTCATTTGTATTGCCAAACTCAATGATTACAGTCACCTCTAATCCGTTTGATTAGACGAAGAACACAGATTGTTCTTAGGGTTTTACAACCTTAGAGGCTTATGAAAACTTAATCAGAAAGACAATTACAACTGAATAAACTTGTACGTGCAGACTTACAATAGAAAAACCTATTCTATGTATATATACTGCTTTCTGATTTGTTTCCTTGATAAACTCTGATTTCTCTGATAGTAGATATGCTTGAATCTTCAAAATATATCTTTTCCTGAATATCAGCACTTTCTGTTTATTGATCTGTTGAGCAGCTTGAAGTCTATCTGTTGAGCAACTTGAGCTTTAACACTGGCAGCTTGAACTTTTGAACTAGTAGCTCGAACATTTTCAACTAACAGCTTGAACTTTGTACTTACACAGAAAATCTACTAACAGTCTGAGAAATCTAACTAACAGTTTGACATACTAAGAGTATTTCCTAACAATCTCCCCCTAACTTAAATTCTTTACACAAGACTTTAAGTTTCTATACAAATAAGGAAATAAAACAAAGTAAAACTGTTATCTACAAACTAAGGCATCCAAAAACTTACAATTGTGAAAGTTTCTGCTTAACAGCCTTCAAAAATTCTCTCTTCAGATCTTCTCTGTCACAATATATTCTCACTGATATCATCTGTACTAACCATGCCTTTGAAAGATCATAAAATTCAAAATTGAAGAACATGTTGGATCCATTCGCAAATTTGAGTCTGTATGTCTTTGATTTTACAACCAGATCAACCTGTGCAATCTTCATCTCCTTGGCCTCTTCTATATCTTTTCTTATGGACTCTGGATCAAAAATGCTTTTTAGATCTTTTATAGCCTGCTTGACCTGTGGAAGTGAGGACCTAACTTGAGTCACGGATCCAACATGATGCATTCTGGTAAGCTCATCCCTGGTCATCCCTTGAACAATGTGCATCATACTCTTATATTCTTCCTTAGGACCAGTTTCTCTTCTTACTACAAAATGATATCTTAAGTCAATGTTATCCATTGGCTTAGCATACCAGTATGTAATAAGAGGTTTTGAGAAATCATGCTGGTCTAGGGTCTTTTCAAACTCCATTACTTTCTGAAGCTGATGTTTAAACGGCACCCTTTTTACCTGATCAAGCTTTGCTTGAGAGACTGCTTCTGATTGTGGATTAGAAGCAAGAGCTTGAACAGGTGGATCTGGATTACTGGCACCAGCTTGACTTGATTCCTGTTGGCTTTGGACTTGGTGGGAGACTTTAGCTGTTTTTCGTTTTTCCATTTCTTTATCATGAATATCTTGCAGCCTCTCTGTATTCATGGACTGAGCCATCTTCTTTGAAATTCCAGCTGAGTAGGCAAAATTGATCAAAAACTTTTTGTGCTCTGCCTTTGAATGCCCTGTTGGCATTTTCCTTTTCTTCTCATTTTGTTTAACCACAAACCCTCTTAGGTACTCACCTAAGGTTTCATCATCTTGCATTGGAGCATGGGTTTGCTGATTCAGGACTTCATCTTGTTCCTCTGCTAACTGTCTAGCAAATTCAGCATCATGAGCAACCTGGGCATCTCTGGATGAAAATTTCTACTTTGGAGATTCTATGAGAATGCCCTTGCCCTTAACCTTAGTTGCAGAGGATGTAGCTTGGACTGTACTGATGGGAGCTTGACTGCCTTCTCTAATAACAACTCCTGTTGTTCTTGTGGGAGCAGCTTGAGTTTCTAGGCTAACAGCTTGAGTAGCTGGTGGGACTGTTAGCCTGGAATCTTGGACTGTTGGAGTAGGAGCTGGAGCTGCTTGGACTGATGGAGCTGCTTGGACTGAACTAGGGATCTCCTGATTCTCCCCCTTTTTGGATGCATTGGTTTGATCAGGAGGACCTACAACCTTTGCCATCAGGGTTCGACTCATCTTCTCAAGTTGAATGATCTTATTTCCACACAGGGTGAACCCTTTATGAAAGTAATCCATTCTTTGATTCTGAGCTGATGCTGTCTGTTGAAGTGCTCTGATTTGTGCCCCCTGTGTAGCAATAAGAGACTGGTAATATTCAAATACTGCCACAATAGGTTTTAGCTTAGGATCCGTTAATATCATAAGTTGCAAACTAGCCTCAAGATCAGCAAAAGAGTGTGGTGTTTGTGATCTATCACTGGCAGGAATTCCAGAAGTTGAAGCTTCTGGGCCCCTCTTTTCTTGGTTCTGGGGACTTCCAGAAGGTGCTTGCACACCCTCTGTTGCCATGGGTGTGGTCTTAATTATGTTGACACTGTCCTGTGCCTCTTGTGCAGAAACAACAGTAGTGTCAGCCACAGTACCCATATGGACATCTTCTGTTGAGATGTCCACCTCCAAATTGAGGATGGGAGAGTCCTCAGTGGGTGCCCTTTGGATATTCTGTGCAGGAGTGTCCTCCTGCACAGAGACATTTGGCTCTTGTGTTTGGGCTGAGGAGGAAGGAGCTCCTGAAACCCTTTTTCTTTTATATAATATGAGTGGGGATGAGGGATTAACAGAAGGATCAGAGGGATTATTTGTATCATGAGGAGTGGGTTGGGGTCCTGGGGGTGAAGCAGTGATGTTAGGCTGAGCCTGCTCAGGACCCTCTCCTCTGTTTAGTGGAGTGATGCCCAACATTGCAGAGGGCGATGGTGTGACACCCTTGCCACAACAACCACCATTTACAATACTCCCAGCTTTAATCATAAACATGCAATAACATAATGATCTGAAAGCTTAATTTAAATGCGGAAGCAATAAAATACATAAATAAATATTACAACTGATTCAAACACCCTACGGTGCTACACGGTTCCAATTCTAAGTCTACATACTCTGTAACATTACAATCATCCCAAATACATAATATAAAAATAATCCCATTATTCAATTACCACTCTGATTAGTAGATAACCTTCAATCACTTGATCAAATGACCTAGCTAGACGGTCCGGCTGCAGACTTTCCTTTCCCTGTAAAAACATCAACAACTAAGGGATAAGCGAATGCTTAGTGAATACACAGATTACGCTTTTATAAATTTTTATGAAGCCCAAGGGTAACACAGATGACCAACATCGGATACCCTCTTCGTACACAAAGTACGGACCAGAGCCGCAGCCCCTTCGAGCCCAAAGCTCGGCATTAAACATACCATCTGAGACAACGTACAATCGGGGATGACATACTGCCTACCGGACCTGGAGGGATCAGCACCAGCGTCATATAGCGCAGTAACATCAGAGTAATTGATGCGACCCACCGGTCCATCACTAGATGCACAACAATCGAACGGACATGCAACAAGTATGAATGTGCATCTAAATCTACGCAAGTTAGTAGAGTTCCAAACAAATCATGATACAACAAGTCTCAGCAGGCAAAGCTTAACATAAAACAAATATAAACATGCGAAATCTATTGTACTCACAGTGGATGCGTTATTAAACTTTAAGCAATTTTATTTCTCTTCGGGCTTTCAACCGGACTTCCCCAAGTACCCCACTGTGGGTTAAATAACACCACAAGGGACCTGTTACATTTCCATATGATAAACATATCATTATTACATGTTCTTTAACCAATTGACATCAATTTGTACAGTTATAAGTATTACAACATTCGGAACCAACACCCGAAACTTAAAATTAAATCCTCTTTCTGAACTGTCTGATTGGTCCCAATTAATCACTTTAATAATACCATAAATCTCTTGTTTTATAATGAGTCTCGCCAAGTTTCTTAATTTATTGAGTTAACCTGCCCAAATTATATCGAAGTTTATACCTTTAGTCTCCAATACTTGAGATTGCCAAAAATGTTCCCAACCGAAATAATGCATATATATATATATATATATATATATATATATATATATATATATATATATATATATATATATATATATATATATATATACATATATATATATATAGATGTGTGTGTGTATTTACTTTTATTGTATCTGGAAAAATAGAGGTTTCTGAATTAAATCCAAAGTTTCAGTAGATGGTTGTGGGTTTCGGTATATGTACCGAAACCTTGAGAGTTTCGGTACCTGCTATAGGGGTTTCAGTAGTCATAAAAAGTTTCAGTATATTGTCATGCATATGAAGGGTTTCGGTAGTGCATACCGAAACCTTCATGGTTTCGGTAGTTCTCAAAAGGTCTCGGTACTATATGGGTTTCGGTAATGAGGAGGAGTTTCGGTAGTTAGTACCGAAACCTTCATGGTTTCGGTATATGCCAACTAGTCTCGATGCATTCAAGAGTTTCACTATCAAGTACAAGTTTCAGCACACTTATAGTTTCAGTAGGGGTAATACCACAACCTTAAAGGTTTCGGTACCCATTTACTAGTTTCGGTACCCACGAAAACACACAGAACCTATGACTTTATCTCTCGAAAATCATACTTATAGTTTAAATCAAGCCTTGAAATTTTGTATATAACTCTTACAACACTTAATTTATACAAACCCACAAGAATTATTAACATGCATCCACATTTGATTCTTAAAAATCTCAGATTCGTTTTCATCCAAAAACCGCATTATTAAGCCTTAAATTCGAGATTATAAGAGATTATTACCTTAAATCGTCTGTTGCAACGGTTATAGCTTCTTCAGCACAACTTGAATCTCGATTTCTAGCCTTCAATTTGATGTTTTTCGTCGTTCTTGATTTGGAGATAAAGAACCGTATGGTTTTTCTTTTAGAGAGAAGAAAAGAGCAGGGATAAGAGAGAGATGAAATGAGAAAATAAAAGACTTATGTCTTTTATTTTCCTTTCTTTCCTTCTTTTACACATTCACCCCTCATCTTTCTAAATTTCTTATATTCGGATTTTCATCTTTATTCATACTTAATACTTAAAATTAGAAATCCTAAAATTTCTTAATTTCCATTTAATAAAGATTAAATCTTTATTTTATCATCTCAACCACTTAATAATATTTATATTATCTTAATAAATTTAAATCATCAATTTCTAAATAAAACAACCAACTTTTGTAATTAATCAAAATACAATCCAACTTAAATTACAATTTTAAACTAATAAACCGCAATTACAATAATTTAAAATCCGAGGATGTTACAGCATGGGCTCCACCACGCTCAAACTTCGTCCTCGATGTTATTTGACCTCAAACAGTTGCGGATATTTCCTTAACATTTCCGCCTTCGTCTCCCAAGTCTGATTTGCTCCTTTGTGATGCTTCCAACGTACCAGCACCATTTCAATCTCTTTGCTCCTTAGCTTTTTCATTTTGGTATCCAACACGCATTCTGGTTCCTCAACATACCGGAGCCTTTCATCGACTTGCAGTTCAGTATGGTCGGCCCAATCCTCATTACTAGTAGTAAATGACTTTCTGAGATTTCCAACATGAAATACTGGATGTATGCCTGACATTTCTTCAGGCAACTCCAGGCGATACGATTGATTTCCAACTTTTTCTACTATTTTAAATGGCCCAACAAATCTCGGAGCCAACTTGCCCCTTTTAACAAAACGAGTAACACCCCTCATGGGTGATACTTTCAAGTAGACCCAGTCATTCACTTCAAAATTGATCGGTTTGTGCATTTTGTCATAATAACTCTTCTGTCGATCCTGAGCCGCTTTCATATTCTGTCTGATCAGTTGTATTTTCTCGTTTGTCTCCTGCAACAATGCCGGCCCAGCAATCGGCGTTTCTCCAGTTTCCCTCCAACAAGTAGGAGTCCTACACCTCCTCCCATACAGTGCCTCAAAAGGTGCCTTCTTAATTGTCGCGTGGTAGCTGTTATTGTACGAGAACTCTATTAGTGGCAAATGATCATCCCAATTGCCACCGAGATCCAGTACACATGACCTCATCATATCCTCCAAAGTGAGGATTGTTCGCTCACTCTGGCCATCGGTTTGCGGACGATAGGCCGTACTCATAGTAATTCTTGTTCCCAATCCTTCTTGTAATGCCGACCAGAAATTTGAAGTAAACCGGCTATCCCGGTCCGACACTATAGATTTCGGCACTCCATGTCTAGAAACAATTTCATCCATGTAAATCTGAGCCAATCTCTCAAGTGAGTAATTTTCTCTAATCGGTATAAAATGAGCCGACTTAGTCAATCTATCAACTATTACCCACACTGCATCATGCTGTCGCCTAGTCTTTGGCAGTTTTGTAACGAAATCCATAGTAATATGCTCCCACTTCCATTCCGGAATGGGAAGTGGTTGCAAACTGCCATATGGTTGCTGGTGTTCGGCTTTCACTAGCCGACAAGTCCTGCAGCGCTCCACGTACTGGCCGATATCCTTCTTCAATCCCGGCCACCAGAAATCTGCTTTAAGTTCATTGTACATCTTCGTACTTCCAGGATGTACAGAAAACTTAGACTGATGTGCTTCTTTAATGATTATCTTTCTCATGCCCCCAAACTTTGGCACCCAGATCCTTCCGTAAATCCCTTTCAGTCCTGACTCACTTGTTTCCATACTCTTAATTTGTATTCTAATATCCTCAGCACCAACATTCTCTTCTTTCAAAGCTTCCAACTGAGCAGCTTTGACATCATCAATGATCGTGGAACTTAGCATAGTGGACGTCATCATATAGCAACATTCTTTAGCATAAGCTTTGCGACTCAAAGCATCAGCTACTACGTTAGCCTTTCCAGGATGATACAATATTTCACAATTGTAGTCTTTGATAAGCTCCATTGATCGTCTCTGCCTCATATTGAGTTCTTTCTGGCTGAAGATGTACTTTAAACTCTTATGATCCGTGTATAATTGGCACTTAGTCCCGTAGAGATAATGCCTCCATAACTTCAAAGCGAATGTTACCGCAGTCAACTCGAGGTCATGAGTCGAATAATTCTTCTCATGCTGCTTCAACTCCCTTCAAGCATAAGCAATTACTTTCCCGCGCTGCATTAGTACCGCACCTAACCCCAATCTCGAAGCATCGGTATACACCACAAAGTCATCATTACCTTCAGGTAAGGCAAGTATCGGCGCCTAGCTTAGTGCCTTCTTCAGAACCTCAAAGGCCTCCTATTGCACAGTTTCCCATTTAAACGATGCATTCTTCTTGGTTAATGCAGTTAAAGGAACTGCAATCTTTGAGAAATCCTTAATAAATCTCCGATAATACCCTGCCAGTCCAAGAAAACTCCTGACTTCTGTGGCTGATTGAGGCGGTTCCCAGTTCCTTATGGCCTCTACTTTAGCTGGATCAACAGAAATCCCAGCCCCTGAAATCACGTGACCCAAAAATTGAATCTGTTGCAGCCAAAATTCGCATTTCGAGAACTTGGCATACAACTTCTCCTTTCTTAACAATTCCAACAGCTCCCTCAAATGTTCAGCATGCTCAGCTTCAGTCTTAGAATACACCAAAATATCGTCAATGAACACAATCACTGACTTATCTAACATTGGTCTGCAAACTCGGTTCATTAGATCCATAAAGACAGCTGGGGCGTTAGTTAATCCGAATGGCATCACAAGAAACTCATAATGCCCATACCGAGTTTTGAAAGCTGTCTTCGGCACATCCTCTTCTCGTACCTTCAATTGATGGTATCCCGACCTCAAATCAATCTTAGAAAACACGCTCGCCCCATGTAGTTGATCGAACAAATCGTCTATCCTCGGCAACGGATACTTGTTCTTAATAGTCAACTTATTCAGCTCCCGGTAATCTATGCACATCCTCATCGTGCCATCTTTCTTCTTAACAAATAATACCGGAGCTCCCCACGGTGATGAACTCGGCCGAATGAAGCCCTTGTCCAACAATTCTTGCAGCTGTGTCATCATTTCCTTCATCTCGGTTGGGGCGAGGCGATAAGGAGGACGAGCTACCGGTGCAGCTCCCGGGATCAGGTCAATTCGGAATTCAACTTGTCTCTCAGGCGGCACGCCAGACAAGTCTTCCGGAAACACGTCCGGAAATTGTGAAACAACAGGCACGTCTGCCAACGTCCTCTTCTCAGCCCTGGCATCAACAGCATATGCCAGATAGGCGTCACACCCCTTTGCAACAAGCTTTCGAGCTTTTGCAATGGTCAATAAGCACAGATCCCCACTTCTCCTATCCCCATATATACAGATCTCACGCCCCTCCGGAGTAGTTATCTTTATCATCCGCTTCTTACACACTATGTGGGCTTCATTCTCTATCAACCAATCCATCCCGATTATCACATCAAATTCACTGAATTCTATCGGTATTAGATCCAGATTGAAGACTACATCTTCAATCACTAGCGTGCAGTTACGGTATACATGATCTACTTTTACTAAAGTATTGCTAGCAGTTTCTATATCAAGTACTGCAGATAACTTAGATAGTGGCATCGACAATAGTTGAGCAAAAGCAGTAGACACAAAAGACCGGTTGGCACCCGAATCGAAAAGAACTCGTGCAGGTAAAGAGTTTACTATAAACGTACCCGTAACCACCTCCGGGTTTTCCTTAGCCTCCTCTGCTGTTATCTGAAAAGCACGAGCCGGTGCCCTGTGTGACTGACCCCGACGGTTAACTGAACCACCACTCGAACCTCCAGACGATCGTGTTGATGATGGAGCAGCAGCTGTTGGAGCATTCTTTCTACAATTCCTACTATAGTGACCCCACACCCCACACTTATAGCAAGCATCACCCTTCCTTGGGCAATCATTCTGAAAATGTCCCAGTTCCCCACAGCAAAAGCAAGCACGCCCGTTAGTGCACTTGCCAAAATGTTCCAGGTGACACTTGTTGCAGTATTATGGCTCGGTGTTGATAGAGTATGCACGAGCACGACCACGATCAGAAGAACCATATGGTCGGCGAAAAGACTGATGTGATGAGTATTGTGAAGACCGGGAAGATCCCGAGTATCCTCCCTCCCTTTGGCGCTTCGGCGGTGACGGCTGTGTTGGGTTGGTGGAAGCAGCAGCAGACCCGATCGAGTAGCCCGACATAATCAAAATCTGTTCTACATTTCTGGCAGCCTCAAGTAAGCCAGCAAATGTAGGGTAGCGGACGTTGCTCATAACCCTCCTAATCTCAATGTCAAGACCAGCCTCGTGAATTCCACCGCATATTGGGACACTGTCTTAGTCCCCTGTACCAGCGCCATAAACTTCGCTTCCAACCTCCGGCGCTCATCAACCGGACAGTACTGCTGAGTGAATAGGTCCTTGAACTCAGCCCAAGTCGTAACAGAAATCTTCTCCAGTGTCAACGCATTCACCATTGCGTTCCACCACATGATTGCATCATTGGTGAACATAGCAGTAGCATAACGAACCATGTCCTTCTCAGCACAATCGCTGATTCGGAATGTTCGTTCAGTTGCTGTTATCCATTCGAGTGTGGTAACAGCATATCCTAGTCCATTAAACTCCACTGCCCCATTTCCTTTGAAGTCCTTGAAACGACAACCTTTGGGCTTGTTAGACGACCCAATGTTGTCATCTCGTTCCTCGTTGTTACCCCCTTCCTTCTCCTTATTCTTTCTCTTATCCTCTCTTCTTTTAGCATCGGCCTCATCTCGAGCCCGAAACTGATCTTGTATCATTCTATTCTGCTCAGCCATCATGGCTAGCATCATCTCTCTGGCTTCCTCGGGTGTCATTCCTCCAGACATGTTCTGAAAATATAAACATATAACTTGTTTAGTAACATGTCATCAGTTTAAAGACACCACTCATTTGTCCCGTATGATAGTCAATCTCTTATAATTACTATATCATAACCTATCTTAGTTCAGATCATTACTTAAACCTCTACATATCATTACCTAATGTTTGAGATCAAGACCTCACAGACACTTGAATCTCAAACTACTGCTCTGATACCATCTCGTGTGACACCCTTGCCACAACAACCACCATTTACAATACTCCCAGGTTTAATCATAAACATGTAATAACATAATGATCTGAAAGCTTAATTTAAATGCGGAAGCAATAAAATACATAAATAAATATTACAACTGATTCAAACACCCTACGGTGCTACACGGTTCCAATTCTAAGTCTACATACTCTGTAACATTACAATCATCCCAAATACATAATATAAAAACAATCCCGTTATTCAATTACCACTCTGATTAGTAGATAACCTTCAATCACTTGATCAAATGACCTAGCTAGACGGTCCGGCTGCAGACTTTCCTTTTCCTGTAAAAACATCAATAACTAAGGGATAAGCGAATGCTTAGTGAATACACAGATTACGCATTTTATAAATTTTTATGAAGCCCAAGGGTAACACAGATGACCAACATCAGATACCCTCTTCGTACACAAAGTACGGACCAGAGCCGCAGCCCCTTCGAGCCCAAAGCTCGGCATTAAACATACCATCTGAGACAACGTACGATCGGGGATGACATACTGCCTACCGGACCTGGAGGGATCAGCTCCAGCGTCATATAGCGCAGTAACATCAGAGTAATTGATGCGACCCACCGGTCCATCACTAGATGCACAACAATCTAACGGACATGCAACAAGTATGAATGTGCATCTAAATCTACGCAAGTTAGTAGAGTTCCAAACAAATCATGATACAACAGGTCTCAGCAGGCAAAGCTTAACATAAAACAAATATAAACATGCAAAATCTACTGTACTCACAGTGGATGCGTTATTAAACTTTAAGCAATTTTATTTCTCTTCGGGCTTTCAACCGGACTTCCCCAAGTACCCCACTGTGGGTTAAATAACACCACAAGGGACATGTTACATTTCCATATGATAAACATATCATTATTACATGTTCTTTAACCAATTGACATCAATTTGTACAATTATAAGTATTACAACAAACGGAACCAACACCCGAAACTTAAAATTAAATCCTCTTTCTGAACTGTCTGATTGGTCCCAATTAATCACTTTAATAATACAATAAATCTCTTGTTTTATAATGAGTCTCGCCAAGTTTCTCAATTTATTGCGTTAACCTGCCCAAATTATATCGAAGTTTATACCTTTAATCTCCAATACTTGAGATTGCCAAAAATGTTCCCAACCGAAATAATGCATATATATATATATATATATATATATATATATATATATATATATATATATATATATATATATATATATATATATATATATATATATATATATATATATATATATATATATATATATATATAGATGTGTGTGTGTATTTATTTTTATTGTATCTGGAAAAATAGAGGTTTCTGAATTAAATCCAAAGTTTCAGTAGATGGTTGTGGGTTTCGGTATATGTACCGAAACCTTGAGAGTTTCGGTACCTGCTATAGGGGTTTCAGTAGTCATAAAAAGTTTCAGTGTATTGTCATGCATATGAAGGGTTTCGGTAGTTCTCAAAAGGTCTCGGTACTATATGGGTTTCGGTAATGAGGAGGAGTTTCGGTAGTTAGTACCGAAACCTTCATGGTTTCGGTACATCCCAACTAGTCTCGGTGCATGCAAGAGTTTCACTATCAAGTACAAGTTTCAGGTACCCATTTACTAGTTTCGGTACCCACGAAAACACACAGAACCTATGACTTTATCTCTCGAAAATCATACTTATAGTTTAAATCAAGCCTTGAAATTTTGTATATAACTCTTACAACACTTAATTTATACAAACCCACAAGAATTATTAACATGCATCCACATTTGATTCTTAAAAATCTCAGATTCGTTTTCATCCGAAAACCGTATTATTAAGCCTTAAATTCGAGATTATAAGAGATTATTACCTTAAATCGTCTGTTGCAACGGTTATAGCTTCTTCAGCACTTGAATCTCAATTTCTAGCCTTCAATTTGATGTTTTTCGTCGTTCTTGATTTGGAGATAAAGAACCGTATGGTTTTTCTTTTAGAGAGAAGAAAAGAGCAGGGATAAGAGAGAGATGAAATGAGAAAATAAATGACTTATGTCTTTTATTTTCCTTTCTTTCCTTCTTTTACACATTCACCCCTCATCTTTCTAACTTTCTTAAATTCTGATTTTCATCTTTATTCATACTTAATACTTAAAATTAGAAATCCTAAAATTTCTTAATTTCCATTAAATAAAGATTAAATCTTTATTTTATCATCTCAACCACTTAATAATATTTATATTATCTTAATAAATTTAAATCATCAATTTCTAAATAAAACAACCAACTTTTGTAATTAATCAAAATACAATCCAACTTAAATTACAATTTTAAACTAATAAACCGCAACTACAATAATTTAAAATCCGAGGATGTTACAAATGGGACATTAACACTCAAAAAATTGGCACTTGTTTTTAGAAGACGTTTTATTGTTGGTAAAGAGTGCCTATGGGAAACATGAATCCTTTTATGTACATTGAAATTACTGCAAGTTCTTGCAATAATTTCAGCCAAAAATCTAGGATACATCAAAAATTTCCCATGTTTTAGGGCATGATGCCTTAGCATACCCTGAAAAATCATATTAGAAAAATTGAATTGTTGGCATGTAGATAAACACACTAAGGCAGTGGCTATGTTTGAGGAAAATTCTGACCAACCAGTTCTTTTAGGGCTTATGCATTGTTGTTGAATATGTACAAGATATTTCCACTTAGGGGCAAAATGAGTTTTAAAAGAACGTATAAGAATCAGCAGGGCCCCTATACCCTATAGCAAAAAGGCCTTCATGTAAGGCAGTAAGAGGTAAATCGGTTATACATGCGGCATCTTGAAGATGCAAGTGTTGGCGTATGAGATCCTCAGTGATGGTGACAGTGGTTCCATCAATCTTGGACGTAAAAGAAGCGACTCCATTGATGGTTTGAAGAGAGGCATGTTTCCAAAATTGCTCTATATGATATATGTATATTGTGGGGTTTATGGTAAGAGCATGATGAATGTGGGAAGTTCGAAGGAAGTCCATCATGTCGTGGAATGGTTGAAGGTCAGCGTGTTTGAGAGAATAGGGAAGACAGTTATGTTCTTTGACAAACTCCATTGACAATCAATCGATGATTTAGGGTTTCAGAGATGTGTGTGGGAATCGCTCAGAGAGAAAAGAAAGGTCGTGGAAGATATTTTGCAACCGGTAGTTACAATTGAACGAAACTGGGACCTTTAAAGGTTTTGAAAATATCTAATCCCGCGCACACACTTATGGAAGTTACCAAATTACCCTGCACACTTTGACAGATCAAGTGAAACAACTAGCAGTCCGAGAAAATGAACTAGCAGCTTGAGAAAAGACTCAAGCTGTTAGTTGAAAAATAAGCATATCCGAATGAAACAGTGTCTCCCCCTTAAACAAGCATATGAAATAGATACATTTTTCATAAAATAAGAAAGAATGATGAAAAACAAATTAATCCATATTAACCATGCCAATATTTGAAACTAGGAAGGTGAATCTTCCTACATCAAATGGTTTTGTAAATAGATCAGCTAACTGATCATCAGTATGAATTTTGGTAACTTGACATGAAACAAGCATGTTCAAAAGCAGCTAGACTGAATTCTGGCACTGCTGAGTCAGCATCAGTAGACTCTTTGTGAACCATTGTCCTTGTCTGCACAGGAGTGCGTAAATCACCCATTATCTGATTGTGAGGATGATACTTGTGAACTCTGAGTGTTGGCTCTCTGTCTGTCTGAAAAGAGGGTCCTAGATTTGTATCATCTCCATCTGGACCACTTGATGGTTCAGCTTCAGGAACAGCTAGACTTGAATCTGGGATTGTTTCCCTTTGTGATGGAGCTGTTCCCTCAGGACTTGGGATTGGCACTTCATAGTTTGGATTTGAATCATGTTGTTCATCCAGTACCCCTGGTGGGTCACAAGATAGAAGTGGTATGACCGTATACTCATCCCATTGACCAGAATCTGCAACAGTCTTAATCTTTGTACCAACAGCTTGATCATTTGTGCTACCAGCATGAGAATTTGTGTTGGCAGCTTCAACCCTGTTTTCACCAGTTTCTGCATTATACTCAACAAAGCTCAGAGAATTAGTTAGTGAATCTAAATCAAACAACCAATCAGGACCAGTGCCTTTGACATTTGCAGTGTTTTCATTAAGGAAGAAAAGAAGAAGCAGCATATATACGTTCTCATTTTTAGCCGGTTCTGAACCCGTTAACCCGGACCCGATATCACTTTTTCATAATTAATATCATTTTGACCCAATTAAATCCACGATCTCATAAATAATAATAATCCACTAATTATTAACCCGGAGACATGTATCACTCGGTCTCGACACGTTTAATCCACGAAACGGGATTTAATTGGAATAACGCAATAATATTAAAATAATGAGCCAATAAATTAAATCCACGTACCAGGCTCAAATCCAGGATGTTACATTGATAAATTCACAGCAACTTATACACCTTCACATGTCAACATATATGTAATCAATTAAAGAGTAAATGGATGTGGCTGTTTGAAATAGAAACTGTAACAGTCTCAATATAACTAAGTAAGTATCACACAAGTTTTGGAAGTATGTAGTTATGTATGTGTGTACGATGCATTAATAAGAAATAGAATGGAGTAACACATAGTTTCTTATATATATAAATATATACATACATATGTACTGTGCATAATGAGTGAGTGTTTGGGGCTGTAAAACAGAATATACAAATGTGTTGTGTGAATTAAATCAGCCCCAACAGGCCTTCAAATTGAAAGTAAATAAGTGTTGTGAGTTCACAAATGTATAATTTTTAATTATTGGAATTGAATGGACAATATATATGCACAAGGTTCACTATCATGGCATCAATGAAAGTAAAGAAACATATGAGCGTGATCATTTATATAATTTGACATAAGCCTATGAGAATTGGATTATAAAATCCAATTGAAAGCATATTATGTTCTTATTTTATGAAATAAGTACCATGATCAAGTGAATATGTTTAATTAAATTCAGATGCAACCTTATGTACATATAAACATCAAATAAGTGTATGATATGATTAAATATGCTTTCTTAAGAATTCTAATGAGCAAACGAAAGCTAAGAAAGATTTAATAAAATCACACATGTCCATGAAAAATGACTAAAAATGCTTATAAGTCATTTAAATCATGTTTATAATTCATATATGGCAACTATAATCATTGAACCTTGAATGAAAGATTCTAATGAGATTGTTGGCCATATTCATCTCAATATAATCATGATATGTGCCTTTGTGATTAATAACCAATGAACGAACACTGAATTCATTATTCAAATGAGTCAAAGGCTGATAAATATAAAAAATGATATGATTAACAGATTGAACAACAAGCAAAGCTAAAAGACATTAAAGAGCATCAGTGAAGGTTATAGCAAAGTGGCAAGCATCTGTAAGTCTGATATAAGTCAGATAGTGCCAGAGCCAGAAAGTGAAAGTGCAAAATAACCAGTAATAGTGAGTTGTAGATTTTACTTTAACTGCAAATTATGTGAATTGAGACTTTTGTTGCTTTATTCTGATTTTATTGACATTCTGATCCTGAGCATATAGATATATTGTCATAGTATGTTTACTATGATTTGTTGAGCTGAGCATTTCTTCTTCTAGCTTCTATTCATTGACGAGTCATTTGATTGTTAAGCTTAACACCAACACTATTGCTCGGTGTTGGGTTAATGTTAGGCTTATGATGTGCTGATTTACATGAGGAAAGCACAGAGGGTGGCTAGAGCTGAGCATTCTGATGATACCCATACAGCAATTACTGGTAGCTAGCCCAGTACGTGGTTGATCCTCACTAATGATGTGTGTGTATGGTGTTATCATTATCCGAGAATTCCTTATGAATTTGTCTAAAAGTATCAAGAGCAACAACGGTTTTATAAATGGGAGCTGAGCAAAGACGCGCATCAAAGAGCATTTAATTGGCCAATGTCCCTTCGAGATTTGAGCTGTGCATGAGCCTAGTGCAGTGCATGAGCAATAGAGCTGGGCTGTGCATGAGCCGAGTGCAGTGCATGAGCTTTCCGCGTTCATAATTGCATGTTAAATGTGAAATTCTACATTCTCACTAAGCAATTAAGTTTACCCCGTTGTTGCATTATTTTTCAGGTAAAGGCAAAGGATTGGCTGGACCTAGTTCATAGGTCAGGACTCTGAAAGAGCTTGAAGTGCTTTAGGACCTAGTCCAGATTGGACCAAATATGATGAAAAACCTCAAGAACACAAAAACTTACAAAAGTTGAGATTTCTTACCGATTAGGACGAATTAACCAACGATTCTTGTTTCAAAGGCTTCAGAAATCTCCCAAGAATGATTTCCAACTATTAAAACATAATGAAATCACATTTTCTCAGATTTTAAATTCGAATTTTACATCTTTTCTCTCCAAAAATACAACCTCAAACTTTAAAACAAATTTCTTACCTTAAATCCACTTGAATCTTGTTTATAATCAGATAAATTCCACGAATCTTGTTCCACAAATTCGAATTCCAGTAGAAAATTTAGAGAGAGATTGAGAGCTTTTGGTGATATTGAAATGAAAATGAACCAAAATAAAAGGCTAAAGGTCTTTTATTTCTCATGTTTCGACTATTGACACTTTTAGCCCCTCAACTTATCTTATCTCACTAAATACTGATTTTTACCTTAGTTTTATCATCACTAGCATTTTAAAAATCATACTTAATAATAGTAATTCAATATAATAAAATTCCTTAATTTCTTAAAATAGCAACCAACTTTTAAATATCCGAATACATAATTATCTTTTATAATCCAACTTAATTATACAAAAATTCATCTAATTATCCCAATTACAATAAATTGAATCCGAGGATGTTACAGCATGCGCTCCACCATGCTAAAACTTCGTCCTCGAAGTTATTTGGCTTCAAACAATTACGGATATTTCTTCATCATCTCGGTCTTTGCTTCCCACGTATGATTTGCTCCCTTATGATGCTTCCAACATACAAGCATCATTTCTATCTCTTTGCTTCTTAACTTCTTTACTTTGGTATCTAGAACACATTCCGGCTCTTCTACATATCTGAGCCTTTCGTCAATTTGCAGCTCAGTATGATCGGTCCAATCTTGTTACCGGTAGTGAATGACTTTCGGAGATTTCCAACATGGAATACCGGATGTATGCCTGACATTCCTTCAGGAAACTCCAAACGGTAAGACTCGTTTCCCACTTTTTCTAAAATCCTGAATGGTCCAACGAATCTCGGAGCTAACTTTCCTCTTTTCACGACACGAGTAACACCTCACATAGGTGATACTTTCAGATATACCCAATCATTCACCTCAAAGTTGATTGGTTTGTGCCTTCTATCGTGATAACTTTTCTGACGATCTTGGGCCGCTTTCATGTTCTGTCGCACCAACTGTATCTTCTCATTTGTCTCCTGTAACAATTCCGGCTCAGCAATCGGTGTTTCTCCAGTTTCTCTCCAACATGTAGGAGTCCTACATCTTCTTCCATATGAAGCCTCAAACGGCGCCTTCTTTATTGTCGCGTGATAACTGTTATTATATGAAAACTCTATTAATGGCAAATGGTCGTCCCAATTGCCATCGAGATCCAATACACATGATCTCATCATATCCTCGAAGGTAAGGATGGTCCGTTCGCTATGACCATCGGTTTACAGAAGATAAGCCGTGCTCATCGCAATCCTTGTTCCCAGTCCTTCTTGCAATGCCGACCAAAAGTTTGAAGTAAATCGGCTATCTCGATCTGATACAATGGACTTCGGTACTCCGTGTCTAGAAACAATCTCGTCCATATAAATCTGAGCCAACTTCTCCAATGAATAGCTTTCCTGAATCAGTATAAAGTGTGCCAACTTGGTCAATCTATCAACTATTACCCAAACTGCATCATGTTGATGTCTAGTCTTTGGCAGTTTCGTAACAAAGTCCATAGTGATGTGTTCCCACTTCCATTTCGGAATCGGAAGTGGTTGCAGACTGCCATAGGGTTGCTGATGTTCGGCTTTCACAAGCCGGCAAGTCCTACATCTTTCAACATACTGGCCTATATCCTTCTTCAATCCCGGCAACCAGAAGTCTGCTTTCAACTCATTGTACATCTTTGTGCTCCCGGGATGTACAGAAAATTTAGACTGATGTGCTTCTTCGATGATCACCTTTCTCATACCACCAAACTTTGGCACCCAGATCTTCCATATACACCTTTCAGTCCCGACTCACTTGTTTCCATTATCTTCATCTGTACCCTTATATCCTCAGCATCAATGTTTTCTTCCTTTAAAGCTTCTATTTGAGCAGCTTTTACATCATCAATGATCGTGGATGTTAACATCGTAGACGTCATCATGTAGCAGCAGTCCTTAGAGCAGGCCTTACGGCTTAGTGCATCGGCTACTACATTAGCCTTTCCGGGGTGATAAAGGATTTCACAGTTATAATCCTTTATAAGTTCCATCGAACGTCTTTGTCTCATGTTAAGCTCTTTCTGACTGAAAATGTACTTCAAACTCTTATGATCTGTATAGAGTTGACACTTAGTTCCATACAGATAGTGCCTCCACAACTTCAATGCAAAAGTGACAGCTGTCAACTCCAAATCGTGTGTCGAATAATCCTTCTCATGTTGCTTTAACTGTCTCGAGGCATAAGCTATAACCTTTCCACGCTGCATCAATACAGCACCTAACCCCAGCCTCGAAACATCTGTGTATGCCACAAAATCCTCATTGCCCTCCGGTAGAGCAAGTATCGGCGCTTCACTTAATGTCTTCTTCAAGATCTCGAAAGCCTCTTGCTGCACAGTTTCCAAAACAAACGGTGCATTCTTCTTTGTTAATGCAGTCAAAGGAAGTGCAATCTTAGAAAAATCGTTTATAAATCTCCGATTATACCCCGCCAATCCAAGAAAAATTCTGAATTCTGTAGCTGATCGAGGTGGTTCCCAGTTCTTTATCGCTTCTACCTTAGCTGGATCTACAGAAATCCCAGCTCCCGAAATAACATGTCCCAAAAACTGAATTTGTTGCAGCCAAAACTCACACTTTGAGAATTTGGCATACAACTTCTCTTTTCTCAACAGCTCCAACAATTCCCTTAGATGATCAGCATGCTCAGCCTCAGACTTGGAATATACCAAGATGTCATCAATAAACACAATCACCGACTTATCTAACATCGGTCTGCAAACTCTATTCATTATATCCATAAAAACAGTCGAAAGGTATAACCAAAAATTCGTAATGCCCATAACGTGTCTTGAAAGCTGTCTTAGGCACATCTTCCTCACGAACTTTCACCTGATGATATCCCGACCTCAAGTCAATCTTGGAGAAAACACTTGCCCCATGTAGTTGATCAAACAAATCATGTATCCTCGACAGCGGATACTTGTTCTTAATAGTCAGCTTATTTAGCTCCCGGTAATCAATGCACATTCGCATCGTGCCATCTTTCTTTTTCACAAATAGTACAGGGGCTCCCACGGCGATGAACTCGGTCGAATGAAGCCCTTATCCAACAACTCCTGGAGTTGTTTCATCATCTCTTGCATTTCGGTAGGAGCAAGGCGATATGGAGAACGAGCTACCGGTGCAGCCCCAGGGATCAAATCAATTCGGAACTCCACCTGTCTCTCAGGCGGCACGCCAGACAAGTCTTCCGGAAACACATCCGGGAATTGTGATACAACAGGCACATCGGCCATAGTCTTCTTCTCAGCCTTGGCATCAATAGCATATGCCAGGTAGGCGTCACACCCCTTTGCAACAAGCTTTCGGGCTTTTGCAATGGTCAACAAACACAGATCCCCGCTTCTCCTATCCTCGTATATGCATATCTCACACCCCTTCGGTGTGGTTATCTTGATCATACGCTTCTTAAAGACTATATGGGGTTCATTCTCAATCAACCAGTCCATCCCGACAATCACGTCAAACTCACTGAATTCGATCGGAATCAGGTCCAAATTGAAGACTACATCTTCAATCACTAAAGTGCAGTTACGGTATACGTGATCTACTTTGACTAAAGTGTTACTAGCAGTTTCAATATCTAGTACAGCAGATAGCTTAGACAGTGGCATCGATAGTTGTTGTGCAAAAACAGTAGATACAAATGATCTATTGGCACCCGAGTCAAATAACACTCTTGCAGGCAAAGAGTTAACAATGAACATACCAGTAACCACCTCCGGGTTTTCCCTAGCCTCCTCCGCAGTTATCTGAAAAGCACGAGCTGGTGCTCTTTGTGGCTGGTTCCGGCGGTTGACTGAACCACCACTTGATCTTCCAGATGATCGCGTTGACGTTGGAGCAGCAGCTGGAGCATTCTTTCGACAGTTCCTACTATAGTGCCCCCATATACCACATTTATGGCAGGCATCCGATTTCCGTGGGCATTCATTCTGGTAATGGCCCAATTCTCCACAGCAAAAACATGCACGCCCAATAGTACACTTACCGAAGTGTTCCAGATGACATTTATTGCAGTACTGTGGCTCGGTGTTGATGGAGTACACACGAGCCCTATTGGACGAAGCAAACTAGCGATGGTAAGATTGTTGCGGCGAGTACTGCGATGATCGAGATGAACCAGAGTAACCTCCTTTGCGTTGACATTTCGGTGGTGAAGGTTGAGTTGGGTTAGTTGAAGCAGCAGCAGACCCCATTACATACCCAAACATATTCAGAATCTGTTCCACATTTCTAGCGGCGTCCAGTAGACCAGCAAATGTGGGGTAGCGTACGTTGCTCATCACCCTTCGGATTTCCAGATCAAGACCAGCCTCAAATTTGGTCACTTTTCTTTCCTCTGTATCAACCTGATGATGCGCGAACAAACTTAGCCTCGTGAACTCTACCGCATACTGGGACACAGACTTAGTCCCCTGAATCAGTGTCATGAACTTAGCTTCTAGTCTTCGGCGCTCGTCGGCCGGGCAGTATTGCTGAGTGAAGATTTCAGTAAACTCAGCCCATGTCATTACAGAAACTTTTTCGAGAGTTAACGCATTCACCATTGAATTCCACCACATTACTGCATCTTTGTTGAACATAGCCGTAGCAAACCGGACCATGTCCTTCTCAGCACAATCGCTTATTCGGAATGTCCGTTCGGTTGCTGTTATCCATTCAAGTGCGGCAACTGCATCACCCAGTCCATTAAACTACACTGCCCCATTTCCTTTAAAGTCCTTCAAACGACAACCTTTGGGCTTATTAGATGACCCAATGTTGTCATCTTGTTCATCATTGTTGCCCTCTTTTTCCTTGTTCTTTCTCTTGTCTTCCCTTCTCTTAGCTTCGGCCTCATCTCGAGCCCGAAACTGGTCTTGAATCATCTTATTCTGCTCAGCCATCATGGCTAGCATCATTTCTCTTGTTTCTTCGAGTGTCATTCCTCCTCCAGACATTATCTGAAATATAAAACATATAACTTGTTTAGTAACATGTCATTTATTTAAAGACACCACCCATTGTCCCATGTGAAAGTCAACATCTTATGATTACTGGATCATAACCTATCTTAGTTCAGATCATTACTTAAACCACAACTTATCATCACCTAATGTTTGAGACCAAGACCTCACGGACACTTGAATCTCAAACTATTGCTCTTATACCATTACCTGTGACACCCTTGCCACAATAAACACCATTTACAATACACCCAGGATTAATCACCAAACACATGATTACATAATGATCTGAATACTTAATTAAAGTGCGTAAGCATTAAAGTACATAATAAAAATTATACAAATTTTTAAAACACCCTATGGTGCTACAAGGTTTCAAGTCTAAGTCTACATACTCATAAGCATTACATCACCCCAAATTTATTACAACAACATTCTCATAAATCTGTTACCAAATTAAGCAGTACATATCTTCAAATATTTCAACAGATGACCTAGCTAGAAGGTCCCGCAGCAGATTTCCCTTTTCCTGTAAAAATGTCTACAATTGAGGGGTAAGCAAAGCTTAGTGAATACCAATGATTTTACACATTCCACAAATCCTTATGATGCCCCCCAAGAGTAACACCGGTAACACATACCGTATACTCCCCACGTACTCAAAGTACGCAAACCTGAGCCGCAGCTCCTTCGAGATGACACTCGGCATAAGAAAAACCAACCACCTGCGGCATACATAATATCGGGGATGACCTACTGTCTATCCTGACCACAGAGGTGTCAAACTTTCGGTCATATAGCACAGTAACATCAGAGTACAGATGCGACCCGCAGGTTCATCAATAAGATGCACAACAAAGAAACGGACATGCAACAAGTATGAATGTGCATCAACATATACGCAAGTTAGTAGAGTGCCATACGAAAGTGAAACAACATGCCTCAGCAGGCAAAGCAAACATAAAGCAGATGCAGACATGTGAAAATCAAAGGTACACACAGTGGGTGCGTTAGTTAATTTCAATTTATCTTATTTCTCCTCGGGATTTCAATCGGACTCACAAAGTACCCCACTGTGGGTTAAACAACACCACAAGGGACCTGTTACATTTCCATAAGGAAAACATATCGTAAACATGTTCATCCACAAATGAGCATCAATTTGTATAATTAAAAGTATTACAACATTCGAAACCGACATCTGAAACTCACGTTTAAATCTCATCATTTGAGGTGTTATTATTCCCAATTAACCCTCCTGTTATTTACCTTAATATAATACAAAAAAATATCCCAAAAGTGTAATTAATTATCTATAAATTCTGTTATAATGTATTCCCTTTATAAATCAGCACTTTAATGTTTCTTTTATCAATCACAAGAAGAGTCAAGCTCAATAATTGTGAGATGATGAAGAAGACAATATGAATGTTGAGAGAATATAAGTTGGCGGCTGCAATAGTATTCAATGTATTTTCAACCGTGTGACTTTACAAAACCCTAGGAGCCTATACATAGGCTCCTTTAATTAACTATGGAGCATTGTCACAATTGCCCCCTTGACTTTTATATAGAAATAAAATACAAAGGAAATAAATACAAGACTAAACAATAAGTAAATAATTATTACAAAATAAGTCCACTCGATCGAGATTAAATATCTAACAATCTACCCCTTTTCGATCAACGTGGAGGTCCTGGAACTCTGGCATGATCGGTAGATTCGCGGAGTCCAAGGATGACGTCAAAACGTCTAACCACTTGTCTCATATGTACCCTTTCGTTCAGGAGTTCAATGCCGCTAAGGGTATCCTGAATTTCCTTCGGTGAGCATCTTTGTTCTGGATCTGGTTGAGCATCATATTTTTGAACTTTTTGAGTAAGCGCGGCTCCAACCAATTTGAGAGTACCGTCGGAGTAACAGGGAAGATCCTTAAAGCGCATGAACCTTTTGTAGCCCTTCTGATTTACAAAAATGACACCCGGGCCTCCTCTAAAGATAACTCTGTAGGCAGGATGGTGGGCGAGAAGGAAGCTGTCTTGTTCAGGTGCTCGTAGGCCCACTTTAACCATCGCGCTCTCTATCGCCATTTGGAAGTCTCTGAGGCACATGATAATAGAGCGGCGGTTCATACTTCGAACAAGGACACCTACGGTAGTCATGTGAGACAGACGTTGTTTAATATGATTTTTCAATCGGTTGTGTAAGAATTCAACGTCGTCCACACTTATGAAGTCCAGGTCATTCTCGTAGAACTCCTCAACCGTGCCATCTTCTCTTTCTACCTGAAAGGCAGGATAGAATACTTTTGCCCTTCTGCACATGGTGATGGTCATGAGTTTCTTTATCTTTGAGTTTGAGACTTTTGACCTCCTCTCCCTGAGCATTAATTGTTAGTATTCAGCCTGTTCAGCTTTGGTTACGTTGGTCAGTTCCATTAGGAGGCGTCTGCTGAAAGACCCAGGTTTCTTTCTGAATACCATCTTAAACCGTTCTTCTAGGAACGGATTCTGAAATTATTCCGGAGGAAATTTCTGAAGGAATTCTTTGAGGCCCTGAACGGGAGGTTCTTCTATTTCAGATTTTTTAGCTTCTAGCAATTTGATGATTGTCTCCCGCCGTTCTTGTCTTAGTTCCTCTTTCTCTTCAGGTGGAAGAGTTTGTACTTTTCCCTTCGAATAGCAGTCCACCCAATACATATCATCTCTCCTATATTCACCGGGTCCTAAAGGGGTCTCATCAAAGCAATCTACCATCTTGGTTTGTGAAAGACCTGGTTGTTCAGTTTGTTGGACTATAGGAGGGCTTGGAGATCTTGGCGGGCTTTGGACTAGATGGGATTCTTTGAGTGATGGGGGAGGTTGGATGGATGATAGAATTTCTTGCTGTGGAGCTGGTGATGGTGAGTTTAGGAAATCAAAGGAGGAAGCTGAGGAAAAGGTGATTCTGGCTCAGGCATAGGAATGATTAAAGGTTCGTTGTCCTCAGTATCGGCGTCTGAGTCAGACACCAATATGATTTCAACTTTTTCATGAACGGGCTCGAACCCAACCATAGCTGTCATTGGATCCAGTGGAGCTGGACCCTTAAACATGGGCTCGTCTTCTAACATCAGGTATTCCTGAGCCTCTTGCATCTTCTAGCCTAACCCCTGAACTTCTGTCGATTCTGTCTCTGCTCCCCCTGCAATCAACATGAGGTCCTCAGACTGAGTTTTCTGGCGTTTCTCCCCCTCATGGCGATCAGGGTCGTCCTGATCGTCATGTTTCCTTTTCTGGGACTCAGCCTGAGGATGGCACTGAAGCTCAATGACTGCAGACTCAAGACGGTCCATTCTGGAGCTGAGTTGCTCCTGGACTTGAAGGATTAGGCGAGTCAGAGCGTCTATCTTGTCTGAGAGCTCTGCAATTTGTGTCTGGACTGACTGGGATCCTGGTGGAGGCAGAACCTCAGAAGCGACACCCTTACCCTTTATAAGTGAGAGAAGGGCGGTATGACGTTCTTCAGCAGCCTCCTTTTGGGCGACCAGGTCAGCCCGGGTAACAACTCGGCAACACGAAGAGCTGCCGTTAACATCTCCAAGTTAATTGGGAGATGGCCTGAAGTGGATGGCGTTGATGGAGCCACTTCAGGTCTTCCTTCTGTCATTTCTGGCTCCACTATGGGAGGCGCAGATCCAGAAGTTTGTGGAGCTGCCACGGAGGCAGCTCTAGGGGATGCCACAGAGGCATCGTGCGATGTGTGTATCTGTGGGGATGGAATCGTGAATGAAAGAGGGGTGGTCACGTGGGGCGGAGTGTGACCTCGTTCAACACTGCCACTCTCCGAATGAGAGGGCGATGGCATATGTGGTGTATCCCCATGGAATGAAATAGCACCCTGTTGGGAGGATGCTAAGTGGGTGGTGGGGGTTAGTTCGACCATCGGACTAATGGTCTTTGAGTGGGTAGTCTGGCTGATAGGGCTGCGGTCACCCTCAGAAGTTGCTTCTAACCCTCGAACAACAGAGATGGTTCGTTCTGAATCTGCCGCCTCTGCTGCCTCACCTGCTTCTCCCTCGCTCACATGCACATTCTCCCGCTCACCGAACCCCATGGGTTGCTGTACCTCTGCCTCATCTCCCTCGTCCTCACTCAATCTATCCTCACCTTCGGACTAGCTAGGCTCAGTCGGTTCTGACTGAGCCTCATCTGGATAAAACACTCTTAGATACGCTCGAACCCTTTCCAATTGCCTTGCCTTTAGAAGAAGGGACATATGGATAGTCATTATCGGCACAGATGGAGTCCCTTTTGGCAGATTCAGCTTCTGGATAGCCACTATAGGGTAGACATCGGCCTCAGGGCGCTCATGAATGTCTTCATCGTTATCCATGACATATTGAATGATAAGCTGTAGGAAACGTTGCAGAGGGATGCATTTACGTCCTCTTTTGGTTCCCCTTTCCATATGAACTCTCTTCAATTCCTCAAAGAGGAATGCTGCATAATTGACATGGCAGTTGAATGCAAAGCTGGTGAACATGGCTAGGACCTGTGCGGAGGCTGAGTCGTGGCCTGAATGTTTAGCGGTGAAGCATTTATTGAGGACCTCAAACAAGATCCTCCAATGAGACTGAAGATTTTTTGTCATAAAGTCTGAAGGCTTGGTGAGAGGGCCGTCGTAACCCAAGGTTTGGATTTCAGCGAGGGTTTCTTGGACGGAAGAAATGGGATCAAAGTGAAAACGGGTTGGCAAATAGGCTTCGGGGTGTAGGTGAAGTATATGGCGTATGGCGGCTGTGGTTATCTTGACTAGGACACAGTCAATGGTGGTAGTGAAGTGGGGTTCGGCGTTATGGACAAATTGCAATCGGTTCCAAATTGTTGCACGTAGATTTGGGGAACGGCAATTGTTGTAGAAAGGGAGTAGTATATGGGGTGGTGAATGAGGATGTCGAAGGCTGGAGTTTGTGGTTCTTTTGTGAGGATGGACACATCGAGCTGCCAGTTATGGGGTATGAACTCGACAAACTCAGATGGTGGAAGAATAGAATCTTCGGGTAGTTGGGCATTATTGTTAGGAATCGGGGGATGGGGTAGGGTGAGAACAACAGCGGGTTCCATCATATCTGTAAAGGTGCATCAAAGTTAGACAGAAGACTTTAAATGATAAGACATTGATATGAAGTCTAGATAAGTGTGAAATAGAAACTGCCTGATCTGTTTAAAGCATCGGGTCTTTATTAGTAGAATAAAATTCTACTGAATAAAGTCCAAAGTCAATCGTTAAGAGACCAATGTTAGAACAGGCATTTTCACTCAAACACTAATCCTAACTCTAATCAATGGTGGACCGAAATGAAAATCTTTTTGTATTTTTTATTTATAGTGAAAATGCAAAAATGGAAAATTTAAAAAATATACTAAGTGTTGGATTTCGGATGGACCGAATTCGGATGAACAGTGCCACCGAATTCGGATCCGGCCGAAATCCGGATGATGAGTGATATATGATGTATGAAGGTCCGAATTCGGATGATGTGATTGAATGGTGATGGTCCGAATTCTGATAATGATGCAATTCGGATGGGGACCGAAGTTGATGTAATGCAATGATAACGAACGGACCGAATTCGGATGATGAGGGTGGTGCTGGGGCGAATTCGGATGGGATGCATTGAATGGAAACAAATGGATCGACTTCGGATGGAACACAGAATTCGGATGGGGACCGAATTCGGATCCCATCAGAGTTCGGATGAACATTACTGAACAAACTTAGACTTCATGAACTTTTGAAAATTTTGGCATTTCTTTGAAGGACCGAATTCGGATCAACAGTGGTCCGAATTCGGATGCACAGTGTCCGAATTCGGTCTTTGTATTTTGAAAAACTTGAAAATATGTCTAAGTGGGACATCCGAATTCGGGGCTTGGTCCGAATTGGGACGTCCGAATTGCAGCAGTTCATTTAATGAGTTCATGCAACATGCAACGTGAACAGTGGTGATTGTGACAAAAATGCATGAAATTAAAGATCCTAGACTAAAAACATATAAGGAACATTTTATATAACTACAACTAAGTAAATATAACACATTAAACTACCTAAAATTAGCAAAAACCGAAGTAAAAAAACCTACTAAAATTTGAAAATCAAAAACACAATTTAAGAAGTTAAACACTGAAATAAAGTTAGAAACATGTTACCTGATGATGCAGAAGTCGAAAAATGCAAGAAAAACGGAGAAAAACGAGGTGTCACAATGCTTGAACGGTGGATATGGAAGATCGGTGGTGGTTTCACGTCGACGGTAAGAGAGAAAAGGAGAAGAAGGCATATCTTGAAGATGAAGGAATGAAGCATTGACCGTTTGACCCACCCTTTTAAAGCCATCCGGGTCGGGTCGGGTCAGCAGATCCGCGCCCAAAAAGAGACATGGGCCGGCGGATTTTCACAATATCACACACATAAACACACAAAATATCGGGCTTTAAAAAGTAATTGAAACAAGATTTTAAATAAAAAATTTTGGCTCAATTTATTACATCTTTTTGTATTTTTCTTTGAAACAAAAATAAACAATTGCAAAGTGAAAAATAAAATATTTTTGAACTTTTCATTAAGCATTTAAGTTAAGACAAAAATAAAATAAAATAAAATATTTTTGGCTTTTTGATAAATTTGAACAATTAAAATCTTTTTGGGATTTTCTGACCTATTAAATTAAACTTAAAAATAAATTAAAATATAACCAACCTAAAATTTAAAATTGAACTACTAAAATTAAAAAGAAACAAAGAATTATAAAAATTAACATCCTAACTATACTCCCCCTCAAATAGATACCGCTTCTCTTCTTTTATCCTTTTCAGATTAGATTTTTGAACCTTTTTAGCCTTAAAGATACAAACAAACCTGGATTATGTTTGCGTCCCACTCAGTGATGAACAATTCACACAGCAATTTGTCAAGATCATTAATTATTAAAAATATACATAGATAAGGAAATATTGAGTTTTAATTTTGTGACACAATCCTTTAATTTAAATAACAGATATTTTCTAAAATAAAGGAATTTCAAACATGATAGATTGAAATAGAATTATTTAAGACAATATCTGATATTTAATTGGAAGGCGGATTCAACATGCCGATATGGGATACTAAAAACTGAAAACGAGGTTCGTCTAAAGATTTAGTAAATATATCCGCAAGTTGATATTCCGTGCCAACAAAATACAACTCAATGGTTCTCTTTTCTACCTGATCTTTAATAAAATGATACCTGATATCTATGTGTTTCGTTCTAGAGTGCTGCATGGGATTGCAAGAGATGGCAATTGCACTCCGAGAATCGCAGTAAATTGGGATATTGGTGAGTGAGAATCCATAATCGCGTAATTGTGTTCTCATCCACAGCACTTGAGAGCAACAGCTTGCAGCTGCTACATACTCAGCCTCAGTTGTGGATGTTGAAACACAATTCTGCTTTTTGGAGGACCAACTCACCGGTCTATCTCCCAAGAAATGTATTCCTCCCGACGTGCTTTTTCTGTCAACTGTACAACCTGCAAGATCAGCATCTGAAAAAGCGGTAAGATCAAAATCGGTTCCCTTTGGATACCATAGACCAATATCAGGTGTACTCTTAAGATAACGAAAAATGCGTTTTACCGCAGTTAGGTGTGATTCTTTCGAGTCGGCCTGAAAGCGAGCACAAAGACATGTTGAAAACATTATATCAGTCCTACTAGCAGTCAAATACAGTAAGGATCCTATCATCCCTCTGTAAGTTGTATTATCGACACTTTTCCCAGAAGGATCGGTGTCTAACTTACAGTTGGAGGCCATGGGAGTTGCGATACGCGTGCAAGAGTCTAACTTATACTTCTTGAGAATGTCAAGAGTATATTTTGACAGGTTCACAAAAATCCCTTCCTCAAGTTGTTTGACTTGTAATCCGAGGAAAAAATTCATTTCCCCCATCATACTCATCTCGAACCTGGACTCCATTAGGGCTGAAAAATCCTTACAGAAATTACTGTCAGTAGATCCAAATATAATGTCGTCGACATATATCTGTACTAGCATTATGTGTGGGCCTTCCTTTTTAGTGAACAGAGTTGTGTCCACCACACCTTTACAGAAACCGGCAGAGATAAGGAAATTAGAAAAACTATCATACCATGCGCGAGGTGCTTGTTTTAAACCATAGAGAGCTTTATCTAGCACATAAACATGGTCAGGTTTATGTGCGTCAACAAATCCTTGTGGTTGTTCAACGTACACCTCTTCGTTAAGTTCACCGTTAAGAAAGGCAGTCTTGACATCCATCTGGTACACTTTGAAGTCCTTGTGTGTCGCGTACGCCAAGAAGATTCTAATCGCTTCGATCTGTGCAACTAGAGCGAAGGTCTCGTCATAATCTATCCCTTCTTGTTGTCGGTAGCCTTTGGCAACAAGTCTCGCTTTATTCCTTATCACAATGTCGTTCTCATCTCGTTTGTTCTTAAAGATCCACTTTGTTCCGATCACTGTACGGTCTTTTGGTTTGGGAACTAACCGCCATACTCTGAGCTGTTCAAACAGGTTGAGTTCCTCTTGCATTGCAACTATCCAGTCTGGGTCTTTTAGGGCTTCATCCACACGAGCGGGCTCTATCATACTAAGAAATTATGCGAAGAGACATTCATTAGCAGACGCCCTACGTGTTTGGACTCCAGTTGAAACATCACCAATGATCTGATCGGTTGGGTGACTTCGGGTCCATTTGGTCTCGTGTGGAAGGGGTGCTCAGGATGGAATCTCAGTGGTTAAAGTGGGGATGGATGAAGATTCATGGTCAATGGTTTCAAGTGATGGTACCACTGGTTCCGGTTCGATTTTCGAGTGTTCAGATGAGGGAAGGATATTTGGAATTATATGTGAGGGTATTACAGGAGTCGTATCAACTGCGGATGTACCGGTGGATGATGTTGATGGATGAGGGTATGATGTGGATGAAGATAGAGCGGAGAAACTTTGTAGTGCAGTTGAGTTGGATGGATTACCTACATTATTGACAACATTAGACACATTAGCATTAGGACCGAAAAATTCTACGTAAAAAGGATCAAACAAATAAACCAAATCAGAAAAAGAAAAAGAAGTAGGATGAGTAGAAGAGTCTCCAGGCATTTGTGTAATGCGAGGTCCTGTATGATCAACTTCGGGTGCCAGTTTAGCCAACTCATCAAATGTGACATGCACACTTTCATTGACTGTCCTGGTTCGGGTATTGAATGTGCGATAGGCCTTCGAGTTGGATGAGTATCCAATGAAGATCGCTTCATCCGCTTTTTCGTTAAACTTCCCGAGGTTGTCTTTATCGTTCAGCACATAGCACCTGCAACCAAATACACGTAAGTACTTGATAAAAGGCACTTTATTCAAAAAGAGTTGATAAGGAGTTTTATTAAAGCGCTTATGGATAATGGAGCGATTCTGTGTATAGCAAGCTGTTGATACGGCTTCAGCCCACAACAATGGAGGTAGCTTTGAGTAGGCAACCATTGTGCGAGCGGCTTCCACAAGCATACGGTTACGCCTTTCCACGACTCCATTTTGTTGTGGTGTTCTAGCAGCAGAATATTGATGCTGAATACCTTTGGATCGAAGGAAGCCCTCAACTACCGAGTTCTTGAACTCCGTGCCGTTATCGGATCTTATTGATTGAACTGACAGCTGCTGTTGGGTCTCGACACTCTTTATAAAATTTATGATTTCTTGAGCTGTCTTGTCCTTGGATCGCAAGAACCTGACCCAGGTATGTCGTGAATAGTCATCAACGATAATCAACACATATCGCTTCCCGTTTATGCTTTGGGTCTGCATCGGTCCGCATAAATCCATGTGAAGTAACTCCAATACTCTTTTTGTTGATGGTTCGGGTTTTGGTTTATGAGATGATCGTTTCATCTTTCCTTTCTCACAAGCTCCACAAAGATGGTCCTTTTCATAACGCAATTCAAGGAGACCTTTGACCAGTTGTTTCGCAGCCAGCTTGTTGATATTGTCAAAATTCAAGTGGGATAGCATTCGATGCCACAACCAAGAGTCATTTGAAGAGGCTTTTGATAAGAGGCAAATGCTATCCTTTACTATGAGCTTGGCTACGTCAATGGTGTAAAGGTTAGAGTTTCGGGAACCAGATAAGATTTCTTTTCCATCCATACTCCTTACACTGCAGTTCTTAGCCCTAAACGTTACCTCTAGTCCTTTGTCACAGAGTTGTCCTATGCTAAATAGATTATGCGATAATCCCTCAACATAGTCAACGTCCTTGATGACTAGATTATTTAGAACTAAGTCCCCGTATCCTTTAATATGAGCCTGATGGTTGTTCCCGAATTTTACCGTCCCGCAATATTGTTCAACTACGTTGGACAGCAATTCTCTTCTCCCCGTCATATGTTTGGAGCAACCCGAATCCATATACCAAATGGATTTAGCCTGAAAAGCAAATAAATTCATATAATGAAAAACTATATGCATTCAACACATCCAATTTTTATTTACAATCAAACCGTGTTCTGAAACGAGATGTTCAGAAAACATGATGACTTGAGACCGGGTCCTGAGCTGTGTGCACAGAAGCCAAACGTGTCGGTTTAAGCACAACCGACAAGCAAAAGAACGGGTCCTAGTCTATGGTAACTAGAAGCCATTTCATTGAAGAACGGGTCTTGATCAAAAGTAACCAAGAACCATCTGCATAAAGATCACACAACTTTTGGTACCCATCTCAATATGGGTCCCTTTTTGTTAGGAGTTCCAGATGTATATGGCACATGTGCAGTATTAGGAACCCATTTAGCATTTATGTGTGGTCCGGATGCATAGCCCTTTGGAATCCATTGAAGATTGGATTTATTGGGCTTTGGAACCTTAGGCGATGAAATTGCCTTCGGTTTTTGACTTTTTGAGACCTTTTTGACCTTTGCTTTGGTTTTGGGCCTCGGCAACGGACAAGTCTCAATTTTATTTGTGGCTGATGATGCAACATTTTTTATTTTCTTTTTCCGAATTCTTTTAACAGGGTATGGCACGTAAGCATTCATTTCAGGAACCTGTCGTCTATAACGAGTTGGACATAGATTAAATAATTCACTGAAAGAGTACTTTAAATAAGCAACAGAATTCGATACATTGTTACACACATTGTTTTCAGAGATTACAGACATCCTATCTCTAGAAACAAATTCACTTGGCATTATAGCCTTCTTCACAAAAAAAAAAAAAAAAAAAACTTGAAAAATCCAGCATGGTGGTTTTAGGAACTCTTCTTACATAATTTGTAGGAACAAAACTGTCAAGATCAAAATTACTACCTAAGATTAACTGGTTTGAATTAATCAGCGTATAAACCAATAACCTAACAAAAACGATTAGAGTCAGTATGCATGGAAGATTTAGACTTTACAGAATTTTCTTTTTGTTGGTGAGTGGGTTTCTTAAAAGACTTAGATTGGATCTGAGTCTTTTTAGAAACCTCATTTTTAAACGGTTTTGAGCACTCATCTTTATAAATGAAAGAAGAAGTTTCAGCTTTAGTCTTACCTTTGTTGGATGACACATATGGGATTTTGGTGGAATGAGAAATTGTTTGTTCTTTTGAAAAATCTTTCAATGTTTGAGAAATCATGTCAAAATTTTCTCTGTAGACAGTTAACTCCACAGATTGTTGAAAAGTTTGATTTACCAATTTTTCTTCGCTCTTAAGAAGAGCATCTTAAATATCAAGTGCTTTCTTTTGAGACGACTTCAATTCCTTTTCTAAAACATTAATTTGATGCTGAAGAACTTTTGTAGGAATATAAAGTTGAGGAATTAGTTTTACAGGTTCTGTTTTCAATTCAGCCTCTGAATAAGTTGACAATAAGTCTTCCTCTAAAGTGGGTACTCTAGAAGGATAACTCTCGTTAAGTTCTTCATATTGAAAAGAAATTTCTTTTTCTTTATTCTCAACACGTTTCTCATTCTCTTGGTTTAAAACTTCTTTTGATGACTCAAAAAAGAAAGATTTAAGTCCAGCTCCCATATAGTTCATGTCATAAAATAAAGGTAGAACTTTTAGGGCCTTTTCCAAATATTTAGGATTTTTAAAACTGATTCATTGTTTAGAATGGTAAAACCTAGTTTTTTTTGGGCTGATTCAAGTGAATAGTTTGTTCTGTTTGTCCCCTTTTTAAAAATGCATCGTCAATGGTCTTTATTCGTGAGTATAAACTTATTCTTTCTTCATCAATCATTTTATATATATCTAAACTGTCTATATTTTCCATATTTATTGTCTCCAATTGTTTTAAAAGTACAGATATTTCTTCTTTTAACGAGAGTTTTTCATTTGATTACCTATCCATACAAGATTCAAGATATATATTCCTGTCTTGAACATCTGCTTTTTCGATTAACATCTGTTTTATAACATTGTGATTAGTTAACCACTTTGATTGATATAATTCAGACGACTCTTTTAAAGTTTGAGCTAGATGTTCAGCCTGTACAAACTTTTCAGTTTCAGCACTTAACCTAGCTTGCAGATCAAGTATATGTGTGTGCAATGTACATTCATTATTTACAGATAAATTATTTACATGCTCTTGAATGTAACAGGAATATACCTCATGTGTCTCTGAACCGGATGATGAGCATTCAGGATCATCGGATTTAGCCATCAGACATGCTGGTGGATTTTTCATTGTCTCCCCCTCAGCAGCATGGTCTGAACTTGAAGCAGTGAAAATGGCACAGTGATCCAACCCCAGACGATCAACCATATAATAGTTTTTGCCCTTATCATCTTCCTCGTCGGTATCTTCAGCATCCCAGTAATCTTCCTGGGTGACGAGGGCCATTGCATCGGTCCTTTTCTTAGCGGCCTCCAACTTCTGCTCGTAGTAGCCTACGTCTCTGTCAAACTTATTATTGCACTCCCGAGCAAAGTGGCCCGGTTTCCCACATTTGTAACAGAGACGCTCCTCGGCGCCTTTCGGTTCTTCGGCTCGCAGCCTGTCATCCCTCCTTTCAACCGGCCTCTTGTCGGCGCAGCGAGGTTCTCGGCTTCCATCCCTCCTTCTATCCCTACGCTCATTCTCTCTTCTGTCATCCCTGCGGTCGTCCCTGCGATCATCCCGACGATCGTCCCTTCGATCATATTCTCTCCTGTCATCCATGCGATCATCACGCCTATCGTCTCGCCTTTCATAACGGCGATCATCTCGATAGTCGCGTCTATCGTCATACCTTCTCTCATCCCTGTCATCTCTGCGATAATCATCGCGTCGTTCATCTCTCCTTTCATCTGAGTACCTCCACGGACCAGTGTCATAGCGGAGCTGATTGTTAGTCTTCTTGGAGAAACGTCGTTGTTGGAGACGATTTGTCCACAAGGCAATTTGTTCCTGAATCGCGGCTTCTTCCTCATCTATTACCTCACGTGGAGGAGAAGCATACCTGTACTGTGATGAAGATGAACCTTGTGCAAAGGATGGTGTGGGAATATTCGTGTTGGTGATCAAGGCTAGGGAATCATTGGGTTTGATACCGATGTTAGCAGATAGCAGTAAGGATGCGAGTTGATTTGCCATCTATTTCTGGTGATCCACATCCCCTTGATACTTTTTCAGTTCTTTGAAGACGACATTGATCGATACCTCAGAAATATTCAGAACCCGTCGTGTGGCCCGGCAAGCAATCTGCCACTGGGGGCTAAGGCTGAAAAGAACTGGATGTTTATGTCATCCTTGTCCTTTTTGATGTGCAGTTTGTTTAACTCATTCAGTACTGCACAGAACCTTGTAAACGTAGCCTGTAATGACTCCCTGTCTTTCGCACGAAATTCTGTAAACTTAGTGTGACGTCCTTGTTAATTAATGATATAATTGTAATCTCCAGGATCGACTAACAACCCAATGAATAGACATAACAATTGAAATTGAATACTTAAGATAGAGTTAAGCAATTACACGCTAAAGCAATGAAAGTAAATGTCTACAGTGATAAAAGTCTAACTATTACATCATCATAATTGTTTTAATAGTAACAAATTCCCAGCCCCAAAGCTACATTGTCTGTGTACCAATAACTTCTAAGTCTCCGGGATGTTGATTTGATATGCTTAAGTGGAAGGTCCAGCTACACTTTTGCCTTTGCCTGAAAACAATGTGAGTCAACAGTAAGCTAAATGCTTAGTGAGATAACAGATTATGCATACAACAAATATTTCTTTACAAATAATGCTTAACCATGGGCAGTGTAAGCCCCATGTATGTGAATATCGGCAGTGTAAGCCTCAGTGTGTGAGTAAACCATGCAGTGCTAGCATGGGGTGGCAGTTCAATATGCTGATCGGGGATGTGCCGAACCTGATGGGATACGAGTGGGATGATCAGTCCCCGACAGTGGCCTGCTGTCAGCCCCAGTCCAGGTCGCATCAGATTTTGAAGTAATGATCATGCAGTGCAAGCATGATGTAAATAGATGCACTTTCAAATGAACGCAAGCTACATGTGTGTTACATGTCAAGTACGAGTGTGCATCATAACAACAAATCATTTATGAGTGCCAAATGAAGTATATGAACAACGTGAACATGCCATTGAATGTATAAACATGAATGTAAAAACAATAAATGTTCGAATGATAATCTGCAACTCACAGTGATTGGTTTTGTGACTTGATCCTGAATCAATGTGTGTTTTGATAACACCACAATGATCTGTAATGTAAGTGTGATAGTGAACATGTGTCAATAATTGCTTAAAACTTGTATTCTGTAATTTTAAATGAATTTCCTACTGAATTCGGACCACATCCGAATTCGGATGGTCCGAAGTCCGGATGGTCCGAATTAGGTGTTGGTCCGAAATAGTCTGTGGTCCGAATTATGTGTACTCCGAAATGGGGGGGGTGGTCCGGATTGTATATGGTCCGAATTAGGAAGGTATCCGAATTGACTGTTGGTCCGAAATACAATTGGTCCGAACTCACTTACTGATCCGGATTGGGACAATGTCCGAATTGGGATATGTCCGAACTAGGGTGATGATCCGAATTCATTGTTGGTCCGAACTCGGATATATCCGAATTGGGATGACCCGAATTCGGATGGTCCGAACCGAGTTCATCAGTCCGAGTTCATACTTAGTAAATTTTCCAGATTTTTCAGATTTATTGTTTTGACCATTTTTGCATGTTTCTGAGCCTAATATTGCAAATGTGAACTTATATACACTATATCAACTTATAACATGTCATATTGTACCAAAAATAACCCATATATGTCCATTTTTCTTATGAGTCTCGATGAACACACACACACTAAAACACACACTAATTTCAGAAATCATACTTAGGAGTGGAATTTGACTCTGAAATTTGGTATACTACTACATACATACTCGATTTACACATTGCAACAACAATATACAACATGCAATAACTTTTGACATCAAAATCCTATGATTCGGATTTCACAAAAACCGAACCAAAAATCCTCAAAAATTGCAAGTTTGGATGAATGTTACCTCAAATCGTTTGTTGCAATGCTTATAGTTCCTTATTTGCTATCTGAATCCAACTTTTTGCACTTGAAATTACTGATTCTTGTGTGTTCCTTAGATGAAGCCGAGAGAAAGAGTGAGAGAGAGAGAAATCGGTAGAGAGAGAGAGAGAGTAGTGAGAGAGTGAGTGGGTGGAAATGAAAGGATTTTCCCTTTTTATTTCTATTTTGCCCCATATGCACATCATACCCCTCAACTTCGAATTTTCTTACTTAACTGATAATAGGATCAAAATTTGCTTAAATTGACATAACATTTCATTAATACAATTATACACATAATTGAAAATTGGGATGTTACAGCATGGGCTCCACCACGCCAATACTTCGTCCGCGAAGTCATGCTGCGCTAAACAAACTTGGGTACTTAATCTTCATTTCTTCTTCCGATTCCCAAGTGTGATTAGCTCCCTTATGATGCTTCCACTTGACCAGCACCATTCTAATTTCTTTGTTACGTAGTTTCTTGACTTTTGTCTCCAAAATGCATTCCGGTTCATCAACAAACCTTAGCCGTTCGTCAATCTTAATGTCCGAGTGATCAGTCCATGGTTCCCTCTCGGGCACCAGACTCTTCCTTAAGTACCCAACGTGAAATACCGGGTGAACACCTGATAACTCTTCCGGCAAGTCCAAGTGATAGGACTGATTCCCAACTCTTTCTAGTATTTTGAAGGGTCCTATGAATCGAGGCGATAGCTTTCCTCGCTTTACGAATCTTGTAACTCCCTTCATCGGAGAAACCTTCAAGTAGACCCAATCATCTTTTTGAAATTCTATCGCTTTGTGTCGGCGATCGTGGTAGTTCTTTTGTCGATCTTGTGCCGTTTTCATGTACTGCCGTATGAGTTGGATCTTTTCATTCGTTTCTTGTAGCAAAGCAGGACCGGCTATTGGAGTTTCTCCTGTTTCCCTCCAACAGGTTGGAGTCCTACATTTTCTGCCATATAGAGACTCGAACGGTGCCATCTTGATAGTGGAATGGTAACTATTGTTGTAGGAGAATTCAATCAATGGGAGGTGATCGTCCCAGTTACCACCCAAATCCATGACACAGGCTCTGAGCATGTCTTCGAGAGTTAAAATTGTTCTTTCACTTTGACCATCAGATTGAGGTCTATATGCAGTACTCATTGCGATACGAGTACCAAGACCTTGTTGTAGAGCAGCCCAGAAGTTGGAAGTGAATCTACTATCTCGGTCGGAGACAATAGACTTAGGCACACCATGCCTAATAACGATTTCGTTTACGTAGATCTGGGCAAGACGGTCGAGTGAATAAGTTTCTCGGATTGGAATGAAGTGAGCAGATTTTGTCAATCGGTCAACAATGACCCAAATGGCGTCATGTTGACGACGAGTCTTAGGTAGCTTGGTTACGAAATCCATAGTAATATGGTCCCACTTCCATTCTGGGATAGGAAGAGGTTGCATACTACCATAGGGCTGTTGGTGCTCGGCTTTGACTAGACGACAAGTTCTGCACCTTTCAACATACTGACCGACATCTCTTTTCAATCCTGGCCACCAGAAGTCGGCCTTCAGGTCGTTGTACATTTTTGTGCTGCCAGGATGAATCGAGAACTTAGATTGATGAGCTTCTTCAAGTATCACTTCCCGCATGTTCCCGAACTTAGGAACCCACACTCTGCCATAAATACCCTTTAATCCAGTTCCATCATCTTGCATTAGTGGCAACTGTATTCTGATATCTTCATCCTTAACATTCTCTTCTTTTAGGGCCTGTAACTGAGCAGCCCTAACATCATCTATGATTGTTAAGGTCAAAATTGTAGAAGTCAAGGCATAGCAATATGCCTTGCAGTATGCTTTTCGACTTAGAGCATCGGCCACTACGTTGGCCTTCCCTGGATGATAGAGAATCTCACAGTCGTAATCTTTGATCAGCTCCATTGACCTTCTTTGTCTCATATTCAAGTCCTTCTGACTGAATATGTACTTCAAACTCTTGTGATCGGTGTAGAGCTGACACTTGGTTCCGTACAAATAGTGTCTCCATAACTTGAGAGCGAAAGTCACAGCAGTTAGCTCTAGATCATGAGTAGAGTAGTCTTTCTCATGCGGTTTGAGTTGTCTAGAAGCATAAGCTATGACGTTTCCTCTTTGCATTAGTACCGCACCCAAACCCATGCCTGATGCATCTGTGTAGACTACGAAGTCTTCGTTCCCTTCAGGAAGGGCTAACACAGGTGCTTCACTTAGCAGATTCTTCAAGTTGTCAAAGGCCGTTTGTTGTTCTTCTTTCCAAAAGAAGGTCGCGTTCTTGCGAGTAAGCTTAGTGAGAGGAACGGCGATTTTGGAGAAGTCTTTGATGAATCGGCGGTAGTAACCAGCCAATCCCAGAAAACTTCGAATCTCTGAGGCGTTGCGGGGTGATTCCCAGTTCTGGATAGCTTCGATCTTTGCAGGATCAACAGCAATCCCAGCACCAGATATCACGTGCCCCAAGAATTGGATCTGAATTGAATTTTGAGTAAGTACAAGTTAACAAAGGGTTTATGATTGAGTATAAGGATCATGAAATTGTTTCGAATGTTGAGACGTACCTGCCTCAACCAGAATTCACATTTAGAGAATTTGGCGTAAAGTCGCTCTTTGCGCAGCAACTCTAGTAATTCTCTCAGATGTGCTGCATGATCCTCTTCGGTCTTTGAATATATGAGAATGTCATCAATGAACACGATGACCGATTTGTCGAGCATTGGCCGGCAGACTCGGTTCATGAGATCCATGAAAGCGGTCGGCGCATTAGTAAGACCGAACGGCATTACCAGAAACTCGTAGTGTCCGTAACGAGTTCTGAAAGCCGTCTTTGGAATGTCATCAGGGTGTACTTTGAGTTGGTGATAACCCGAACGAAGATCAATCTTCGAGAAGTAACTTGCGCCTTGTAACTGGTCGAAGAGATCATCAATCCGGGGCAACGGGTATTTGTTCTTGATTGTGACTTTATTGAGTTCTCGATAGTCGATGCACATTCGCAATGTGCCATCTTTCTTCTTAACGAACAACACAGGAGCGCCCCATGGAGAAGAACTTGGGCGTATGAAACCCTTATCGAGCAGCTCCTGTAATTGCTTCATCATTTCCTGCATTTCAGCAGGGGCTAATCGGTACGGAGCCTTTGCTATTGGAGCAGCTCCGGGAACGAGATCGATACGGAATTCCACTTGACGGTCAGGTGGCAATCCCGAGATATCTTCTGGAAAGACATCAGGAAATTCGGAAACGACGGGAACGGTGGAAGGAGATTGAACTTCAGCCTTTGCATCAACAGCGTAGGCTAAGTATGCAGAACAACCCTTGGCGACGTGCTTTCGGGCTTTTGCAATTGAAATAAGGCATAAGTCGCCTTTGTGTCTGTCACCATATATGCAAATGTCTCGGCCCTCAGGAGTGGTGATCTTAATCATCCTTTTCTTGCAAACGATTTGGGCCTCATTGTGAACCAACCAATCCATACCTACTATGACATCAAACTCCCCGAACTCCATAGGGATTAAATCTATGTTGAACACTACATCCTCTACAAGTAATGTGCAATTCCTATATACTTTGTCTGCTTTAACTAACATGTTGCTAGCAGTCTCTATATCAAGTACAAATTGTAGTTTCGAAGTGGGCATATTGAATTGACGAGCAAATGCAGTGGAGACAAATGAACGATTTGCTCCAGAGTCAAACAATACACGTGCAGGAATGGAATTAACATAGAACGTACCAGTGACCACCTCCGGGTCATCCTTTGCTTCTTCAGCTGTGATTTGGAATGCCCTTGTTGGAGCCCTATGAGATTGATCCCTGCGAGCAGTGGATGCTGCAGAAGATCTTGCCGTTGATTGCTGAACGCTCTGATCTCTTGGGGGTTTCGGGCAATCCCTTGAAAAATGGCCAAGTCTGTGGCAGTTGTAGCACGCATCGTCCTTTCGAGGACAATGTTCCCAGTGATGGCCTTTCTGCCCACAGCAGAAACAGTACATGTCTTGAGTCTTGCACTCCCCAGAGTGCGCCTTTCTGCATCGTCTGCAGTCCCTCATTTCTGAACTGGCCGAGAAGGCCCTTCCCTTCTTGGGTGATGATGATTGTTGATGAGATTGGGGAGAGAATCGGGAGGATCCAGACTCCCGCTGCCTTTTTGGCGGCGACGGTTGAGTCGGTGTTGCGGCGGCTGACCCAATGACGTATCCAGACAATAAGACGATCTGCTCAACATTCCGAGCAGCCTCCAGTAAACCAGCAAAAGTTGTATACCGAACCCCACTCATTGTTTGGCGAATCTCATAATCTAGTCCGGCCTCAAACCGGGCTATCTTCCTCTCTTCTGTGTCTACTTGATGTGGTGCAAACAAACTTAAGCGGGTGAACTCAACGGCATATTGTGTAACCGTTTTCGTTCCCTGAGTTAAGTTCAAGAACTTTGCCTCGAGACGTCGCTTCTCGTCGGCTGGACAGTATTGTTGAGAGAATACTTCCTTGAATTCATTCCAGGACATGTGCGACACTACCTCCATCGTCAACACATGCGTCATGGCATCCCACCACATAACAGCGTCCCTTGCAAACATAGCGGTTGCAAAGCGGACCATGTCTTTATCAGCGCAGTCGCTGATTCTGAAAGTTCTCTCCGTGGTGGTGATCCATTCCAATGCTGTAACAGCATCACCGGTTCCATCAAAAGTAACAGCCCCGTTACTTTTGAAATCCTTAAACCTACAGCCCCTTGATCGGTTAGAAGACCCAGTGTCTTGTCTTTCCTCTTGATCGTCTTGTTGTTGTTCCTTGTTCTTTCGTTTGTCAGCTTTACGTTTTGCCTCGGCCTCATCTCTGGCCCTTAACTGATCAGCAAATGACTGAGCCTGCTCAGCCATTCGTTTGGATTGTAGCTCATTGTTTTGTTCCATGAGAGCTTGCATCATCTGGAACATTTGCTGAGGAGTCATATCGTCTCCTGACATGTTCTGAAATATAACAACTTATATTTAGAACATTTATTTGTAAGTCCAAAGTGTACAGTTACCCTTTGTGTTTCCCCGTGTGCATGTCAATTCCTATCTTAGTTCAGATCATTACTTAGAAGTTCATTCTAATATCATAACCTAAGTTTGAGTCCAAGTCCTCGCGGACACTTGAGACCTCAAACTAATGCTCTGATACCAAACTGTGACGTCCTTGTTAATTAATGATATAATTGTAATCTCCAGGATCGACTAACAACCCAATGAATAGACATAACAATTGAAATTGAATACTTAAGATAGAGTTAAGCAATTACACGCTAAAGCAATGAAAGTAAATGTCTACAGTGATAAAAGTCTAACTATTACATCATCATAATTGTTTTAATAGTAACAAATTCCCAGCCCCAAGGCTACATTGTCTGTGTACCAATAACTTCTAAGTCTCCGGGATGTTGATTTGATATGCTTAAGTGGAAGGTCCAGCTACACTTTTGCCTTTGCCTGAAAACAATGTGAGTCAACAGTAAGCTAAATGCTTAGTGAGATAACAGATTATGCATACAACAAATATTTCCTTACAAACAATGCTTAACCATGGGCAGTGTAAGCCCCATGTATGTGAATATCGGCAGTGTAAGCCTCAGTGTGTGAGTAAACCATGCAGTGCTAGCATGGGGTGGCAGTTCAATATGCTGATCGGGGATGTGCCGAACCTGATGGGATACGAGTGGGATGATCAGTCCCCGACAGTGGCCTGCTGTCAGCCCCAGTCCAGGTCGCATCAGATTTTGAAGTAATGATCATGCAGTGCAAGCATGATGTAAATAGATGCACTTTCAAATGAACGCTGGCTACATGTGTGTTACATGTCAAGTACGAGTGTGCATCATAACAACAAATCATTTCATGAGTGCCAAATGAAGTATATGAACAACGTGAACATGCCATTGAATGTATAAACATGAATGTAAAAACAATAAATGTTCGAATGATAATCTGCAACTCACAGTGATTGGTTTTGTGACTTGATCCTGAATCAATGTGTGTTTTGATAACACCACAATGATCTGTAATGTAAGTGTGATAGTGAACATGTGTCAGTAATTGCTTAAAACTTGTATTCTGTAATTTTAAATGAATTTCCTACTGAATTCGGACCACATCCGAATTCGGATGGTCCGAAGTCCGGATGGTCCGAATTAGGTGTTGGTCCGAAATAGTCTGTGGTCCGAATTATGTGTACTCCGAAATGGGGGGGTGGTCCGGATTGTATATGGTCCGAATTAGGAAGGTATCCGAATTGACTGTTGGTCCGAAATACAATTGGTCCGAACTCACTTACTGATCCGGATTGGGACAATGTCCGAATTGGGATATGTCCGAACTAGGGTGATGATCCGAATTCATTGTTGGTCCGAACTCGGATATATCCGAATTGGGATGACCCGAATTCGGATGGTCCGAACCGAGTTCATCAGTCCGAGTTCATACTTAGTAAATTTTCCAGATTTTTCAGATTTATTGTTTTGACCATTTTTGCATGTTTCTGAGCCTAATATTGCAAATGTGAACTTATATACACTATATCAACTTATAACATGTCATATTGTACCAAAAATAACCCATATATGTCCATTTTTCTTATGAGTCTCGATGAACACACACACACTAAAACACACACTAATTTCAGAAATCATACTTAGGAGTGGAATTTGACTCTGAAATTTGGTATACTACTACATACATACTCGATTTACACATTGCAACAACAATATACAACATGCAATAACTTTTGACATCAAAATCCTATGATTCGGATTTCACAAAAACCGAACCAAAAATCCTCAAAAATTGCAAGTTTGGATGAATGTTACCTCAAATCGTTTGTTGCAATGCTTATAGTTCCTTATTTGCTATCTGAATCCAACTTTTTGCACTTGAAATTACTGATTCTTGTGTGTTCCTTAGATGAAGCCGAGAGAAAGAGTGAGAGAGAGAGAAATCGGTAGAGAGAGAGAGAGTAGTGAGAGAGTGAGTGGGTGGAAATGAAAGGATTTTCCCTTTTTATTTCTATTTTGCCCCATATGCACATCATACCCCTCAACTTCGAATTTTCTTACTTAACTGATAATAGGATCAAAATTTGCTTAAATTGACATAACATTTCATTAATACAATTAATTGAGTCTCAATAATTGTAAATTACACATAATTGAAAATTGGGATGTTACACTTAGCCTTAGCTTCCTCTATCTTGGCGCGGTCATCTAGATCTGCCCCCCAGCATTTGCACTTCTAATTCGTCCCACATTTCTTTAGCAGACATTTTATTGTCTACTCCAACCAAGATATCAGTGGGGAGGGCCTGATAGATCAGATACTCTGCCCTCTTATCGGCATGCTGCCTGTCACACTCGGCGTCGTTAGCTGGTTCTCGTTCAACCTTAGATGTGAGAACAAGGGGGTCAGCCTCGGGTCTGGCTGCGATTTCCCGATAGTAGATCACGAGGCCCTCAGAGATGGATTGAAGCATTAGGTTTCCAAGGGGTTGCATTCCGATAAATTTGAGGAACCGGGATTTCCATTGTTCATACTCGTCAGGATAGAGAACATGTGGTCTATTCTCGGATCCGAGTACGAGAGCTTCACGAGACATAATTAGGGTGTTGATTGAAGAAATAAGATCTCGAAGGTGGAAACTTGAAACGGATGGACTGGACGGTGAATGAATAGTACACTGGATGGTACTAACTCGGATGATGTTCTGAGTTTGGATGTAGCAGAAATCGGATGAACAGTAATTCGGACGAGGACCGAATTCGGATGAACACACTGGTTCGAATGGATGTCAATTCGGATAGGGACCGAATTCGGATGAACCTTTGGTTCGGATGGGAAGCAATTCGGACGGGGGCCGAATTCGGATGAAGACTTGGTTCGGACAAGGCAGGGACCTAGTTCGGATGAATGTAGGAACCTAATTCGGATGGTCCGAATTCGGGTGAACAGTGGCTAATTCGGACTAACACTTAGGAAATAGTCCAGGAAAGGGGACCGAATTCGGATGGTCCGGATTCGGTTGGTCCGAAATGGAATGGTCCGAAATGAAAGTGTAAATTAAAGCACAAGTCAAAATATGAAAATGGAAGTGCCTGATCTGAACTTTGGATGGTCCGAAGTTCGGATGGGACCGAAAGAAGGTCCGAAATGGGCACAATGATGGTCCGAAATACACCTAAGTTTGGTCCGAAGTGGACCGAAATGTGGTCCGAACTAGGGTCTTGGAAGGTCCGAAATGGTCCGAAGTCAGGGTCTTAGTTGGTCCGAAATGGGGTCCGAAGTGCTACAGGTCGGTCCGAAGCACGGCAGGTTTTAACAGATATTCAAAGTGCAGAACAGTTCAGATTTTGATTTTAGCATATTTAAGGCCTAAAATCGTTTCTAAATGATTGGGAAACTATTTTAAACACTTTTGATGTTTTAAAATATACCAAAACACTTAAAAATCAGTAAAAAAAACAAGCAAAAACCCACTAAAACCCATATTTTTTAAACTTTTAAAAACAACCGATTATGGATGATTTTAATGGAAAGATTGAACCTAAAAGGCTCTAAATCAGTAGAGGATGATATGGTGGTGATTATATGACAATAATAACACAAAAAACAGCCGAAAACAGAAGATTAAAGGATTTAACCGATTGAGATGATGAAGAACTCGAAGAACATGAGAAAACCCAGCAGAATCCGAAAGAATGCAAGTTGAAATCCACCTTTTTAGCTCTGATACCAATTGTTATAACGTATTCCCTTTATAAATCAGCACTTTAATGTTTTTTTTATCAATCACAATAAGAATCAAACTCAATAATTGTGAGATGATGAAGAAGTCAATATGAATGTTGAGAGAATATAAGTTGGCGGCTGCAACAGTATTCAATGTATTTTCAACCGTGTGACTTTACAAAACCCTAGGAGCCTATACATAGGCTCCTTTAATTAACTATGGAACGTTGTCACAATTGCCCCTTGACTTTTACATAGAAATAAAATACAAAGGAAATAAATACAATACTAAACATTAAGTAAATAATTATTACAAAATAAGTCCACATGATCGAAATTAAATATCTAACAAATTCGGGTTCTTGAAAACCCATCCGAATTTCACATAAACTGTAGCCAACTCGCCGAGTTGAGGTCCGAATTTCAGATCCTCGGCCGGATTTCGGACTCATCCGAATTACTTTACCCATCCGTGTTCGGTTCCGACAGGATTCGGTCTCATTTAGGTTTGGGTCTCATCCGAATTCGGGTCCCAACCGAATTCGGATCTAACCACTTATGCATTTTTGAAGATTTGTTCAAGTGTTCTTGGGAACTCGCCGAGTTCACCAGCAGATCTGCATTCGTGACTTACGGGTTTTACTTAAAAGTTTCCAAATATTCATTTCTAGCCACATGCAGTTAAATCTAATGTTATATAAACATATATGGGGTGTTTCTTCACCATTTTCTCCATTTTTAACACCCAAATTCGTCCAGATTGGACCAAATATGCTGAAAAACCTCAAGAACACAAAAACTTACAAATGAGATTTCTTACCGATTAGGACGAATTAACCAATGATTCTTGTTTCAAAGGCTTCAGAATTCTCCCAAGAATGATTTCCAACTATTAAAACATACATGAAATCACATTTCTCAGATTTTAAATTCGAATTTACATCTTTTCTCTCCAAAAATACAACCTCAAACTTTAAAACAAATTTCTTACCTTAAATCCACTTGAATCTTGTTTATAATCAGATAAATTCCACGAATCTTGTTCCACAAATTCGAATTCCAGTAGAAATTTAGAGAGAGATCGAGAGCTTTTGGTGATATTGAAAAGAAAATGAACCAAAATAAAAGACTAAGGGGCCGTTTGGTTCACTGGAATCCGAGGGAATTGGAGGGGAAAGGAATCCAATTCCAGTCAATTCATGTGTTTGGTTCAACTATAAAAAGGAATTGGATTCCATCAAAATTGAAATTTTACAATGAATGAAGGAAAATAACATTGTTTCACACAATGGATGGAATTCAATTCCTTTTCAAAACAGAAAGTGGTTGATTACAAAAATACCTCTTACGTTTAACACACTACACTACACCATGTCTAGTCTTACCCCACCCACCCAACCAACCTACCTACCGACCACCCACCCTACCCTACCCTACCCCATCCCACCCACCTCTAACCAACCTACCCCAATCCTACCTTTACTATCCAACCTACTCTTACCTACTACCCACGATACCTACCATTACCTACCTACCTACCCACCCACCCACCACCTACCTACCATACCCACCCTACCCATACCTATCCTACCCACCCTATACCCTCACCCTACCCTACCCCTACCCCATCCTCCCCATCCCACCCCATCCCACCCACCTCTAACCCACCTACCCCAACCCTACCTATGTTATCCAACCTACTCTTACCTACTACCCAACATACCTACCCCTACCCATCCCTCATCCATCATACATTACCCACCCCACCCACCCTACCCGACCCACCTACCCTACCTACGCTATCCAACCTACCCATACCCACCCACCCATCCATCCCTCATCCACCCCACCCAACCCTACCCAACCCTATCCATATCATCTTATTATTACTTTATAGACTTATCCACCTCTACCCACCCTACCTTACCCCATCCCACCCACCTTTACCCACCTACCCCTACCTTACCTACGTTGTCCAACCTACTCTTACCTACTACCCACCATACTTACCCCTACCTACCCATCCCTCATCCATCATACGTTACCCACCCAACCCACCTACCCTTACCCTACCTACGCTATCCAACCTACTCTTACCTACTACCCACCATACCTACCCCTACCCACCTACCCATCCCTCATCCACCCTACCCACCCCATCTCACTCACCCACCCACCCTACCCCTATCCATCTCATCCTATTATTACCTTAGAGACTTGTCCACCTCTACCCAACCATCCCATCCTACCCTACCAACGAATTATGAAATTGGATTCCAATTTCATTTTTAGCCAACCAAACATGATTTGGATTCCAATTACAATTCCTTGCAAATTCCAATTCCTTAACAGATTCCAATTCCTTTTAAAACATTCTGCGAACCAAACGCCACCTAAAGGTCTTTTATTTCTCATGTTTCGGCTATTGACACTTTTAGCCCCTCAACTTATCTTATCTCACTAAATACTGATTTTTACCTTAGTTTTATCATCACTAGCATTTTAAAAATCATACTTAATAATAATAATTCAATATTATAAAATTCCTTAATTTCTTAAAATAGCAACCAACTTTTAAATATCCGAATACATAATTATCTTTCATAATCCAACTTAATTATACAAAAATTCATCTAATTATCCCAATTACAATAAATTGAATCCGAGGATGTTACAAGGGACATACTAGAATTTAAAATAAGGTTATATAGTGTGGTTGGAGCTCGACAATACAACCTGCCGATTTCTCAGACGCTTGGGGCAATAGTATTTGAGAGTGGTCAAAAAAGTCGAACAGATAATGATGTGATCATTGAATTAAAAGATGGGAATCCTCAAAGAAATAACAAGTTGCACAAATCCTATATGTCACTCCAGTTCCCTTTGCTTTTTATATATGGCCAATCATGTTATCATCCTCAATCACAACTAATAAACTTGGGCGGCAATGAATCTGGAAGAAACAGAAGGTTAACGATGAACATGTATTATGCTTACATGCTACATGATCGATTTAATCGTTATAGTTTGTTGCCAAGAGCGGGCAGGTTATTTCAACAATACGTCGTGAGAAATCGGCAGGTTGTCCAACCCTACCCTACCCCATCCCATCCCATCCCACCCACCTTTACCCACCTATTCCTACCTTACCTACGTTGTCCAACCTACTCTTACCTACTACCCACCATACTTACCCCTACCTACCTACCCATCCCTCATCCGTCATATGCCCAACCCACCTACCCTTACTATACCTACGCTATCCAACCTACTCTTGCCTACTACCCACCATACCTACCCCTACCCACCTACCCATCCCTCATCCACCCTACCCACCCCATCTCACCCACCCACCCTAACCCTATCCATCTCATCCTATTATTACCTTAGAGACTTGTCCACCTCTACCCAACCATCCCATCCTACCCTACCAACGAATTATGAAATTGGATTCCAATTTCATTTTTAGCCAACCAAACATGATTTGGATTCCAATTACAATTCCTTGCAAATTCCAATTCCTTAACAGATTCCAATTCCTTTTAAAACATTCTGCGAACCAAACGCCACCTAAAGGTCTTTTATTTCTCATGTTTCGGCTATTAACACTTTTAGCCCCTCAACTTATCTTATCTCACTAAATACTGATTTTTACCTTAGTTTTATCATCACTAGCATTTTAAAAATCATACTTAATAATAATAATTCAATATTATAAAATTCCTTAATTTCTTAAAATAGCAACCAACTTTTAAATATCTGAATACATAATTATCTTTCATAATCCAACTTAATTATACAAAAATTCATCTAATTATCCCAATTACAATAAACTGAATCCGAGGATGTTACAAGGGACATACTAGAATTTAAAATAAGGTTATATAGTGTGGTTGGAGCTCGACAATACAACCTGCCGATTTCTCAGACGCTTGGGGCAATAGTATTTGAGAGTGGTCAAAAAAGTCGAACAGATAATGATGTGATCATTGAATTAAAAGATGGGAATCCTCAAAGAAATAACAAGTTGCACAAATCCTATATGTCACTCCAGTTCCCTTTGCTTTTTATACATGGCCAATCATGTTATCATCCTCAATTACAACTAATAAACTTGGGCGGCAATGAATCTGGAAGAAACAGAAGGTTAACGATGAACATGTATTATGCTTACATGCTACATGATCGATTTAATCGTTATGGGTTGTTGCCAAGAGCGGGCAGGTTATTTCAACAATACGTCGTGAGTGCTTATTGTAGCATAGAATTAAATAGAATGAACTATATCAAAGAGAAGCAAAACGACATTAGAAATGAATATTTATCTGGGTTATATGATGCAATTACAAGGGGAGATCGTGATGTTTCTGATGTTGGCATAGGACGATTTTGCGTGCTTCTTTCACCGGGAGCCCACGATACATGTATAGTCATTACTTGGATGCTCTAGCTATCTGTCGTGTTCATGGAAATCCAAAAGTTTTCATTACATTCACATGTAATGTCAAATGGCCGGAGATAAAGAGATATATGGAAAATTTTCCAGAGTTAACACCAACTGATAGAGCTAATATCGTAGATCGAATATTCCAGTTAAAGGTTCGAGAATTTATCAAGCTCCTTAAAGATAAAATAACCTTTTGGATACGTGACAACAGGTACGTAACAAGTTAGTTAACAATTGTTTCCATCCACTATAATTTTAATCATCTACCTGCATTAAAACATCTTATAAGGATTATGTTATTATTAAAAAAAAACATGAATTTATACACATTATTTAGTGAAGAAAATTTACATGTTTGATACATAACTCAATGTTTGATTCATCCGTTTCCTCATATGTAATTTGTTGCTCTGCTTTCTTAAATTAAGTTTTCGTATACACAAATGAGTCAAAATATCTAAGAATCATTAGTATGCACACAAATGAGTTAAAATATCTAAGAATTATTAGTATGCACCTAACCAATACATATGAAAATAGCAACCTAAAACAAAGACAATTATTCAATATGTAGCAGAACCATCAATAACTAATCCAAATTATTTTGTTCGCCTCTCTGATGCATGCCCAAGTGTGGATGATCGGGCCATCCTGTTTCTGGAGGCCCAAGACAGGGTCCGTAATAAAAGGGGCTAAGCAGAATAGGCCCTAACTTTTGACTCGGGTCTCTGTTTGGGGCCCGTCAGGTGTCCAGACGATCGAAGGCGGTTTGCCCAACCGTTTGGCCCAAATTCGACCTGGAATGAGAGTTATGGGCTTTTATATGATTATTATCAGTTTTTTGGGTTTTTATTTTGGTTTCCTGGGTCGACCCGTTGGGTTTTTGACCCGTGTTTAGTTTCCCATTTCTATTTAAGTTGTGTTGAAGTAATGTATGAAGGCAGACTATGAATCAAGAAAACTTTTATAGTTTCCAAATTTTCGAATTCTAGTCGGTTGTTTGAAGCCTAATTGTTTGGCATTCTACGGAATCAACAAACTATTAGTAGAGATTAATCTGGAATTCTTAGAATCAACATTTTAATCTATTTTTCATTCGCTACGCTGCATCACTCTCAATACTTGATTCATTTGTCAGTATTATATTGATACTAACAAATTATAATAATAGGCACCAAAAGTTTAAAAAAAAATGAAATACTAGATTCAGCGGTTGATTATTTATGCTTTATAACTATATCATTTATGGACAATGTGAGATTGCTTCACAAAGAATAAATTATATACGTATGATATAGTTATCCTGTCAATAAATAAATTTAAAAGGTAACCAAAAATAATTTAAAGCAATTTTTTAATACTATAATAATTAGACTTATCAGAGTATATAAGATAAGTAAGAAATAATTTTAAATGTACATCACTAATGTTAGAAAAACATAAATAAGATGTTAAAATTAACATAAAAATAATAGAACATCTTACTAATTGAATTTGACATTATTTATTCTAATGAAACTATGAAATCGACACTGCACATTATAGACTTTTTCTTTGTTATGTACTAAAATTTTATCTATTTCCATGTTAATTGTTTCATTAGTAATGTAAATTTACTAATATGATTAATTTCTTCATTCCAGTTTTATACACAACTGAGTTTAAAAAACGAGGACTTCCACATTGTCATACACTACTATGGGTTAGCACAGACATCAAAACTGCTCAAGATGTTGACCAATATGTTTCAGCGGAACTGCCAGATGATATACTTGATCTAGAGGGACACTTTATAGTTTCAACAATGATGAAGCATGGTCCTTGCAGGTTAGCTAATTCAAGTGCTGCTTGCATGCAAGATGGGATTTGTGGCAAAAAATTCCCAAAAAATTACAACGACAAAACCTTTTTTTGACAAAGATGGACACGTGTACTATCGAAGAAGAAATACATGTGTATATACAACCAGACGTGGAATGAAGCTTGATAAGAGCTACGTTGTTCCATATAATCGATTGGTGTGTCTCACATTCCATGCTCACATCAATGTTGAATATTGTGGTTCGTCCATGTTGATTAAATACTTATTCAAGTATATTTTGAAAGGTACAGATCGTGTCGTCGCACATATTACAAGACCAATTGGTCATGCTTTTCCTTCAACAAGTACTCAATCAAAAATAACGGTTGACAAAATTCAAAATTTTGTTGATGCACGTTACATTTGTCCCCATGAAGCATGTTGGAGTAGGGGTGTTCATGGATGGTTAACCAAACTGAAATCGCATTTCGGATGGTTAACCAAAGATAGCGGTTCAAGAATTTTGTGAACCTAAACCTAAACCTAAAAAGCCGGTTAACCGATTGTCGGTTAACTGGTTTTTTCAGTTCGGTCATTCGGTTAACCAACTAACCATTTTTTACTTAACTAATTAATTTCTAAATTAAAAAACTTCAACGATTAGTTTCTAAAAACTTTAAATGTCTAAAATAATAAAAGTGAGGAATAAAACTACAAATTATCTATATAATATCTTTAAAAGATTGAATATTATCTTTAAAAATCTAATAGAAATAAAAAACTATTTTATAATCTTTCTAAATAAAATTGTTCTAGTGTACATTTTAGTTGTTCTAAAATTAAAAATTAATGTATACTAATAAATAAGTTATAATTTTAAATTATTGTTGGGATACATGTTAATATTTATAGGCATAAAATTTAAAATATATAAAATCAAATTTATTTCGGTTTTTCGGTTAACCGTCCGTCACCGAAATCGTGAACCTAAACCGAAACCTAAACCGAAGATTTTTTCCGGTTCGGTTAACCATACTGAAAATAAAAGAAAAACCGGTTTGGTTAACCTTAAAATCGGAACGGTTTTTCGGTTTTTCGTATCGGTTTCGGAATTTTTTGAACACCCCTATGTTGGAGGATCTTTAATTTGGATATACATAATAGAGAACCAACAGTTCAAGTTTTGGCTCTTCATTTGAAAGACATGCAACAAATTAGTTTCAGATCCAATGAACCGTTGGAAGCAATTGTTCGTAATTCTGCAAAAGAAAAAGACTACTTTAACTGAATGGTTACAATTCAATTCTACATCTGAGGAAGGCCATCATTTGACATGTCTGAATTTCCATCAGAGTTTGTTTGGTATGCAAATGAAAAAAGATGGAAACGTAGAGCCCACAGAAATAAAACTGTCGTTGGTCGCTTGGCATACATACATCCAAGTCTTGGAGAATTTTTTTATCTCAGAATGTTATTATGTCATCAAAAAGTTTGTTAATCCTTTCAAAACATAAGAACAGTTAATCATAAAACTTTCCCAACATATCGGGCAGCATGTGATGCTTTGGGTTTGCTCGGTGATGATAATGAGTGGAATATTGCTCTTGAAGAAGCAATACTTTCTGCAACTTTGGCAGAACTGTGATCATTATTTGTTCACATACTTCTTTTTGTGAAGTAACAAACCCACTTGGTCTTTGGAAAAAGCATTGGAAACAAATGGTTGATGATATTCCTCAAAGAATCTCTTCATCACTTTGCAATGAAAATTTGCACATCAACAATACGGAGTTAGAGGCTTATGTGTTATATAAGTTGGAGGTAATTCTAAACAATTGCTCTAGATCTATTAAAGATTTTGGTCTACCGATGCCTCCACAACATTTACTAGATGATTTGAGAAACAACCTCCTGATATAGGAGAGGAGCTATGATCGAGAGGAATTGATGACAGAACGATCTGTTGTCGTACCAAAGCTAAATAAGAAGCAAAGAAGGATTTATGATGTGATTATAAATGCTTCCGCAAACAATGTACAAGAGCTTATGTTCGTATATGGTCATGGTGGCACCGGAAAAACTTTCCTTTGGAAGACAATAATCAGTACATTACATTACGATCCGAAGGAAAAGTTGTAGTGGCAGTGGCATCTTCTGGAATTGTTTCCATCTGGTCGAACAGCACACTCTCGATTCAAGCTCCCATTTGATTTAACTGATGAATCAATGTGTAGGATAAAAAAAAGGTACACAAATGGCAGGCTTATCAGCTCAAACTACTCTTATAATTTGGGATGAGACCCCAATGAATGATCGACGATGCTTTGAGACTTTAGAAAGAAGCCTGAGAGATATTCTTAATGCTCCACACATTTTCTTTGGAGGCAAATCAATTATGTTAGGTGGAGATTTTAGACAACCCCTTCCTGTAAAAAAAAGGAGCCTCTAAGAGAGAGATAATTGTTGCTTTCATTGTTGAATCAGAATTATGGTCACAATTTAAAGTCTTCCAACTTAATAAAAAATATGAGGCTTTCACAATCAGATCTAAATGAAGATGATCAGAGGCTCACAACTACATTCTCTTCATGGCTTCTTAATGTTGGAGATGGAAAAATTGGCGAGCCTGATCATTCTGATGCACAAAATACATCTTGGATCAAAGTCCCAGATAGATATTGTATTCCAGATGATGAAAACGGAATGTCAAAATTGATCAACTTCATTTACGATGAAGAAACACTACAAAAACCATGTGCTGAGCAGTTATAACAAAAAGTTATAGTCTGCCCAAAAAATGAGACTGCCGACATCATTAATTTGAAAGTTTTGTCAATGCTTGAAGGCAAATCCATTACTTATGTGAGCTCGGATGAAGCAACTCCTTTGGGAAATGATGGAGGAGAAGTGGAAATGTTATATCCAGTCGAATACTTGAATACTCTCAACTTTCCAAGCTTTCCTCTTCATCGGCTTGAGCTTAAAATTGGAGCACCGATAATGCTTTTGAGAAATGTCAATTTGGTTGGTGGATTGTGCAATGGTACAAGGATGATAATTACACAACTGTTAACCAGAATCACTCAAGCACAAGTTATCACGAGAACGAGAATTGGAGAAAAAGTCTTCATTCCAAGGTTTAATCTCATCAATAAAGACCCAACATTACCATTCATCTTGAGGCGGAAGCAATTTCCAGTGAAGCTTTGCTATGCTATGGCTATAAATAAAAGCCAACGACAATCTTTAAATAAAATAGGGATATACCTACCGGACCCTATATTTGGACATGGACAATTATATGTGGCATTATCAAGAGCGACATCACCTCATGGCTTGAAAGTACTAATCAAACAACAAGACAGTCAACAAGAAATTACTACAAAAAAACATAGTTTATAAAGATTTCTTATGCAAAATTGATAACATACAGGTGTTGGACATTTTAAATGCATGCATGATCATTTTACTTTATCATTACTAATATAACTTATAATTTTACTTTATTATAATATTCTTTGGTGATACATTATACTTTATACAACAACTTAATTTCATGATATTGATTCTATCTTATCATAACTAGGATGGCGCTATGCAACATCGTTGATCTCAAGCCAAAAGACAAAAATAAAGTCATTGAAATTAAGGTCTACCGAAAGTGGATAAGTAAAATCCTCCCAACCTAATGCCTACCGGATACTGTTGTATCTTGCTAGATAGACTGGTATGATTTATAATATCTAATACATAAATAAACTATACATACACACACATCATGTTTAAAAGCACACTTCAATTACAATCCAACCATTTTCTACATAGGGAGATGCAATCCAAGCTAATATGGATTTCAATGACATGCACTATTTTGACCACCTCATGGAACAAGGATCAGCATACAAAATCTCTGATTTTAACTCTGAGAAGACTAGCCCGTGGCAACAGACATTATCGAATCCAACAAGTCTTAGGTTTGGAAAATACACAAAGTTTGAAAACATACCAACCGAAGGTTTTCCAGACCATTATTTCATACTCGTATCCTATAATCAGTTATATTCAAGACTTCCAAAGAGTTCCATTCTCACTGGTAATTCCAAAATTTTAGTGATGTTAATAATCGATTGTTGACGAGACTTTCAAAGTTTAATTATGTATTTGACATATGTTATGTTATCAGATTACATAGGATCTGTTCAAGAAGTTCACCATCTCATAGAATCTGGAAATCCGAATAAACACCAAACAGTCAAAAGAAGCTTGGATATAGAAAATCTCAAGTAAGCAACTTTAATTATTTTTTGTAACTCTTGCATATGCACTATAAAAGTACATTTTCTTTAATCAATGAAAACAATCAAATGGTTATCATTATCAGTGGCAAGTCTATCAAATTTACAATGTAGGATGAATTAACAAGAACCTTTGATCAAGAATCATTTGAATCGATAGAAAAGTCTGTCATTGTAGTCGTGAGTTCATGCCGAGTTACACAATTCAAAGATAAACAATTTAAACAAATATGTATATATATAGGTTTCATTACAAAACCATATCACATAACTATACTAGAATTCCACATTAAAGTATCACACTTTAACTTTGACTCATAATAGCAAACTACTTTTAATTCATTCATGATCATAAGATTTATTAGCCAAGCGATCACATCTGCTTCATACAACAATACCCATAATCTCTTTCACAATTTTTTGCTTAATATGTCTCATAAAGGTACCTTAGTAAAATATTTTTTTTTACAACTTTCTAAGATAAATGTCTGTTAAATGCTTGAAATTACAATTTTACCTCACTAAGTACCTCACACTTTGAATGCATTTATGCCTAATTATTCGAGATTTGACCAAATACTAAAAATGTTGATGGAATGCTTATTATGATAAAGAACCTCAATTCTTGTATTTTCATTATTTTAGGTTTGTCAAGCAAGAAAAAAAAAAGAAGAAAAGGGATACAAGTCTTGAAGTTGGGATAAAACAAAAAGTAAAGTCATCAAAGAAGAAGGTTTATTTTGCCAAAGCTAGATTAGTTCAAGGGCCATTATGTAACTTGAAATTAAAATGAATGAGGAGAATGTGGGGCTTCTTTTTGGGTGTGCTGGCGGCAGCAGTTCACGCAAAAGACCAGTTCACGCAGGAAAAAAGAAAAGACGGCAAAAGCAAACCTCTCGATTTCGGTAACGATTGCAAGCATGTGTGGCTAATTTCTTTTTATACTCAACTTTGGATTGTCTAGCAATTGTAATTTCTATTTCACATTGCATTTGAGATGATGTAGTTTCACTCTATTTTGATTATTCATCTAATTTCGGAGTTTGTAGTTTTTATAAAATCGATTTCTAGACTTTCTGATCAATTGTGGTGAATTCGATTATAGTCAAGTTTGTTTTCGTTAAACACGTAACTATTTAACGAACAGATTTTCGTGACGAATGGCAGATTAGGAGTTGTTAAAAATTCCTACCTCTTGTCGTGAAATTGGGTGAAACGGAGTAATTAAATTAACCGAGCCTGTGTGTTAATTTATGCAGATCTGGGTTCCATTAAATCTTAATGCTAGTATCAATCACATGTTAAGAGCTTGTTTGATATGTGTTGTTTACTAAGGTTTGAAAGGAGAGTGTATTTCTTTCAATTGTTATCTATGTTGGAATTAATTGTTAGAGCTATTTAATAATTAGAACTGGATTAATCGAAATTGGCGTGATTGTTATATATGTCATCAATGATAATGTTTTGTGAATAGAATTACATTTGCAATCCAAGGTTGAGTTTCTTTTTATTCTATTTGTCTATAATTACTTTTTATCGTTTGTTTAGTCTAATTAATCAAACCCAAACACCACCCCCTGTTCGTTTTGTTTACTCGTACTTGATTTATCTAGACATAATAGGTTGAACCGAGTCTCTGTGGATTCGACCCGACTTACCGCTACTACAATTTTGGTTGTAGATAGTAGATAGTTGGAACTTATTATTTGGTGGACTCGGCATCCGTCAATGTCACATGTAAATTATAACACATATTTTGCTAGAATAATCACAGAACATCATTTTTGTATTGTATATGATCTTTATTTTATTATACAACTCTTTGGAAGCACCCTATCACACCATTGAAATAAAGGAAGTAAAAAAAAAGCTTAAAAAATAAATTTCAATCATGTGACCTTACACTGAGACATTTATAAATTTTTATTGAAAGTATTCCTTTTGATTTATATATTACTATATACTTGTATTTATATTTACTGTAGGGCGACTACAACTTTCTGCCGCTCCAGCAACATTCTACTATTTCAATCCTAAAATCCAAGAAGTTGTGCAATCATACGATGAGCAAGTAAAAAATTATAATATGTAAATCATTTGAAAAAGTTTAATTACTCAAAACTAAACTCCAATATTACGCACTAACGAATCAGGTACAAAGAAAAGTATGACCTGGATCCACCACCACTGCAAATTCAAAAGATTAAATTGAAGGACACAGACAAAGAAAAAATGAGAAATAGATTTCCCTTGGTCGTACTACTCCAGCAAAACCCAGACGCATACAAGGTGACTATATATATAAGGAAATTTAGTCATATTATATCACTCAAGTAACTCAAACATCTCAAACATTTTCTTTTGTAGTCAATCAAATTTACATGTGAATAGAGTATAGTACAAATCATCATAGCTAGGGCATGGTACTACAATACATGTACATTGTGTAACAAGAAATTGTCAAATGTCGTTGTTACACTTGAATGCCAAGATCATGGCCCACAACCAGAACCCAACTAGAGGTTTATATAATCGCAACATATTAAATGCTACACTTAATAGTTAACAACTAAATTACATGTTTGCATTACAGGTACAGTTTGAAAGTATTTATTGATGATGGGTCAACAAGAGCTACATTCACTTTCTTCTTTCATCTCCCCTGCTGCTGATGCCATCACAAAGATAGAGTGCAACAGATTAGTGAAAGAATTGGAAAACCTTGATCCTTATCAACTTCTGCCGTTGATTAGAGCAATTGAAGGCAAAAGATACATCTTCCAATTTCACTTTAACCCTCTTTGCAAAAAGGGATCAGTTGATTTCATCTTGGATAATATTCTTGATGACATTATCCATGCCAACGAATCATTGAAACCAAGAACATCTTCATCAACAACACAGATTAAGGACTATCAAAACATCTCAAGAGCACGGATAGCATGTTCCACAGAACAACAATCAGGTGAGAAAATGGCAACTCATACATTTTATATTGTAAGACAACATGAATTAAGTAATTAATACTAACATATATTTTTTCCCATTAACTATCATAGCTCCAAATCAAAAGTAACATGTTGTCACCTCAACACCAGAAGATATGGCTCATATAAAATCTCCAGCCAATGAAGTATGTGAACATGCAATGATGTCAGCAAAAAGGATTTTATTCCAATATCCAGGTACTTTTTTTGCATCCTGCGAATATCTAAAACAAATAAGTATTTATCAAACTAACAAACATCTAACATTGATAATGACCATGAAAATGAAATAGCAAAAACAAAGAAGAAGAAAGTTGGTGACATCACATCAAAAGGACAAGAAAAATAATCCAATCATGTACAATTAAAATGTTAACTACATAATTTACATAATAAGTAAAAATTTTATTTAGTTAATAACTTAAGCTTAGTCACATATAATAAACTAGGTTATTACCCATGTATTACATGGGTTAATTTTAGAAATTTATATATATATATATATATATATATATATATATATATATATATATATATATATATATATATATATATATATATATATATATATATATATATATATATATATATATATATATTCAAGATCAATGGGGTACCGGGGAACCATTTATAGCCAATCACTTATAATTAAAATCTAAAATATAATATAGATTTTGCCTAAAATTCTTTCCCACATTAATTAATGTTGGGGGTAAAAATAGTATTGAAAAGTTTAAATTAGAATCAAAGATTCTGTGTATCCCATGAAAATCTCCATTTCAGTTAATATCATTCCTTACACTCATACTGAACATGTGCAATGAGGACACTCGATAAACCACGATTGAACATGTTCAATACAGTCAATATTGCTTTATCACCAAAACGGTTAAGAGCGACTAAAAACACAATAAACCCCGATTGCACATGTTCAATAACGTGTAAATAATATTGAACATTCACGAATGGTTTGATGAAAATAATAAATACCTTTATTTGACACCTCCGGTTGAACATGTTCACTAAAACCCATTGTCGAATCTAATTGAACATGTTCACTAAAACCCATTGTCGAATCCGATTGAACATGTTCACTAAAACTCTTTGTCGAATCCAATTGAACATGTTCATTGAAACCTATTTTGAAATTTATTATAGATATGGTACAGAAGTAAATCCCTATAATTAAGGGATTTATTAGTTGTTATTTATTAATTAAGATTCTAATTGACTATATTACCATTTTTTACTTATAACCAAACATGGGTGGACTCCGGTTCCCCAGTCTAATATGGTACCCCATTGATCCTGACCCTATATATATATATATGTATGTATAATATAATAATTATATAAATAATAAAGTTTGTTTAATTTTAGTTAGTTAATTATTAAATTAATCCATATTAGATTTACATAGATTTGATTTGTTTTAAAATTTAAAAATAAAATCAGTAAATGACGTGGCAAAAGGAGAGAGAGCGACATGTGGCAAATTAAATGAGAGGATGTCATGTGGCATTTAGTTACTCTTTTAATAGTATAGATAGATGTTTTCATTTTCCATTGCAGAACACTCTTTTGGCCTTTTTGCAACTAAATGGACAATATATAGCAACAACCATAACGACTGAAAAAAATTGCCTCCACACCTTTTGCAAGATGACAACATTTGCCTCCATCTCCTATGATCAACAAAAGTCTGGCTCAATATGCTTTTAAAAATCTGAATATTAGTTGTTGCATATACAGTACACTTCAAAAAGTGCATAGCCTCTACTTTGGTGTCTGTAAAAAGAATATGTGCATGTTCATCTAATTGCAATTGATTCAAATATAATATATAGAAAAATCTAGCTCTAATGTTTTGACTTCACAAACACTACCTTATATTAATATTATAAATTATTTACACTTAATGGATCCTATATATACACAGACCTAAAAATGTATTTGTATATATAACACGATAGAAGGATTCTTCGTTATGAATGAATGATTTCTAATATGATTGTTTATAATTTTGGTCTGTTTATTATGTTGTGGCAATAATGATTTATTTAGTATTAAATTAGGTTTTACAATGACAATTTATGCCAAATACATTAAATCAACTTTAATTTATAATGTATAAACATTCATGCTAAAGCAAAAAAACAATATCTAATCCTTTCATCAAACAAAAAAAAATTCAGATCCTTTTATGGCTTTTTTTTATAACTGTTACAATATGAAAGTCGTTGCGAAGCACTAGGGTGTTATCGGGACCAAACCCGGACCGAACCCGGTTAGGACCGAACCCGAATGAAGCAAATATATGAAACCGAGGACCGGACCATTTGAATATTTTTGGTCCCGGTTCGGTCCCGGTTCCGGTTCCGGGTATTCGGGGAAAACCCGGCAGGACCAAACTAAAAATCAGTTTTTTTTTGGAATAGCAACTATAAATCACATAACAAAGTAAAAGAAACATCCATGATATTTAGTGTACAAACATTCAAAAAAACAATAACAAACCAACCAAAAGTTTTGAATTTTGACAACCATTCAAAAAACCGAACCAAGTCAATAACGAAAAAAAAACATCGATCGCCCTTTATTTTTTTCCTTTTCCATCGGGGCCGCGTATTGCTTCTTCAATCTTTACAAAAAAAAAATAATAATAAAGTTAGTATATATTATATAATGTTTGTCTCTTCCACTTCGTCTTTTGGTCTCTGGAGTTTGTGTTGCGGTGGAGAACTGGACTACTGGAGATCCTAAATCCTATTTCTAAATTCTAATTGGCTTTGCATTTCGGTTCCGGGTAATTCCCGAACCCGGACCGGACCGAACCCGGTTAGGACCGAACCCGAATGAAACAATTATATGAAACCGAGGACCGGACCATTGCTTGGAAATCGGTCCTATTCGGGTTTGGGACCGGTTCGGTCCCGGTTCGGTTCAGGTATTTGGTCCGCATATAACACCCCTACGAAGCACGACACTCACTACACTTGTTATATTACATTATATATAAACATTTTTTTATTTCAAATAAAAATAAGCAGATATTTTATAAAATTATTATTATTATTTTACATAATTAATTAAAAATATAATATTTACCAAAGTAAATGTTACTATTCCTAAGCTATTCATAGAAATAGTAACACTAGAATACTAATATATATATGTTTGTGTAATATTTAATGAAAAGGTTTGTAGCTCAATTGGTTAGTGTATGGCTTTTGAAGGGAGTGGTCTTGACTCAAAGAGTATTGTTATTTATATTAAGTTAATTGGTTTTTACATGTTGAGTTAAAAACTAATGTATTTTTTTATTTTAAAATATTACTTTGACATAAATTAAACTAATTTACTGTTAAACATTTTATTTCCTAAATATATTTTAAGAAAATATGTCTTCTTTCATCACGAATGCTTGAATAATAATGACTCTGTTTTTTATACACTACCTCAAATACAATTGTATAATTATTATTATTGTTTATATGACTTTTTATTTCCTCTAAACTTCAAAGCAATTGTATGTACATAAAACAGATAATGTGATACAATGATTAATGTCGATGAATGATGATTATGATTCATGAGTACATGGAACTCTTTTTACAAATATATTTTTGATGTGTGATAATAATTATGCAACTGTATTTCTATTTTTATTTTTTATTGTGATCACTTATTTATTTGTACAAGGTCTTTTAAAAATTATAATTTACTTTATATAGGTTTTTTATCGTTATTATTAATAATAATTTACTTAATAAATTAAATTTTAATTGATTTTGATAATTATTACTAAATGAAGCTGTGATGGATAACAAATTTCGAATTGATAGAATTGTATGAATGTGAAAAGGCTAAAAAAACAAGTAAAATAGAATATTTTTTATATTTTTATTCATTTTCATTTTTTTTAATTGGCATTGATATTTTTTTAATTTTTTTCAAAATACTTTGAAATCGAAAGTTATATTCTGATGATGGTGGTGTGAATAATATTGGAATCGAACGTTGTATTCAAAGTCAATATCGCATAATTTCAAAAATTGTAATATATTTAATAGAATAACATAACATTTTTGCTTCAAATATCAAATATGTATGTTAATATGTTAGTTTTATAAATTTTAATATTTTCGTATGACATTTGACCCGCCGTAAAGCGCGGACAAATTTCCTCGTTATATATACATATTATATTTTTTTTTTCTATTCACACAAAATGCCAACCATATAACTTTTTCATAAAAGTCTATTGCTTAAATTGTGATTTGATGTGAAATATGTCGTTATTGTTTTGTTAGTTTAGTTGTGAGGTGTAACGCTATAAATAAATAAATCATTATAAGTTTTTTTTTTTTTTTAATATAAAAACTTAAAAAGGTTGACATCATGATTTTGAATCAATCATCAAACCTGCCTAAAATGATGATTCACGAAAACCCTAATCTACACTTTTGAATTTTGATCTCTTCCTCGCGACTCAAATCTCAAAATTCAATCTCGTTACATTCGAATCCACTACTGAATTTCACTCTAAAAGCTCTGAATCATCTCAATTCGAACTCGATTACAGTTAGTTCTTTGTTTGATCTTCTGTAGTTAAGTTCTGTGAGAGAGAGATGACGATTCTTTACACGCTTGTGGCGAGAGGATCTGTGGTTTTAGCGGAATTCAGTGGCACTCCGACGAATGCGAGCACGATTGCGAGGCAAATCCTCGAGAAGATCCCGGGAAATAATGATATGAATGTTTCTTATTCGCAAGATCGGTATATTTTTCATGTTAAGCGTACTGATGGCCTCACCGTTCTCTGTATGGCTGACGATGTTGCTGGAAGTAAGCTAAATACAATCCGTTTTGTTACTGTATGCTCTGTTATTCTGATTTATGTTGAATTGCTCTCAAGATAGCAAGCAACTTTTTACTTCTTTTTCTTATTACAGTAATCTCACAAATTTTGTCCCGAATCAGCTCTTTGTTCATGATTATAGCATTTAACCCGTAAACAACTAACGTAATCGGCAAAAAAAGTTATACACGGTGTTTATTTTGGAAAAACAACTTACTTTTCATTTTTTACTTATTTTAATTTTATTGTTTGAAATAACAAATTATTTTTCATTTTTTACTTATTGTGACAATCAGGGTCATTTAATATTACCGGTTAAGTGCTATAATCGGAAGTATACCAAGAGTTGATTCCATGTTTTGGAACAAAGTTTATGAAAAGTTGCTTGTTATTTTGAGCAATTTCGCCGTAAATTGTATAAGGTTAGTTATTTTAGGTGTTGTAATGTGAAATTTCTGTATATAGCTTTAATTTTAGGTGTGAGCAAAACATGGAGTGTTGTAAATCTGAATTTTGTGTTCTCTTTTCAGTTGATAAAAGTTAATCAAGCCAAAAAGTTATCTTTAGGTTGATATCTAGTTTACTGGTGTTTGAATGTGTGTTTTAAAAAGTGATTGTTGCTAGTTTGCTACTTGATGATTGATGAATAAGAATTAGATAAGCTATTTGAGTTAGAAAGTTAGTTAATTAACTAATTATATAGTTATCTTTCTAAAAACCTAATTACCTGGGTGGGTGTTTGGTTTGCGTTTCGAAGGTGATATGTGATATAGAATAATCAAAATGAGATAACGATTCTGTGTTTGGATGGGTTTGCCACTTGAAGTGCTAATAATCGATGCAGGATTTTGATCATTTAAGGAGTAATAGATAATAATTTCTGTGGAATTTTGATCAAACCAAATATTCAACATCTAAATAATCAGATAATCATAAGTGGGAAAGTAGGTAATTTCACATTTATTCTCAAATGGACATAGGTAATTTCACGTGTATCCTCAATAATCAAAAACTCCAATAACCTGCCTCTCCAAATCTTATTATACTGGCCTAAAAGAATCACAATCAGAATCAGTCTGTAGGAAACGGATTATGATTAGTGTGAGCACATCTAAAATACCAACTTAGTTTTTATAACCTCTACCATATAGGTAGAGATCTTTTGTTATAATCTAAATTAACTCTTCTAAAGGTTTTGTTATCACAAATCATGCCAGAAAATTATCTGGATTTGAAAGTTTGTAGAAAAAAGCTGGTCTATATAGATAACGTCGTATTTTTGCAGGGAGAATTCCTTTTGCCTTTCTTGAAGACATTCATCAGAGATTTGTGAGAACTTATGGTCGGGCAGTTCTATCGGCCCAGGCTTATGGCATGAATGATGAGTTTTCTAGGGTTCTGAGCCAACAGATGGAGTATTACTCAAATGATCCTAATGCTGATAGGATAAATCGTTTAAAAGGTGAAATGGGTCAGGTGAGCTTTGCATACCAATACAGAGCACGATTTTTATGTTTTAAGATCAAAGATCAGTTTTTCTTGGATATTGAAATGAGGGTTACAACTAATGGCATGTGAAGAGAGTTTTTTTTGTTTGAGCTTGCAATCATAATATTAGAAAATTCAGTGCAAATCATTACGAAAATCAATTAAGGGAACCAAAAACAGTGGACTGATCTGAACCGACTTGTCTCAAATTGGACTATGAACCAACTGATTACAAAATTTAATATTTCCAGTTTAAAAAAATAATAAATGTCACTTTAAATTTTGAAATAATTTCTTTAGAAAAATACTAGTTTGGTTCGCTGAGAACAGGTTTTTGAAAACTCTTGTGCCAATAAGTGAACTGAAAACTGTTTTACAAAGACTCCACGTCTCCACTCTCCAAAACCTATGGGCCTGTTTTTTTTTGCACGCCTTACATGAGACCAGTGATATTCGGGTCCCATGTTTAATAGTATTTTTTCACCAATGAGTTATTCCCAATTGCCCAAGTGATTAATTGATTATTTACAATTCTAACTTTCAAGTTACTTATAAGTAAAACTGAAAAATTTATGGTTTAGCTACGCTAGTATGCTGTAATTCACTGGCTGAGTGCGCCTATGATCTGAATAAAGCAATGTAGTTTAGCTTGTAAATCTTGTTTCATTTATATATGTAAATCTGCAATTTTGTTGATTACCTGCATCGTGGATCTTAATTGGTGACTTTTTGGTGTTAATTAAAGGTACGTACTGTCATGATCGAGAATATTGACAAGGTATTAGAGAGGGGTGATCGCTTGGAGTTGCTTGTGGATAAAACTGCCACAATGCAAAGTAATACCCTGCGCTTCAAAAAGCAGTCTCGCCGATTCAGGAGTACCGTATGGTGGAGAAATGTCAAGCTCACGTAATCTTTCTCTAAACAATAACCCCGTTTTTGTATTTCTCGTGGAAGCATTATTATCTCTCTTGCTACAAATTGCCACCTGAACAACTCATTCTCAGGGGCGGATCCAAAAATTTTTGTCATCGGTGTCACTAAGAGTAAATTTATTAGGTAGATTTTTGAAATTTTTTCTAAGACGAATCGAGTCAACGAAACAGGTTGCCAACACAAAATTAACAAATAACAAGAATTTGGGCTGATTATTTGTTTCTACTCTCTTCTTTTTAAATTCGATTGGGCCTTTTTTTCTTTAAATTTTTTAAAACTCGTTAATATTTCAATAAATTTGGGTAATAAAAACAACAAATTTAAATTGTATATGCATATAATACTTTTATATATTTTTCGTAGGTGTCACTAAAAAAAATCATAGGTGTCACTCGAGTTTTAATATATACGTAACTCGGTATTTTAAAATTTTATCGGTGTCGAGTGATACTCATAGTACTGCATTAGGTCCGCCCCTGCTCATTCCCTACGGGTTTCATTTGTTAAGCCACCTCCAAAGTGTTGTTTATAAATGCATGGTTCCGTTAAGAATAATGTGAGTATATTGCATACAACAATCAGGATTCCAAAAACTTTTTTTTTTGTTTTATCTTGAAATATTAATCTAGGAGTGTTCATAGGCTCGGTTTTTCGTTTCCTCGTGTTTTTCATATAATCTTTGTATTAACTTTGGTTTCGTAGGTTTCATCAACGCTTCCCATAATCATGTGTTTAGAGTTGGGGATAGCTTAGTAAACTATCTTTAATTGAACATCCAAACACCCCCTAGAAACTGTATATACAACAACAATAGCAACAAACCCTAAGTCTTATGGAGATGGGATTAAGGGGGAGGTAGATATCAACAGTATTGCCTCCACCAAGTTGGAACAATATTGCAATTGCCTCACATATATTATATATAACCTTTGACGGGAGTGTCTGGTTCGATGATTTTTTTCTTAGGATTTGCAGTCTGTCAAAGGATCTGTATTATGCAATATTTTCATTTATCAAGGTTTTATCAAAGAATTTGTATTACATTTCAAGGGTAATTTGGTATTTTAAAGAATACTAGGTAAGTGAGATTTAAAATCTTAGGATCAGGCTGGGTTTTAAAAACAGAGGAATGGATTTAAGAAATCCTGAAATTTTAAATATGCGAACCAAACAAGGGATTTCAAATGCAAATCTCAGAAAATCCCAGGAAATACACGAACCAAAGACCCCCTAAATGATTTCATTTTTTCCCTACATGATAAACATACATTTCTGCTTTACTGATAAAAAGTTTTGACTGACTAATGCAGGATTGCTCTCATATTGCTTATCCTCGTGATTGTATATGTTGTATTGGCATTTGTTTGCCACGGGCTTACGCTTCCTACTTGTCTATAAGGTAAACAGACATCGGTTTTACGTTTGGGACCTCCAATTCTTGATTTGTAACCGACTGTAGATTGAAAATCAAGCTCTCGCTTGAAGTAAATCTGTTTCGGTTCCAATTCCGATTGCAAATGTTGGTATTTTGGTGTTGATATGCCTTCTAAGACGCCACCTCAGCGACTGCTCGGTACCTTATCTCTATTTAATGATGTGTGGGATTGCTTTCATCGTGTAAACTTGTTCAGTTTCTCATCTTTGTGAAACTCTATTGGATTTGTGTATCGTTTGTAACCCATATTTTGTCGGTCATGAATCTAAATTCTGTGTTCGGAAGGTTGGTTCGTTTGGTTTTCTTTCGTCGTATTGCATCGAAGTGTTGCAAATGGTGGGGTTATCAGCTCCGGTTTGGTCTAAAATTGGACTGCACACAGCACACCTCTAAATTGAGCACGACTTGGTGATCATCAGATTTGCATATTTTGATTTATTTTTGTTTTATTTTTTACGATTTTGTTATGATTTATTGGCTGTTATTTGTCTGTATTTTATTGGTGTGTACCAAATTATCTGTTATTAATTAATAAAATTTATATGATTAAAAATAGTAATATACTATGTTTGTATTACATGTGTAACTTTAATAAATATTTTTTTCTCAAAAGTTATATAAACTAAAAATTAAAATTAACATTAAATTTTGATATATTGAAAATTTTTGTACTTGTGATATTTAACATATTTTATTATGATTAATTTGAAGTATATTTTAGTTAAACGCAAAATATAGTTAATCATAACATTTAAGTTTCTTGTCATTATTATAATTAGTTAAATAGTTATTTTCAAATGTTGATGTAATTTAATAGATTCTAAGAATAGGAACATTTTTAAGAATTTAAAAAGAAATGAATACTTGTATTTAAAAAAAAAAATACAAATTACAAATGTCAATTGGATATGAAGCCATGTGCCATTATTAAGGTGATGACAAATGATAAATATTTTACCCATTTAATAGTATAAACACAAGATAGATAGATTTAGCATGGTATTCGAATTGCAAGGATGATAAATAGATCAACATGTTTTCACATTTTTTGCTTTTCGTCTCTTCATGTTATTTTTTTCATAAAAGTACTCAAGTTAATTTTTTGTTTTCGATTTAGTTAAAAATGAATATTAGAACCCTGTTTTTCAGTCTCTTAAAACCCGGTTGAATAATAAAAAACGAGTCTAATAGTCAAATTTCACAAAACTAAAAAAAATAACATTGAGGAACGAATACGCAAAAACTGCGAAAACATGTTGATTTTTTTCGTAATAAACCCTTATAATAAATCATGTAAAAGGGTAAAAGGAACATGATTTACATTATTAAAGATGTACACGGAAATTAAAAAGTAAACATGAAGTGAATGTAAAATTTAGGTAATTACTTTCAAAGATTGTTAAACACGTCAGTCTTTTTTTTTTTTTTTTTTTTCAGGTTTATCGTTTAAATGTTTTATAACTATTATTATAAATAAGACAGTGTAGGTTTATATATGCTTACCTTAATATGCATATAAAAACTACCAACGTCAAAATGTCAAATTGTTAATTATCTAAGTGTATTTTTAATTATTATCATATTCTATACTATAAAAATAAGAAAACCATTTGGTGTTTCTGGATCATTGAATGGAAAAAAATCAATGGTCCAGATTAATGACAACTCATAATTATTTATGAAATGTTTCTTATACCCTTAATTAAAATCAATAATTATACATATGCCATTTTTTTTAAATTCATTTTCCAAATTTACTATCTTAACTTAATTATATTAAATTTTGATTTTAATTTTTCATTAATGAATTAATATTTACCTAAAATAAATATGTGTCATTATTATGCTTAATGATCATAGGTAAATTCAAATGTAAAAATTTGGATTTAAATGTAGAAGTGTAGTAAATAAAGTTAAATATTTTTTTTTAATTATTTTGCTACCAAGATTTAAATTTTAATTGATAAAACTTCAATTGTGAATATGATAAATTTTGATTGTTGATTTTCAGATTTTCTTTTTTTATATTTTATCATTTTCAAAATATATACACATTCACATAATTGAAGTTTTTTTGTTTCTTACATTGATATTTCATATTTGAAAGTTGATAAAAATTAAAAGAAACATTTTTTTGCAAACACATTATCTGTTATTAATAATACAATATAATAATATATTTTATTTAATATCAAACAACTAAGTATTTTTTTATCTTTAATTTAACTAGATTTCAATTTTTTTTATATTTTAATTATATATAAATTTTATAATAATTTATTAAAATATAAAAAAATATGTATTTTCTAAATCAACCCATGGGTTGATTAACGTATATATTATCTTGAGTAAAAGACATTTTTGGTCCCCGTAGTTTGATGGTTTACCCGGATTCAGTCCTTTAACCATAATAAGGTCAAATTTCATCCCTATTTTGCTAATTTTGTGCCATTTTAGTCCCTCGTTCGTTAAACTTAACGACACAACCGTTAAATTTGTAAGAATGACATTTTTACCCTTTTCATTGAGACGCTTTTAGTCCCTATGGTTTTATTATTTACCCATTTATAGTCCAACATTTATTTTTTTTATTTTATCTTTATAATTATATTATTTATAGATATACTTAATTCATTATAAACACACTTATTTTATTTATAAATATAGTTATGTTTGAATATTTTATTTACATTTACCATTGTTCGTATTTTATTTAAAATTTAACTTTTATTTTAATTTAAATATATATTTATTTACTAATTTATTTAAAGTTCATCTTCTTTATTAATTTTAATTTTTATAATATTATTGTTGACATTTAAATATGTAATTTTGTTAGTTGTGTCTAAGTAAATATAATATCGTCTTTTCCTTTTCAAAGTCACTATTTCTTCAAATATCTTCCAACCTAATCAATTATCAACACATAAATTATATTATATGTGTTGGATATATATATATATATATATATATATATATATATATATATATATATATATATATATATATATATATATATAAAATTTAACACACATAAATTTTTGTGTATATAATTTAATATACATAATGTTTATGTGTATATTATATAATTTATGTCTTGGATATATATATATATATATATATATATATATATATATATATATATATATATATATATATATATATATATATATATATATATATATATATATATGTTCAAGTGAGTACTACCTACTACACAGCGCACCAGAAGGTATCACTCGTAAAATTATTTTTTTTGAAATTTTTTTCACAAACATGTTTTAATTAACATTACACAGATAATATGTGAATTTCACGCAAATTCGAACACTCTAAGTGCATGAAATCACGCACCACATATATGCAAAATTATGTAAATGTGCGTTCACATCATTTTTTAGGAGCTAGAAGATGTGAATGTATGTGGAATTTCCATATAATCTTCATAATGTTGATTAAGACATGTTTATGAAATAATAAATTAAATTTTTTTTTAAAGGTGGTAGCTTCTGGTGCGCTGTATAAGTAGTGGTACTCCCTCGAACCATATTATATATATATATATATATATATATATATATATATATATATGTGTGTGTGTGTGTGTGTGTGTGTGTGTGTGTGTGTGTGTGTGTGTGTGTGTATAAAATATTTTCAAGTATCTTCCAATGTCATAATTTCTTCAAGTATATTCACATATGTATATAATTTATGTGTCGATAATTGATTAGGTTGGAAGATATTTGAAGAAATAGTGACTTTGGAGAAGAAAAATATCGACGATATTATATCTTAAACACAACTAATAAAATTACATATATAAATGTCAACAATAATATTATGAAAATTAAAATTAATAAAGAAGATGAACTTTAAATAAATTAGTAAAGAAATATATATTTAAATTAAAATAAAAGTTACATTTTAAATAAAATACGAACAATTGTAAATGTAAATAAAAAAATATTAAAACATAACTATATTTATAAATAAAATAAGTGTGTTTATAATGAATTAAGTATATCTAATAAATAATATAATTATAAAGATAAAATAAAAAAAAATAAATGTTGGACTATAAATGGGTAAATAATAAAACCATAGGGACTAAAAGCGTCTCGATGAAAAGGGTAAAAATGTCATTCTTATAAATTTAACGGTTGTGTCGTTAAGTTTAACGGACGAGGGACTAAAAGGGCACAAAATTAGCAAAATAGGGATGAAATTTGACCTTATTATGGTTAAAGGACTGAATCCGGATGAACCATCAAACCACGAGGACCAAAAATGCCATTTACTCTATTATCTTTATCTTTATCTTTACTACTATATAAAGCATTTAGATCCTTTATTGCATTGTGTAGAATCAATTTATGCACAATCTTGAATTTTAAGATACGCAAAGCGTGGTGTACAACTCATTATAGCGTTGAGTGAAATTTATAAAATTATGAAAAGATTGCATGGTTAGAAGTAAACAAATTTGGCTTGTCTGGGAAACGAAACACTCCACTCCATGGTCAGTCACACGCAAAAGTTGACAGTGTCTCTTCCTCTTCTAAACCTTCTCTTTCCCATTACTTACCAATGCCATCCACTCACCACCGTCCATCTGCCATTCTCTTTTGTAACCACCTACCAACAGATTTCCCCATCTCTTACCCTCTCCGAGAGTTTTCCGGGAACCACTGTAGCAGCAACCAGCACAATAGTTTTCCGAGAACCTCCACTCCATTGAGAAGAATACAACGATGAGATCCGTTCATTGTTCAAGCCCTAATCGAAGACCAAAGGGTTTCCATTAAAGAGTTTCTGGTAAGTTTCGAAGTCTGTCTCTCTTTCATTGGATGAATCTGCCGGTTGCATTTCTTGTCTCTATATATTCTACTGATGCATCATTTCCCTCTAATTGGTCTTATCACCACCGTGCTGGTAGGTTTTGTAATTCTCTTGATGTGAAAGTGGTTCCTTTTGTATGCGTGTGGTTGTTTTGACTGTTTTTTCTATGATTCAGCCACACAGAAGATTGTTGACGACCCATCAGCCAAGGACTAGAGAGGTGGAATATCTGCTTCATTCAACATCATTCCTAGCAGCATCAGTGCTGCAAAGGTATTTTAATTTGATACTGGGAAATTATTAGGATTTTTGTTATTGTAATGTTTTCATTCAAATCTTCAATAGGCTCATTGAATGAGAAGTTGACCGAGATGTCCCAACAGTGGATGTCTCCGTCATTGATCTCACTGTGAGATTGGAATAGGAAGCCACCTATGATGATATCAAAGCTGCCATCAAGTAAGTGTCTTGTCATGTTAGGTTCAGCTAATGAACATCAACCAAAATGGCTATTCAAAGAACAAGATTTCTATCAGTCTGTTGTAGCGAATCAATGTTTCTAATTAGGCAGCATAGGAAATTTTTTTAAAAGGAGCTGTAAAAGGAGTTAAACGTGACTTAAGTCAAAATATCAGTCTTGATGAATCCCTTACAATTCTAACATCTTTTATAGCTTTTTCGTTAATTATGTTTATTGAAAAATCTAATGGATCCTTGACTGCATCATTAAAATTACAAGAAGTTTTTCTTTCTTAAATTATGTTTTTACCTTGATGGTTGTTGATATACTATGATTCTCAATTTCTTTGTTATTTAATTTTTCATAATCTTCTAAAAAACATAATCTTGCAAGTTACCTTTATGATATTATGGTCACTAAATTTCCTTTCATTTAATGATATGTTTGAATAACATTTAAGCTGATAGGATCTTTTTGCATTACTACGGTAATTATCATGACAAGAGGATGAATGGTTATGATCGAAATAAGGCTAAGTAGTGTGTAACGGTTACTAAAAAACAGAAATAAAATTATTAGGCAGCAGCCCCCAACAGCCTATTAAAAATCATGTGATTGCTTTGTGTGCTGGAAAACAGCAGCAATAAAAGATCTGCTACAACCATTTAAACTCAAAGCAGAATTAAGTGTTGTGTGTAGTGTATGTGTGTTTATTCGACTCTGAAAACAGAAGGAAAGATCAGCAGCAACGTCTCAGCAACAACCCATCAATTTAAAATAAAATGTAGTATGGTGTGTGTGCATGTGCTTGTATGTGATGTGAACAACAGCAACAACAATCTTTATCTTTACTACTAATAAAGCATTTAGCTTTTTACTATTTATAATGCATTAGGTACAAGCTTTTAAGGCAGAACCTTGAATTTTAAGACACATTCAACTAAGCAAGCATCATGTACAAACAGCCTCTTCCTATGAATCTTTCTTACTTTGAAATTTGAAACCTCGGGAAGGGCTCTTCGTTTCTCCCGCGTGTCCCTCTTATGCAAACCTGTTCCATCAATTTTGCTCCGCTAAAACATCGACATGTTGTTCTCCATCTTCGACCGATCGATCTATTGCTTTGTCCTTTTTTGATTTTTACCTATCAACTTGTACAATTCTTTAAAGCATCGATCTATTTTCTAATTTTTCTCTCCATCTTCGACCTGTACAAGTCTTTAAAGCATCGATCTATTGCTCTCCATCTTAGACCGACCGATTGATTTATTGCTTCTTCATTTTTTTGATTCAAGAAACCGCTACAGGAAGGAATACGAATTGATTGTGTAAGCATCCATCAAATAAGATTATTTATGAAACAAATTATGATGTTAGTCATTTTGGTATCAACAGTTATGATAAACCTATTTGTTGACTCGTATACCTTTACAAAAAGCCTAATTGTCGACTCATATGAAACGCAGGTTGTGAGATTAGCATTTGAGGCAATATTTGTTATCGGATTTAGTGTTATGGTTGTTTTCAAGCATCAATATATAATGTTATGGTTGTTTCTAAGCAGCAATATTTCTTATCAGATTAGATGTGTTAAGAATTTCTCAACTATAATTAAAACATTCAAAATTTTGAAGAATTGATACAACGAATATGTTTGCTTTTGCTATTTACATTTGGAATAATTTGAAATTCTAAAAACCTGCAGGTTTGTTGTAAATATGAACATGAGAACATCTGAACCTGAGTTACATGACAACAGGAATCACAGGCACCAAATTACAAATGAGGTAAATTTGCAGTGGCATGTTGGTTTCAATAAACATTTTGTTTTGTTTGATATAGAATGTTGGTTACAATGATATATGAAGAATGAGATACATATTAATGCTTAGGCTTTTTGTCTTGCGGTGAAGGTGAAGTCGGTCATGAGTTATATGAGATATGAAACCAATGTATTGAGTTTGGGCCCCTTTTTGTTTTAATACGATCTATGGAGGTGTTTAAATATCTATTTAATTTTACATTTATGGTTTATGCTTATCACTTTTGGAAACAATAATTTTTACATGTTTCTTAAAATAAGATTGTCTGACCATAAATTAAGAATAAAAAAATCGTAGTTAATTGCTTATAATCAGCTATGGATCTTTATTTGAATGATGAGCGTCATAACGAACCTCCAAATGATAAGCGAGTTTTAAGTGGCTACCATGTGCTTTAAGAATAACAAATTAGCTTTGTTGTGTATATTATCAAGCTCTTGGATTTTTCCGCAAACAAAGCTCCAGTTCAAAAAGCTGGAATATATTTACAAACATAAAACATTATTTTCTATGCTAAACTCAATTTTCTATATATCTACCTCTCTGGTATTTGTCTTAAACTCAAAGCTTAATTTCTGTCTTCCTTACTGGCTTGATTTAGTATACCATACAGGTCATACTATGACCTTGTACAAGTATGATTACTTTGAGGTCTGCTTGAGCAGCATTAGGAGAGATACAAGTTTGAGACTTTGAGGTTATTTTATGTTTTTATTAAACATGCATATGTCTATGCAGGAAGGCAAAAATTCTGTTTGGCCAGTTGATTCACATAAGGGATAGAGTTATTATGTCACTTAACCTTCTTGGGCTATCATACCATCTTGTAGCGGCTCGGATGCTATGGTATGCTTTTGCTGCTTTTGAGTATTGTCCAAATAGACACAATGTAGTCTTATGTGTGCGTATGTTGGTAATCATCTTGGTAAGTATTTTGATCTTTGTGAATCGTTGTTGGTAAATGAATTTTGACACCTTTTATATTCTAAGTTTCTTTTCTTGTGTGTTTCTAATGGTTGTTGTGATCATCTATCCACATCTTACACAACTCAAGTTTTTTTAGCCAAATTGTGGATGAAGGTGCAAAATTGCATACATATTGCAATTTTTTGTAGACTCTGTTTGGCGAATCATGTGAATCACTTTAAATGTCTTCCAATGTTAATCTAAATTTTGGATCTTCAAGAATGGTGTGTATTGTGTGAATTATTCCACCAGTTGGACATTTACTGCATCGACATCCTGTTTTCATCTTTAGGTTCTTGTAAATTTTTTATTTTCTCATAATTATTCTCAGTTAAGTGTATTAAATATTATTCATCCTGATTTTTTGTCTCTTTGTTTAAGCCGTACAAGAAAACTAAATCTGGCAGATTTTCTCTGTCTTAAGCAAAGATGGTTGTATTCTATTTCTGGTAAGATCTTATTTCATTTTAAATTTTGGGTTTTGATTTCTATTTTTCTGTTACAGTATATGATTTCAACCCCATTCTACCACTTGAGTGTACTCGGATTATTAGCATCAGCTCACCATCTTATCACTTGCAAGACAACAACTACCACTTGATCAAGATCCATCTGTGAGTGTCTTCATCATTTGTTATCTTTTCTTCTGTGTTCATCTTATGATTTAATTGTTTGGGTTTTGATTTGAAAGATACTTAATTTTGTGTTTATGTTTTAGGTGATTAGTTGATTACCAAAATTTTAAATATTTTTTATTTCTACAATTGATTTTCTTCTAATTTCTTCTACGCATTTAGTTTTTAGCTTTACATACACGCACAAATAACCAGGTTTGTTTAGGTTCTGGATTAAAATTTGAGTTAAAATGGTGCTAAAGTCCCTGGTTTATTTGTTCTGTTAAGTATATATGAATAAGTGTTTTTTCATTTGCTAAAGTCGTGGTTTAGTTATTTTGTTAAAAAAGTGTATATGAATAAGACTATTTTTGTTTGCCAATATATAATGTCACGTAGAAATCATTACGGTTTTTAAAAAGTCTTGTTATTATGATTGTGTATAATTCATTCTTGAATAATATGTCTTTGGTTACGTGTCACCAGTAAAGTGATTCACTACTTGCATACTTACACTTAGTGGTTTCTCTACAACATTGTATAGATAAGTAATTAGTTTTCGCTTATCTTTATTTTTATGTTAATGAAAAAAAATGAATATGTTTTACATCTTTCAACTTTATGATCGTTTTAATTTATATGCACTTTTACCTAGAGGAGATAGATTATTCAGCATTGAGCAAAATAGATCAGAATTTCATTGAATCAAATCAAACAATCATATAATAGTTTAATTTTTGGTTATTTGGTCATTTCTACTGCATTCCTTTTATGCTGCAACTGTAGTTACTATTTAATGTGTTCTGTGAATTTGTGTAAAAAAGTGTTGCTTTGCTGTTACTCATGATGATTCCAATAATATACACAACTTTAGAAATGATTGTTTTTGTGTATGGTATTGATATGCCATAATTTCTCATTATAGTGATCATTAAAAAGTTTATTTCTAATGAAAAACTATACCCAATTTAGGTGTTTGGCAGACTTCAACGACTATGGATTGGGACCCATTCCACTGAATTGTGCAAGAGGAAATACATGACTGGACAACACTTTCATATATCCAATTGTAACAGGTTCACGACTTTACCCTTGCCTTCATATATCGATTGCAAGCACTGGGAAGCGGTGCACAATCAAGAAGTTGAAAATCGCTTTTATCGCATGGCATTGGCTGCGATTTACCAAGCAGTGCTAGAGGACATGTTACTTATACTTAAGAAGTGACAAAAGTGTCAAAAGTCTTAGACCTATGACTATAGAATTAATTGGTGTAAATTTTTGGTTTGGTTCTGACCCCTAACAGATCCAAACCAACTTATACATTCATGCAGATCGGTAATGATTATAAGATGAAACTTTTGGTTTGTATTTTTTTTTTTTTTTTGTTTTATAATTATTTTGGAGCACATGTTGACTTTTATGTAATTTTTATACAGCATTTGCATAAATACGCATTTATGACTAATGTGCTATTACACAAACATGTTTTCAAATTCAAACATTTGTTGTCGCTTTGCACATGTATACTATTGATGTATATAAAAGTGCTTGTATAATGTTAAGCTTGACGAATCAAGAACTCATTAGTTAGATATATGTAGTTGAACATTAGGAGACTAGGAGTTAGATTTCTTGAGTAATGTAAAATGTTTGAATATTAACTTTGAACAAAGAGAAAGATCCTAAGTGATGTCGGAGATGATACATATCAATTGTTGTATTATCATATACTAGATGGTTCACATGTTAATAGTTATAATCAAGTTCAGAAATTGATAATTTTACCAAAAATGTTAGTGAAGGCTGGTAAATGATAGTTGTAGCAAAAAATTCTTTAAGTTTATATGAAGACATAAATAATTTCTAAAAAGAATATTAGTTCTATATCTATACGAGGATGATATCTTATCTATTAATTCAATCTTCTTTTACATTCATCGTTAGAAAAATAATATGCAACTCAACATGCATGTTGTCAAATGCAAAATGAAATTTTGCCGCCGCCGCTTTGCGCGGGTACACCACTAGTAATAAAACAAAACAATTTATGTCATATGTCACTTCTACAATACAATAAAATTTTATTTTTCCACCTCTTTTCCCAAATTTAACACCTTAACTTAATTGCATTAAATTTTGATTTTATTTTTATTCATTAATTAATTAGTAATAAATTAGATTTTGTAACATTTAAAATTAATATTTACCTAAAATAAATATCTCTATAATTATTATCCATAGTAATCATAATTAGATCCAAACGTAAAAATTTGAATTAGTGGAAATTATTATTATTATTATGTATGATAAAGGAAAACATCAAATGTCATGTGTCACATCTACGTTCACCAAAAAAATAATTACAGCTTATAAAAAATAAAAGATAAATACAATTTAATATTTTTAAAAAAGATAAATATACTCTATTTTTTAATCTGTAAATAATAAGAAATAAACACAACTATGATTTTTGTATGTTTTTATTTTTACTCATATACATTTTATATAAATAAATTTAATTAAAAATATCCACGTAATACGTGGGTTATAAACTAGTTAATATCATATAGTATAACCGAAACACTTTTAAAACTAAAGACATAAAGTCATTACATCTAGACATTCATGTTGATGTAAATTGATGCAACATTCATATGTTATATGATATAATAGTGAGTAAAGTAAAAAATCACAATAACCAAATAAAATACATTTTAATACATAAACTTTAATTTTGAATAATAAAACACTACATATTTGTTTTCACTTGTCACTTTACATTTGCAACAACAGTTTGTTGTTGTCTTAAATTGAAATACAAGGAGTATATAAACTTTTATAAGAGTATAGGAAAATGTCAGGAATATATTTTATAAACCCTTTTATAATAAATATAATTTTTAGAATAATGGATTTTCCTAAATGCAGTATGGTACCATCAAATTAAATGAAAAATGTTAATTTAGAAAGAAAAAAAAAAAAAAAAACCTTCGTTTATGTAAACATTAACGATGAACCTACCAAATGAAAGGGAAAAACCACATGTTTAGATCCGATTCACATGCCCGACCCGTTAGTTTAACATCTTAAATATTTCCACACCCGCGATTTCAAAATCGCGAAGACTCCTTTGATGTCTTAGCTTGTCGACGCAGCACGAGCAACCAGTCTTCGAGCCAATAATCACGTTACGTAGTGTAATTGTTTTTTTAAATTTCGATTGTGCAACCTATATCTGTGTGTTAAAGTATCATCGTCGAAATTCTCTTATTTATTTGGACTTAACGTGTGTTTGGTATAGAGAAAATGGGACAAAGAAATGAAATTAAAAAGAATTCTCTTATTTGTTTAATTATAAGAATCATTAAATACAAATAAAAGAGTAACTATACTGTTTTCTTGTGAAACCACGTGTCATCACCATGAATAGACACGTGACATTTATAAGTTTTAAAAAAAAAATAAAGAAACCTAAATTATATCATTCCAAATCTAATATAATTCACTTTTAAAAGTAAATCATATCAAGTGAAACAAAACCTAATGTTCTATTAACTTATTAATCATAATATAATATAATAAAATTTTAAAAATATATAAGAAATGTGAGACCCTCTGATTTCTCAAAGGTCTCAAGTCAAGGCCCAGTAGCAATGCAATATCAATCAGGAAACTAAGATAAAATTAACAGTTGCGGAATAAAAGTTAATCAGAGATAATTTTTAAGTAATAGGGGCAGACTTCTAGACTATTTCATCAAAGCACAAATGTAAACTAGCCCAAACCCCAAAGCTCAATCATCAGCTAAGTACCAAGGTGTTGGAACAGGTTCTAATGCACTTCAGGCTCTTTCAAGTCCCGACCTAAGATCTAGGTCCAGCCAATCCTTTGCCTTTACCTGAAAAATAATGCAACAACGGGTAAGCTTAATTGCTTACTGAGAATGTAGAATTTCACATTTAACATGCAATTATGAACGCGGAAGCACATGCACTGCACTCGGCTCATGCACGGCTCAGCTCTATATGCACTGCACTAGGCTCATGCACAGCTCAATCTCGTAGGGACATTGGCCAATTTATGCTCTTTTGATGCGCGACTTTGCTCAGCTCCCAGTTATAAAAACTGTTGTTGCTCTTGAGACTTTTAGACAAATTCATAAGGAATGCTCGGATGATGATAAATCCATACACACGCATCATTAGTGGGGATCAGCCACGTACTGGGCTAGCTACCAGTAAAAGCTCTATATGGATATCATCGGAATGCTCAGCTCTAGCTACCCTCTGTGCTTTCATCACGTAAATCAGCACATCATAAGCCTAACATTAACCCAACACTGAGCAATAGTGATGGTGTTAAGCTTAACAATCAAATGACTCATCAATGAAATAGATTCTGGTAGAATAAATGCTCAGCTCAACAAATCATAGTAAATATACTATGATAATATATATCAATAAGCTCAAGATCAGAATGTCAATAAAATCAGGATCATGCAACAAAAGTCTCAATTCACATAATATGCAGTTAAAGTGAAATCTACAACTCACAGTTACTGGTTATTTGTGCTCTGTTAGTTTCTGGCTCTGGCTCGGTTGCTCACAATCTGTAGTGGATTTAAACCACAATCTGACTTATGTCAGACTTTCAAATGCTCGTCATTCTGCTCGTTGCTCAATCTGTTATTAATATCATTTCTGATATTTATTAGCTCTTATATCATCTGAATAATAGATATTCAGTGTTCATTCAATTTAATAAGCTCAATGTTCGCTCGTTGATCTTTTAAATTTCTATATCTCATAACTTGATCATTAATTTCATTAAGATCTTTCTTAGCTTTCATTTGCTCAATATAATTCTTAAGAAAGCATGTCTAATCATATCATATACTTACTTGATGTTTATATGCTTATAAAGTTGCATTTTCGAAATCTAATAATATGTGATCATGCATATATATTCATATGTTTTCTAATTGATGATATTTCTTAAGTTTATAAATTTTGATTTTAATGATTAATCATTCATGTTTATATAAGGAAATCTGTTGTTATATTTTGAATCATAAAAACCACATCCGGATTTGGATCTAGGTCATCCGAAATGGCATATCCGAAATTGATATTGGATCCGAATTAAGCACCATCCGAACTCGGGTCATCTGAGTTCGGACCACCTCATCCGAAACATGTGCTTCATCCGAAGTGGTACAAGATCCGAAATGGGTGCTTCATCCGAATTCGGGAATCATCCGAATTCGGATCCCGTACTCATAATTTCCCAGAAATTGTTCTTCGTGTTCTATCTTATATACCTACGGATTTTTCATAAAAATTCCCAAAAGTCCATTTTATCAACATGCAACTTAGAATAATGTTATATTATCATTATTTGGTTGATTTTATGCTATTTTCCTTATCATTAACATCATAATCTGATCAAGATCGTCCAAAATAAGCATTTTTTTGCCAAGAACACAATTTTATCAAAAATTACCTTTCCTTGCTTATTTTGGACAATCAAACTCATGATTTCTGTTTCTATTACTTCAAATTACTTAATTACATGATTTCAATTCATTTATTCTAACATGCAACACAAATTCATGTTAAAATTCTTAAGTTTTCGGTTTCTCACTAAAACCGAACCAATCTTATAAGATTTCGAATTTAAACTAAAGATTACCTCAAATCTTTGTAGTTTCTTGTTGATTGTTGATATTTGTAACCCCTTCTTGCCTTAAATCTTCAATTTATGGAACCATTTATGAATTTTCTTGGTGGTTTCTTGTGGTAGCCGTAGATTAGAGAAAAAGAAGAGAGAGAGTGTGTAAATTTCTTGAATTGAGATAAATGGCATTTAAGCCATTAATTTTAGTTCATACATTAATTTTGATAAATACTCATTTAACCCACTTACACTTTGTATTTTACATTTTTCTTAATTTTTTTTTATCTAATTTAATTACCTTAATAATTTATTAATTCATAATTTAAATATTCATATAATTTAATTAAATATTTCAATATTTAATTAAATTATAATTCAAATAATGTAATAAAATTACATTATTGGTTCGATGATCAGATATTAAGTTGGGCTAAAAGTTGCGTTGTCACAAGAAAATAATTATTATTAATATATATTTAAATTTATATAAAATTAATAGGTTATATTAAATAATAATATTATTCTTATATATACTTTTGTATGAAAGATAATATTTATTTATTTATTTTTTAATTTATTATATTTTGTATATATTAAAAACTAGTTGATACCCACGTATTACGTGGATATTTTTAATTAAATTTATTTATATAAAATGTATATGAATAAAAATAAAAACATACAAAAAATCATTGTGTTTATTTTTTATTATTTACAGATTAAAAATTAGAGTATATTTATCTTTTTTAAAATATTAAATTGTATTTATCTTTTATTTTTTATAAGTTGTAATTATCTTTTTGGTGAACGTAGAGGTGACACGTGACATTTGATGTTTTCCTTTATTATACATAATAATAATAATAATAATAATAATAATAATAATAATAATAATTTCTACAACTAATTCAAATTTTTATATTTGGATCTAATTATGATTATTATGGATAATAAAGATAGATATTTATTTTAGGTAAACATTAATTTTAAATGTTACAAAATCTAATTTATTACTAATTAATTAATGCAAAAAAATAATGTCAAAATTTAATGCAATTAAGTTAAGGTGTTAAATTTGGAAAAAAAAATGTGGAAAAATAAAATTTTATTGTATTGTAGAAGTGACATGTGACATGAATTGTTTTGTTTTACTATAATATATAGGTTAATCAACTCATGTATTGCATGGGTTGATTTAGAAAATACATATTGTTTTATATTATAATAAATTATTATAAAATTTATACATAATTAAAATAAAAAAATTTGATAGCTAGTTAAATTAAAGATAAAAAAAAACTTAGTTGTTTGATATTAAATAAAAAATTATTATTATATTGTATTATTAAAAACAGATAATATGTGTTTGCAAAAATTGTTTCTTTTAATTTTGAGTAAATTACAAAAATGGTCTCTGTGGTTTGTTCGAAATTATGGATATGGTCCCTGGTTTTTAAAAATTACTTAAATGGTCCCTCAAAACACTATTTACTTGCAAAAATGATCCCTCTTTCTCTTAACTTTTTTTAAATGACAGTTTTGCCCTTTTCTCAATAACAATTTGGTCTCACAACAGTGTCATTTATTTTTAATTTTAGTCCCCTTTATATAATTTCACATTTTCTTTAAATTTATTATTAGAGGAAATGACATTTTTGGCCCTTGTGGTTTGATAGTTTACCCGGATTCAGTCTCTTAACCTTAAAATGTCAAATTTCATCCCTATTTTGCTAATTTTGTGCACTTTTAGTCCCTCGTCCGTTAAACTTAACGACACAACCGTTAAATTTGTAAAAATAACATTTTTACCCTTTTCATTGAGACGCTTTTAGTCCCTATGGTTTTATTATTTACCCATTTATAGTCCAACATTTATTTTAATTTTAGACTAAATTACATAAATGGTCCCTGTGGTTTATACGAAATTACAGTTTTAGTCCCTGAAAGAATTTTATTACACCAGCAGTCCCTAAAATCGAAAAGTTGTAACATTTTGGTCCCTGAAACTAACGGCTGTTAACTTGAGCCGTTAGTTTCAGGGTCATTTTTGTCTTTTTGACTTTCAAGGACCATTTATGTAATTTTCAAACTTTCAGGGACCATTTATGAAATTTTCATACTCTTCACATATATTTATCATTTCTTTCTTTTTTATAATTTAATTATACAAATATAACATTTTATTTTTTTATTCCTTTTGTTTTAATCATTAATTTTTATTTGTATCTTTATTGTCATTATTAATGTTATTTTTTTATAAATTAATATAATTATTTATTTAAGATTATTATATAATATAACTAGGGGTGTTATTCGGTTGGTTTTTCGGTTATTTGGGTTAATCGGTTTGGGTTATTCGGTTTGGGATGTCTCGACCAACTCACCCACAAACCAAACCAATACTATTTGGGTTAATTGGTTTTCGGTTTAATTGGGTTCGGGTAATGCGGTTTGGGTTTCGGTTTACCAAACCGAATAAAACCAAGCAAGACTATATCACGTTAGTATTGCAAAATATGAAATATTTCCTTATGCATATTGTCTGCAAATTAAAGATCTAGTAAAAAAACAAACCTAGTCAAAAAAAATAAGCAAACATTTTTTACAAATTTGAATCTTTGTATTTCCACAGTATGTTAGGGATGTAAGTGTGTGTAAAGTTGGATACAACACTTCTCTTATACTTGACCATAAAGGCCACACAAATTATTGAATTCAAAAAAACTATCATTATGTTACTTTACAAGACAACAAGGGATGGTATCATGGTACAACCTATACATACACAAAAGTAAAAAAAAAAAAACACCAGACCATTGTTAAAACTTATAAGCCATTTAAAACTTCAAACATTTTAGACACAACGTCATGCACTAGGGGGGGGGGGGGGAATTTTACAGCTTTAAAGATCTAGTCAACATATAAGCAAACCTTCCACCTTGTTGACGGCGGCGGCCGGCGAGGTGCTAAGGATTAGCAGCGGCGAGGAACTCACGCTGTGAGGAGCGGCCGGCGAGGAGCTCAGGCTGTGAGGAGCGGCGGCCGGTGAGGACCAAGGAAGGGAGGAGCGGTGGAGAGAATGAGAGATTAGTGTAAACCCTAGGTTTGGGTTTTCTACTTTTTCTGTAAAGTGAATATGAGAAAGTGCAGATACATCATACATGACTCCTCTCCTCACCACACATAAAAGTTTTTTTTTTATTTTATTGGTTGTCACGAGTCTAGTTGAGTCAAGATGCGTGTCGAGATGAGTTGAGTAAACCTTGTTCCAGTTCCTTCTGTCTTAGTTGCTTGTGTGCTTTACTCTATCTTAATGCTCGGATCACGAATTTATCTTATCGATAATGAGTTATTCGCCTTCAGAAGTAAGGTCGGGTAGGAACGATAAGTGGGTGGGGTCATTGAGTTGGCTGTTCCTGCTACATTTCGCTGGGGAAGAAAGAAGGAATTGAGTCCTTTCACATTATCACGGAAAAAGGAAAATTGGAGAAAAAAGAGTTCCAGAGGCATCTTCCATTCATATCGATTTTGGTTTTTCTGCACCATATTTTGATCTCCCCTTTCTTCGATCCGGAATTCCCAACAAATCCTTGACTCCTCGAATACAATGGGATTTCACACCTGGCGAATCTTTCACTCTACCTCCTCTTATTAAGACTATAGAATGTTCCTGCGAATTATGACCTTCGCCCGGAATGTGAGCAAATATATCATGTATCAAGCTACAAGTCTCGATCTATACGAAAGGCACTGGTTTTTTTCTTTCTTTCGCATCTTCACGGAGAATTCAATTTCACCGGGTCCATGTCGGAGACAGCGGATGCTAAAACCAAACCACCCAAATAACCGTAACCAGTTTTCGGTTTTAGCCGAAAACCGAAAACCGAAACCGATAATCCAAACCGAAACCCCAATTCGGTTTTTGGATCGGGTGGTTTTTCGGTTTATTTGGTTTTCTGGGTTTTTTGCACACCCCTAAATATAACTGGTTCATTTTTTTCAATTATTTTTTTCATTTAAGAAAATTAACTGTAAAAACTAGTTGTAGTTTTTTTCGTTTGGAAAATCTAAAATCGAAATGATTTATTTCTTTTCTCTATTCAAAAAAATTCAAAATAACAAAACGTATTCAAGCTTTTTTTGTTTGGAAAAAGAATATAATCAAAATGCTTCGTAGTTTTCTTCATTGCAAATACTTAATAAAATTTTTTAATTCTAAATGGTTTGAAAAAAGCAAGAATTGGAATGGTTCGTTGCTTTTTAGTCAAATAAATTAAATTCCAAATGGTATTGAAAAATTTGAAATTGTATTGATTTTTTATCTACGTTTAATTAAAAATCAGAATGGTTCTTTTGTTTGATAAAAAAATCAAAAAATCATAACGGTTTACCGTTTTTTGATCAAAAAAATCAAAATCAAAATGGTTCGTCAATTTTTTGATAAAAAAAATTATTACAAGATGATTATCGTTTTTTAAAAAAATCAAAAATTATAAATGTTCATCATTTTTTGATCAAAAAAATTATCGAAAATGCTTCATCGTTTATTTGATCCAAAAAACAAAATTGGAGTGGTTCGTAAATTTTTTTTATCGTTGTTTAATTAAAAAACGATGAACCATTATAATGACCATTTCGATTTTTTTTTTTTGAATAAAAACGATGAATCATTATGATTTTTGATTTTTTTAAACAATAATAACCATCTTGATTTTAATGACGAACCATTTGCTTTTAATTTTTTTGTTCAAAAAAGCTAAACTGTTATGATTTTTGATTTTTTCAAACAAAAGAGTAATTCTGATTTTTAATTAAACGTAGATAAAAAATCAATACAATTTCAATTTTTTCAATAAAAACAACAAACCATTTGGAATATAATTAATTTGACTAAAAGCGATGAACCATACAAATTCTTGATATTTTCAAACCATTTAGAATTAATTTTTTTTATGAAGTATTTGCAATGAAGAAACTACGAAGCATTTTGATTATATTCTTTTTCCAAATGAAAAAAGTTTCAACATGTTGTTATTTTGAATTTTTTTAAATGGAGAAAAGAAATAAATCATTTCGATTTTAGATTTTCCGAACGAAAAAACTACAACTAGTTTTTATTTTTATTTTTCTTAAATGAAAAAAACAACAGAGAAATATTTGAATTCTCAATTTGTAAGTCAATTAAATAATAGCTAATTATAATAGCTAATTAAATAATAGCTAATTATAATATTTGAGTTATTAATATAATACTTTGTTATAATTAGCATGAATATGAATTAAAGTATTATAGTTTGGATTATATGGAAATTAAATTGAAAGATTTATTGATGAGGGGGATTATATGTGTATGTGAAATAGTGGAAGGGGCAATATGGCCAAGTGGCCAAACTTGGCCCCCCTTTCCCTTTTGTTGGCCGTCCACACACATATGCACACATTTCACTTTGTTTTTTTTTGTTGCAAATGTTGAGAGAAGAAGAAAAAGAGAGCTAGGGTTTTTATTGGTTGATCAAGATTGAAGATTTGAAAGCTAAGGATCTTGATTTTGTGCTATTATTGAAGGTACATCACGTCCCTTCTCTTCTCTTCTCCATGTTTTTATGTGTTCTTCATTTTGAGAGAACACAACCCTATATGGGTTTTACGATTGGGTTAATATATGACCCTAAATTCATGTATAGGGTAATATTTATGGGTTATTGAGTCATTTGAGTCATAAATATGTAAATGTTTGAGTGAGCTAGTGTCATGGAATGAAAACCCTAGTTGAAGCTTATTTTGAGCTCCAATGGTGGATGGAAATGGGTTTACGTGTTTTGTACATTCCATATGTTAAATTATGGGTTAAATGTGTTTGTTGGGGCCATGAAGTTGAATGGAAGTTAGTATGAACTCATTTGGAGTTTTGAAGACTCGATTGTGTATTGGTCGTTTAAGGACTCGGTTTGAGTCCATATGAATTCCATGGAATCATGGAATGAGGTGTAATGGTGCCAATATGTCTAGAAAGTGTTTATTTATGATAATAAAGTGTTTTCATATGTTGGGTAACTCAAATCACGAGCAAGAACTCAATTTGGCGTTTTAGGCCCAAACCGCGCGCCAAGTGTTCGGTGAAATGCCACAACGAGTTCCAAAGCATGTTGGGGTTGGGTTTTAATGTCTAAATGTGAGTTGAATGTCTAATCATGGCCCATGTATAGTTAATAATGCTATGGAATTGGTTAGAATTTGGATTCGAGCTCAAATGGAGCTCGGTGTTGCCGGTTGGAGTTTTCGGTCGTTTTCGGACTCGTTCGGAGTCCGTATGAGCTCCTCGGAATCATGAAATGTTATGAAATGATTTTATTATGTTTAGAGGGGTTTGAGTGTCTTTAATATATTGGTTATGTGGTTTGTAAAGTCCATTTCAAGTGTTAGAAGCATTTATGGGAGTTTTGGGTAGGTTTGGTGCATTTAAGGGATTTAATGTGCAGTCAGAGGGTGGGCAGGCCCTTGGTCGCGGCGCTACCCCCCCCCCCCTGGGTCGCGCCATGACCACCCTACTGCCTCCAATTTTCATTTTCCAAGGTTGGGGGTCGATGTTCGGGTTCGGTATGTTCAATGCACGTCTAAATTAAGTGTTTAAAGGGTTTGAAGGTCTTTAAACCATTCCGGAACTCCTAGGGCCTTTATTGGACTTAGTGCCTTCGGTTTGGTGTCCCATCATCTTTAGACCTCTAATAGGGTCTTATATTGTGTTCGGGAACTTATGTGTTCGCCTTATGAATGCTTATAGGCGAATTGAATCGAAAAAGGTTTGGTCGCGAGTCTTAGCCATTCTCGAGGCTACTGTGATTATTTTGGAAGGCCTTGGGAACCTTGTTAGCCAATCATTGTGAGTTCTAGCATTAGATTTTCATAAAGTCATATACGATGTACTTGTTGCTTTATATTTGATCATTCGTTGTTGATTCATACTGTGGCATTATATGATTGTTGCTTATTCATCCATTTCATCAATGCATTACATATTTGGATACTCGAGGCATCTTGGACCTCATTTGTTTATTATACCTTTCGTTTGGACTCACCTGGATATCCATGGATCATTCCTGGCCCTTTTGAGGTCGGATGCCGACGTACTTGCACTGTCGGAAGTCCCGTACTTGCTAGGGACAGCCTCGTACTATGTTAGAGGCATCACCACACCCGTACTTGCTAGGGAACCCCACATTATGAAGGGGCATGTGGTATTGATCACTCATCTTGTGCACTTGGCTTGTGTCGTTTGGAATCATCATGTTGATCATTGTTGCATCTATATACCTTGTATTATATCTAATCTAGTAATTCACTCAACTTTATGTTGACCCTCTTAGATGTTAACCTTTTCAGGCTCTGTCAAGGGTAAGGGTACGGCCGGTCCGTCTTTCTAAGTTCGGTTGGAGTTAGCTTGAAGCACTCCACTTTTTGGTATAGTTTTGGATGGCTCGGGTTTGGGGATAGTGGACTCCCGTTTTGACTCTTCATGCGATCGGATGTACCTAACTAATCTTGTGGCATGTAATTAACGATAGATTCTGACCCGACATACTTTAATCCGTGAATTATCACACTTTGCTCGTTATGGGAAGCAAAGTGGGGTGATTCACGTTGATAACTCTGATTAATGAAAATTTTAAATTTGACGCAAATTCCGCAATGTATTATATATCAATTATTGGATAAATGTGTGTGAAATACTCTATTTAGTTGTGAGGGTGTTTCAATTTGGTATCAGAGACTAAGTTCATCGATTGAGTATAGTCGACGATACTCAACGCTGAACGGAGTTTCAGATGCTACCATTGACCCACCTGGGCGACAATAGTAAAACAGTTGCAAAAACTTACTTGGCCTAGGTTGGGAAAGTAAAGGGTAGACACTAAGTTTATATTGTGTTAGTATGCGAATACTCATATATATAAACAACTAAATGATCGATATATAAATTGTTTATTTCAGTTCATTGTCGGACAACGCATCCAATCGAAATGTTAGTCCGGTAATTGAGCCGGTTCCCTCCGATGAGTCCGAGTACGAGACGAGTTATCATTCTGAAGAGGGTTCGAGGGATGATAGAGTTCTCCAAATGGTGGCGGAAATGTTGAATCAAAACCGCCAACAAAATGAGATGATGCAAGCCCAGATGACGGCATTTCAGGAAGCCTGGGGCAAGCGAGCCAATGACGACCGTAAGTCCACCGGACACGATGGTGAGGGTGGAAGCAAGGTCGATGGCGACCATTCTGAGGGAGTTGAGGATAAGAAGAGGAAGGACAAGGCTAAGAGAGACAAGTCTTCGTCCAAATCCAAGAAGGGGATGTCTTTCAAAAATTTCATTGGGTGCCGACCCCGCGAATTCAATGGCCGAGCTATCGCAGCAGAATCTCTGGACTGGTTGAAAGAGATCAAGAAGCTATTTCGTGTGACGGAAGTAAGGGCTGAAAAGATGGTCCAATACGGTGCTGCCCTTCTAGTTGGCCCAGCTCTAACATGGTGGGACTCTGAAGTCGCCATTCTGGGTCAAGATATGGTGGGAACTATGACGTGGGAGCAATTCAGGCTCCGATTTGAAAAGCATTTCTGTCCTACCGTCTCTATCCAAAAGATAAAGCGCGAATTTCTCTCTTTCCGGCAGGGAGATTTGAGTGTGGATGACTACCTCTTGGAGTTTAACTCCAAGGCACAGTTTGTGGGTGCCTTGGTGGCTGACGAGGAGCAAAAGACGGAGTACTTCATTGAGGGGCTTCGTAGAGAAATTCGAGAGTTTGTGACAATTCGATAGATTACTTCGTTTGCAAAGGCGGTGGAGTGTGCCCGCCGAAGGGAGTATGAAATTTCTAGGGACGACTTTGATGTCCCTGTACCTAAGAAGGCAAAATCCGAGACCCCTCAGGAATCGGCGAAACCACCCCGATCTTCTTATTCTGGTAACAATGTGCGAACCCTCAATCGCAATCTTTCTCGAAGCAGAAATCTCATTCTCAAGGAAAATCAAAGCGGTCATGGTCAAACACCGCCAAGTCATGTGGGAAGTGTGGGAAATCCCACAAGGGTGAGTGCCTCCAAAAGAATCTTGTGTGCCATAATTGTGGGGAGGCGGGACACGCCCGACCATGGTGTCCTAAGTTGGTGGACACGTGTTTTGAATGTGGCAAGACGGGACATAAATCGTGGGGTTGTCCTAATCGTCAAGCTACACCGGTGGAGAGTAAAGCTTCGGCTGCTAAGCCAATGATGGGTGGCGGTTCCTCCCAATCAAAGGGGAACGCGCCGAAGGCTCATGCAAGAGTATTCCAGATTTCTGCCGCTGAAGCCCAAGACGTGCCGGATGTTGTAACTGGTATATTTTTTCTCGACTCCTTACCTGCTATTGTGTTATTTGATTCGGGTGCAAATGTATCTTTTGTTTCTAAATCATTTGCCCGAAAGTTGAATAAATTGCCCTCGTTGATGAATTTCCCTTTATCTATCGATGTCGCTAGCGGCAAATCAGTTGTAGCTACCCAAATTTATTATGATTGTGTGCTCTCGTTAGATGGATATCATTTCTCTATAGACCTTGTAGCCATCAATGTAAAGGAATTTGATATTATAGTGGGTATGGATTGGTTGGCTACCAACCGTGCCAGTATTGTTTGTGCCAAAAGAGTTGTCCATTTGGTGACTCCGGACGGCAATGAGCTTTTTGTCTACGGCGATAAGCGAAAGAGAGATATTGCAATCATCTCTGTGGCTAAAGCCCGTAGGAGTATCAGTAAGGGATGTAAAAATTTCTTGGCGTATGTGTCGAATGCCAAGAAGGATGAGAGGAATTTAATGGGTGTGCCTGTCGTAAATCAGTATCCGGATGTTTTCCCGGATGACTTGCCAGGTTTGCCTCCCGATAGATCGATTGAATTTCGGATAGACTTAGTGCCTGGAGCCGCGCCCATTGCACGCGCTCCATATCGTTTAGCACCTTCGGAGATGAAGGAGATGATGGCTCAATTGCAAGAGTTGTTGGATAAAGGCTTTATCCGACCGAGCACCTCGCCATGGGGTGCACCGGTTTTGTTTGTGCGAAAGAAAGATGGATCGTTGAGGATGTGTATTGATTATAGGGAGTTAAATAAGGTGACCGTTAAGAATAAGTACCCTTTGCCTCGCATTAATGACCTGTTTGACCAATTGCAATGGGCATCTTATTTCTCAAAGATCGACCTCCGATCGGGTTACCATCAGTTGAAGGTGCAAGAGGATGATGTGCCGAAGACCGCTTTCCGCACTCGTTATGGTCACTATGAGTTCTTGGTGATGCCGTTTGGGCTCACCAATGCGCCTGCCGCCTTTATGGATCTGATGAATCGCGTATGTCGCCCTATGCTCGACAAGTCCGTTATCGTCTTTATTGACGACATTTTGATTTATTCTAAGTCAGAAGCTGATCATGCCATTCACCTTCGTGAATTATTAGAACTCCTTCGCAAGGAGCAGCTATTCGACAAGTTTTCCAAGTGTGAATTTTGGTTGCGACAGGTGCAATTTTTGGGGCATGTTATTTCTTGTGAGGGTGTTTCTGTCGATCCCTCCAAGATTGAAGCCATAGAGAATTGGCAAGCACCTAGGAATGCCTCGGAGATTCGAAGTTTTCTGGGATTAGCTGGGTATTATCGTCGGTTTATCCAAGACTTTTCTAAAATCGCAGTCCCACTTACATCTTTGACGCGTAAAAACGCAAAGTTTGTGTGGAAGGAGCCGCAAGAAGAGGCGTTCTTGACTTTGAAAGCTCGCCTAACTAAGGCCCCTGTGCTAGCATTGCCTGATGGAAATGAAGACTTCACCGTGTATAGTGACGCTTCTATTAATGGGTTGGGTTGTGTGCTAATGCAAAGAGGAAAAGTGATAGCATATGCATCAAGGCAGTTGAAAGATTATGAGAAGAGTCGTCCGACTCACGATCTCGAGCTTGATGCTGTCACGTTTGCACTAAAAATCTGGCGTCATTACTTATATGGCACTCGGTGTCAGCTCTTTACGGATCATAAAAGTTTGAAGCACCTCTTTGATCAAAAGGAGCTAAATATGCGGCAGCGGCGGGCTATGGAGTTGATAAAAGATTATGATTGTGAGATTCTTTATCACCCGGGAAAGGCTAATGTTGTAGCCGATGCTTTGAGCCGAAAGCGCTACCCGGAGGCTGCTTGCTATGCGCTCACTCATGTAGTGGTAACTTCGACCATTCTTGACGACATTCGGAAGTGGCAAGAAGAAGCTATCAAGGAAGAAAATGTAAAAGCCGAGAGAATGGTCGGCCAATTAGCATTATTGATAGATGGGAGCAATGGTTTGAAGCTGTTTAAGGACCGTATTTGGGTACCGAAGCTTGGTGGCGTTCGTGGTGTGATTTTTGAAGAGGCTCACAATTCGAAATTCTCAATCCATCCGGGAAGTGCAAAGATGTATCAAGACCTAAAAATGGAATATTGGTGGCCCGGAATGAAAAGAGACGTGGGAACCCATGTGGAGCGGTGCTTAACATGTTTGCAAGTTAAGGCGGAACATCAAAAACCATCCGGTAATATGCAACCGCTCGAGATACCGGAATGGAAATGGGATCACATTACGATGGATTTTGTTGTGAAGCTACCGAAGACCCAGCGTCAGCATGATGCAATTTGGGTTATTGTTGATCGGTTGACAAAGTCTGCGCATTTTCTTCCTATCCGAGAGAATTATCCGTTAGAGCGTCTAGCCAAGATGTATATTGATGAGATTATCGTGCGGCATGGAATCCCAAAGTCCATTGTCTCTGATCGTGATTCGCGATTCACTTCGCGGTTTTGGCAAAGTATGCAAGAGCAGTTAGGAACTCGTGTAAATTTGAGTACTGCCTTCCGTCCTCAGACCGACGGCCAAATGGAGCGAACCAATCAAACCATGGAAGACATGCTCCGAGCATGTGTGATCGAATTGGGAGGAAATTGGGATGCACATTTACCACTCGTAGAGTTTGCTTATAACAACAGTTATCACTCTTCGATAAAAATGGCACCTTACGAGTCGTTGTATGGCCGCAAGTGTAGGACCCCAACTTGTTGGCGCGAAGCGGGTGAGAAACCGTTGGCAGGACCCGAATTACTTCAAGAAACAAATGAAAAGATCCAAATAATCCGGGAACGAATTAAAGCCGCTCAAGATCGTCAGAAGTCTTATTCGGATAAGCGCCACAAGAATGTGGAGTTCAGCGTCGGAGATGCTGTAATGTTGAAAGTATCTCCGTGAAAGGGTGTTATGAGATTTGGAAAGCGTGGAAAGTTGAGTCCGCGATATGTTGGACCTTTTAAGGTCGTTGAACGGATTGGAGCCCAAGCTTATAAATTAGATTTGCCGGAGGAGCTTGCGGGTATCCACGATACCTTTCATGTGAGTTATCTGAAGAGGAGTCCGATAAATCCTGATGTGACTATTCCGATGAACGATGTGCACATAAATGAGAAGCTTCGGTATATTGAAGAGCCGGAAGCCATCTTGAGCGAAAAATCTACCAAGTTGAGAAACAAGGAGATTGAAATGGTGTTGGTTCGTTGGAAGCATCATCGTGGAGCCATGTTGACATGGGAGACGAAGGCCGAGATGAAGGCCAAATATCCCACGTTGTTTGAGTCGAATTGATTCCGTGGTCGGAATCCTTTTAAGTAGGGAGGAGTTGTAACACCCCAAAATTTGTAAGTCAATTAAATAATAGCTAATTATAATATTTGAGTTATTAATATAATACTTTGTTATAATTAGCATGAATATGAATTAAAGTATTATAGTTTGGATTATATGGAAATTAAATTGAAAGATTTATTGATGAGGGGGATTATATGTGTATGTGAAATAGTGGAAGGGGCAATATGGCCAAGTGGCCAAACTTGGCCCCCCTTTCCCTTTTGTTGGCCGTCCACACACATATGCACACATTTCACTTTGTTTTTTTTTTTTGTTGCAAATGTTGAGAGAAGAAGAAAAAGAGAGCTAGGGTTTTTATTGGTTGATCAAGATTGAAGATTTGAAAGCTAAGGATCTTGATTTTGTGCTATTATTGAAGGTACATCACGTCCCTTCTCTTCTCTTCTCCATGTTTTTATGTGTTCTTCATTTTGAGAGAACACAACCCTATATGGGTTTTACGATTGGGTTAATATATGACCCTAAATTCATGTATAGGGTAATATTTATGGGTTATTGAGTCATTTGAGTCATAAATATGTAAATGTTTGAGTGAGCTAGTGTCATGGAATGAAAACCCTAGTTGAAGCTTATTTTGAGCTCCAATGGTGGATGGAAATGGGTTTACGTGTTTTGTACATTCCATATGTTAAATTATGGGTTAAATGTGTTTGTTGGGGCCATGAAGTTGAATGGAAGTTAGTATGAACTCATTTGGAGTTTTGAAGACTCAATTGTGTATTGGTCGTTTAAGGACTCGGTTTGAGTCCATATGAATTCCATGGAATCATGGAATGAGGTGTAATGGTGCCAATATGTCTAGAAAGTGTTTATTTATGATAATAAAGTGTTTTCATATGTTGGGTAACTCAAATCACGAGCAAGAACTCAATTTGGCGTTTTAGGCCCAAACCGCGCGCCAAGTGTAACAACCTAATTTTTATCTAGTCATAAATTCAGTAATATTTTGAACCGATAATGTAATAAAGTTACATTATTTGAATTATAATTTAATTAAGTGATGAAATATTTATTAAATTATATAAATATTTATATTTATGAATTAATAAACTATTATGGGAATTAAATAAAAGAGATATAATATGCAACAGTGAAAGTGAGTTAGTTAGCAAATATAACTAGACGACGTATATAAACGAGAAATTAGATTCAAAATCAGAATTTGCTCTCTCTCTCTCTAACTCTCTCTCTCTAAACTCTCTCTCTAGCACTCTCTCTCTACCTTCTCTCTAAAGTTTCTTCCAAACCGACCGTCCGATTATCAAGATATATATACCGTTAGGAAGATCTCAGAGAATACTACACGAATATACTATCTTCTGCGTGATTTCATACGAATTTGAGGTAAGAATTTATATTTTTACGTTTTGTATATATTTCGGTATTTTCGAGTTTGCTAGTTTAATGAAATCTAAAGCTATTTTTATGGAAATTAACTAGAATAAGTACAATATAATCGAACATAGGCTTAATATTGATCATATTTGTGATTTATGCCTTAGAAATTCATGTTTTAGAGTTGTAAATATGATCAGATTCGAGAGTGTCAAGAACAGATTCGAACGAGTGAATTTCGAATCTAAGCCATTAGATTCGAATGGCTATGCTTCGATTCTGTCTCCTTAGACTCGAGTTGTGTGTGGGTTTCGAATCTATGTATGGTTCGAATCTATGGATGGCTTGAATCTATATCACTAATTCGAATCTATTCCCTAGAATCTATTTTGTATGTGCTTCGAATCTAAGCCATTAGATTCGAATGATAGGTGTTTCGAATCTAATACCCCAAACTCGAATGTATATGTTCGAATCTATCATCCTAGATTCGAATATATATGAAAGTATGATTTATGAACGAACAAGTTATCAGAATCAGATAAAATAAAGATTTTAACGACTAAAGAAATGATGATAATGATATGATATTGATATGGTATGATATGATAATTCTGGACAGGTTCAGTGAAATTCTGAACAGTTAGACAAAGATTTTAAAAAGATTTAAAGCGGGTCAGAGACTTGATTTGACAGAGAACAGATTGATAAAATCCTGAGATAACTCAGGTGGCAGATTCATATATCTGTTTGACCAAGACCCAAACTGTGAGTTATAGATATTCAAATTGAACATGCAAAGATCCGTTTGAGATATATTGATGCTGTTACATTATTTGACACTCATTTATCAGCTGGATTGAGACCTGTGCACACCATGGATGGGTGTTGCCCAGTGAATCATGATAGCTATTTGCTTATTATTTCATATTGCATTTATTAGCGCTTCAGACTTTGCTTTATGATTCGTTGCTATCATGACTCCTAAGACTTATGCTTACTTCATTGATCAGACTTGATAAGATTTATTCAGCTTGACTAGCCCTTATGGTCTATTGTTCTAGACCCGGCTATTCCACCAGTTCTCACGAACTTGGTAATGACCTCCGATGTTCGGCCATGTTGACCTACTGGTAGCTAGCCCAGTATGTGGCTGATCCCCACGATATAAGCGTGAGTGTGGTTTGAACATCATCCGATCTTAAGATACTATATCTCAATCATGATGAGGGCTGTAGCGGCAGCCAAGACTTATCACGCTTAGAATTATGACTCCGCTTGACACGCATGTTAATATTGAAAATCTATAAACTCACTAAGCATTGCTTACAGATGTTGCTCTAATATTTTACAGGAAAAAGCAAAGGAAAGTCACCTGCCGGACCTAGTTCTTAGGTCTTACACGATCAAGACAGAAGTATCATAGACCTCTACTCAACGATCTCATTTTGGTACTAATTGGATGATGATATTGTGGTGATCTGGGTAGATTTATTTTGATAATATGATGACATGAAATAGATTAGACTTGTGCCCTTTATAAGTTTAATTTGAAAACCGTAACTGTATTAAACTTAAATCTTAATAGCTTGTACTGTAATTTAATTTTCCGCATTATAATTACTCTATCTTAGTTTGATTGATATCGTATTGCATGATGTGGGACCTAGACTGGTGAGAACTGCCTCGTAAGGGGTGGTTTTCACAGGATGGTATCAGAGCACTAGTTTGAGTGAATCAAGTATTACGTGAGTATACTTGATCTCAAACTGAAGCAATACATATGTATCAATCATTTAGGTGGTTTGAACTGAGATAGGATGTACAGACTATTAGGATGGGAAAAAGGGTACATAGATCTAAGTCTATAAACTGATAGTTAATTGATTTTAATTTTCAGTAGAAGATGTTAGGATCAGGATCAGGTGACATACCAAACAACATGACCCCACAACAAATGTTTGAGATGATGCAACAATTACTAGCACACCACTCAGAACAACAGAATAAGATTATGCAAGAACAGTTTCAGGCCAGAGATGAGGCCGAAGCTAAAAGACGTAATGATAAGAAAAATAAGCGAAAAGATAAGCAAGTTCAGAATGAAGAATCTGATTCTGATAACTCTACCCCTGAAACCCAAATCGAGCAGCCTAAAGGCTGTAAGTTTAAGGATTTCAAAGCCAGCGGTGCCCTGAACTTCGAGGGTACAGTTGATCCGATTCAGGCGATGGATTGGATCAGTCATACGGAAGAAATATTTAGAATCTCTGACTGTTTAGATTCTAAGAAAGTAAGCTACGCATCTGCGTTGTTTGTTGGAGCTGCTCGTGCATGGTGGAAGACACAGCGAAGCATATACGGTGAAGAGGTGATTCAGACTTTAGAATGGGAGCAGTTTCTTGAAATGTTCAACGCAAAATACTGCCCGGTCGACCAGCGAGATAAGATGGAAGTACAACTGATGCAGCTGACTCAGGGAACGAAGACAGTCGACGAATACGAGCACGAGTTTTCGAGATTATGCGGTTATTCTTCATACCAAGTTGCTACCGAAGAAAGAAAAATGAATAGGTTCCGAGTAGGACTCAATCCCAGATATCGACATCCCATGAGTGCGATCAAATACAAGAGTTACTTGGAAATGGTAGAAGCGGCTAGACAAATCGAACGAGGTTACTTAGAATACGGCGATCAGCTATACGCTCCGTCTACCAATCCGATGAATCCGTCTCCTCCAAAGAAACAGCGATTTGGCAGATTCTTTAGGCCAAATAAGTCTCCGTCACAATCTCAGCAATCACATCAGCACAGTTCACAACCGAAAGCGCAAGCTTACTCACTGACAAACGAGCCTCGATTCTGCAAGAGATGCAGAAAGTCTCACATGGGACTATGTAATCCGGATGACGTTACTTGCTTCTCATGCAACATGATAGGTCATAGTAGTGAAGAATGTCCACAGCAGGGACGTGGATGTGCGAAATGCGGTAAGAGAGGGCACTTCATGTATCAATGTCGTAGCGGACCACGTTATCAGTCACAGTCATCAGCTGGAGGGTCGACAGTTAAAAGTTCTGCTGCAACGCCAACCGCACGGACTCGAGCCTTCCAAATAACGGCTGAAGAGGCGAGAGAAACACCTGACGTAGTCACCGGTACGTTTCTGTTAAATACGATACCTGCTCGTGTGTTATTTGATTCTGGCGCTAGTCGTTCCTTCATATCGACTTCTTTTGCATCGAGATTATCTAAGTCCCCATCGAAGCTTCCTGTTATACTTGACATTGAGACAGCCAGTAACAGCTATGTTATGGCTGATTCTGTTTATCGAAACTGCACACTACTAGTCGATAATATTGTATTCAATCTCGACCTCATCCCGATACCGTTGAAAGAGTTCGATGTCATCATCGGCATGGACTGGCTAATGAACAATGAGGCTACAATTATCTGCAACCGGCGAGTCATTAGAATCAAATCTTCAGACGGCCGAGTACTTGAGATCAAGGGCGAGAAGCGGAAAGGTGCACATTGCTTTATATCTGTTGAAAAGGCGCATAAATACTTGTCTAAAGGTCACGACTCTTACCTTTGTTATGCTCTATCTGAGTCCAGCTCTGAAAAGAAATCGTTGTCCGACATTCCTATCGTCTGTGAGTTCCCAGACGTATTCCCTGACGATATTTCCGGAGTGCCACCGGAACGACAAGTCGAGTTCAGTATTGACTTGGTTCCTGGTGCGGCTCCTATCGCAAAAGCTCCATACAGACTTGCACCTGCAGAAATGCAGGAATGTCAAAGCAACTGCAAGAGCTGTTGGAGAAGGGATTTATCCGACCGAGTTCTTCTCCGTGGGGTGCACCAGTACTATTTGTTAAAAAGAAAGACGGAACCTTCCGTATGTGCATCGATTACCGCGAGTTGAACAAGGTTACAATAAAGAATAAGTATCCTCTGCCCAGAATCGATGATCTGTTTGATCAGTTACAAGGAGCCAGTTACTTTTCGAAAATAGATCTCCGTTCTGGGTATCATCAGTTAAAAGTCAGAGATGAGGATGTTCCAAAGACAGCTTTCCGTACAAGATACGGTCATTACGAATTTCTCGTAATGCCGTTTGGATTAACGAATGCACCAGCGGCGTTCATGGATCTCATGAACCGTGTGTGCAGACCAATGTTGGATAAATCAGTTATCGTGTTCATAGACGATATTCTGATTTACTCCAAAACGGAGGCTGATCATTCTATTCATCTGCGGCAATTGCTAGAGTTATTAAGAAAAGAAAGACTCTATGCAAAGTTTTCTAAGTGCGAATTCTGGCTCAGACAGGTATAATTTCTATTATATAAGTCTTGAGCTGTTTCCTTAACTATTCTATGATTCACCTCAGAATTTGAAATTCTATCTTAATTCTTATAGATCCAGTTCCTTGGCCATGTTGTTTCTGGCAAAGGAATTTCCGTTGATCCTTCAAAAGTCGAGGCTGTTCAGAAGTGGCAAACACCTCGCAATGCCTCAGAGATAAGAAGTTTCCTTGGATTGGCCGGTTATTATCGGCGATTCATAAAGGACTTCTCCAAGATTGCTGTGCCACTTACAACGTTAACACGAAAGAATACTCCTTTCGTTTGGACTGATAAACAGCAAGAGGCATTTGACATTCTGAAGCAAAAGCTTATTCAAGCGCCGATTCTAGCCTTGCCAGAAGGTAATGACGATTTCGTTGTTTACAGCGACGCTTCTGGTACTGGCTTAGGATGTGTTCTTATGCAAAGGGGAAAAGTAATTGCCTACGCTTCAAAGCAATTAAAAGATTACGAGAAAAGTGCACCAACTCATGATCTTGAGTTGGCTGCCGTTACCTTTGCTTTGAAAATCTGGCGTCACTATCTATATGGGACTCGGTGTCAGCTCTACACCGATCACAAGAGTCTCAAATACCTTTTCACTCAAAAAGATCTTAACATGAAACAGCGCCGATCCTTGGAGCTTATCAAGGATTATGACTGCGAGATCTTATATCATCCCGGCAAAGCAAATGTTGTCGCGGATGCGTTGAGTAGAAAAGTGTATCCTGAAAAGTGCTGTTATGCCCTAACTCCAGTTATATTCTCTTCTGATCTTATTGAAGATATTCGAGCTACTCAAACTGAAGCGCTGAAAGAAGAGAACATAGATTCTGAAAATTTAAAAGGGCAATTACAATTTTTAACTCTGAACCATTTGGGACTTCACTGTCTCAAGGGAAACCGAATCTGGGTTCCTAAATATGGTTCTATTCGTAGCACTCTTCTGTCCGAAGCTCATCAGTCCAAGTTATCTATTCATCCTGGCAGCTCAAAGATGTATTTTGATCTGAAAGCTGATTACTGGTGGCCAGGAATGAAGAAGGACATTGGAAAATGTGTTGAAAGCTGCAGAATATGTCAGATGGTTAAGGCAGAACATCAGAAGCCCTTCGGGGATATGCAACCACTGCCAGTTCCTGAATGGAAGTGGGAGCATATAACAATGGACTTCATTACGAAGTTGCCTAAGACCAAAAGACAGCACGACTCCATCTGGGTAGTCGTGGATCGATTAACGAAATCAGCACATTTTATTCCGATGAAAGAAACTTATTCTCTCGATAGATTGGCGCAGCTGTACATCACTGAAATTATTTCACGACACGGTGTGCCAAAGTCTATCGTTTCTGATCGAGATAGTCGCTTCACATCCAGATTCTGGCAAGCATTACAAGAAGGGATGGGTACTCGGATTTCTATGAGTACTGCTTATCATCCAAATGCAGATGGCCAGAGTGAGCGTACTATCTTAACTCTAGAAGATATGCTTCGTGCCTGCATTCTTGATCTAGGTGGTAACTGGGATGACCACTTGCCGTTGGTCGAATTCTCATATAATAACAGTTATCATTCAACGATCAAGATGGCTCCTTTTGAAGCTTTGTACGGAAGAAAGTGCAGAACTCCCACCTGTTGGCGTGAAACAGGCGAATCGCCAATAGCAGGACCTGCTCTTCTACAGTTGACACACGAAAAGATTCAACTTGTTAGAAGAAATATTCTTGAAGCTCAGAGCAGGCAGAAGTCATATTATGATAACCGGCATAGATCAATAAGCTTTGCGGTTAACGATTGGGTGATGTTGAAAGTATCCCCAATGAAGAATGTGGTGAGATTCATAAAGAGAAACAAGCTAGCTCCAAGATTTATTGGTCCGTTCAAGATTGTGGAAAAGATTGGAAATCAATCTTATCGTCTTGAACTAACAGCTGACTTAGCTGGAATACATCCTGTATTCCATGTTAGTCATTTGAGAAAGAGCTTAGCTGACGAAAGAGAAGTACAGATACCACATGTTAACCTACAGATTGATGAGAAGCTTCGTGTGGTTGAAGAGCCAGAACGTATTCTGGACTCGAAGACCAAAAAGCTTCGGAATAAAGAGATACAGATGGTGCTAGTCCAGTGGAAACACCACAAAGGTTCGCATCAGTCTTGGGAATCGAGAGATGTTATGAAAGCTACTTATCCAAGTCTGTTCGAACATAGCTAACTTCGGGGACGAAGTTTGTGCGTGGTGGAGCCCATTCTGTAACAACCTAATTTTTATCTAGTCATAAATTCAGTAATATTTTGAACCGATAATGTAATAAAGTTACATTATTTGAATTATAATTTAATTAAGTGATGAAATATTTATTAAATTATATAAATATTTATATTTATGAATTAATAAACTATTATGGGAATTAAATAAAAGAGATATAATATGCAACAGTGAAAGTGAGTTAGTTAGCAAATATAACTAGACGACGTATATAAACGAGAAATTAGATTCAAAATCAGAATTTGCTCTCTCTCTCTAACTCTCTCTCTCTAAACTCTCTCTCTAGCTTTCTCTCTCTACCTTCTCTCTAAAATTTCTTCCAAACCGACCGTCCGATTATCAAGATATATATACCGTTAGGAAGATCTCGGAGAATACTACACGAATATACTATCTTCTGCGTGATTTCATACGAATTTGAGGTAAGAATTTATATTTTTACGTTTTGTATATATTTCGGTATTTTCGAGTTTGCTAGTTTAATGAAATCTAAAGCTATTTTTATGGAAATTAACTAGAATAAGTACAATATAATCGAACATAGGCTTAATATTGATCATATTTGTGATTTATGCCTTAGAAATTCATGTTTTAGAGTTGTAAATATGATCAGATTCGAGAGTGTCAAGAACAGATTCGAACGAGTGAATTTCGAATCTAAGCCATTAGATTCGAATGGCTATGCTTCGATTCTGTCTCCTTAGACTCGAGTTGTGTGTGGGTTTCGAATCTATGTATGGTTCGAATCTATGGATGGCTTGAATCTATATCACTAATTCGAATCTATTCCCTAGAATCTATTTTGTATGTGCTTCGAATCTAAGCCATTAGATTCGAATGATAGGTGTTTCGAATCTAATACCCCAAACTCGAATGTATATGTTCGAATCTATCATCCTAGATTCGAATATATATGAAAGTATGATTTATGAACGAACAAGTTATCAGAATCAGATAAAATAAAGATTTTAACGACTAAAGAAATGATGATAATGATATGATATTGATATGGTATGATATGATAATTCTGGACAGGTTCAGTGAAATTCTGAACAGTTAGACAAAGATTTTAAAAAGATTTAAAGCGGGTCAGAGACTTGATTTGACAGAGAACAGATTGATAAAATCCTGAGATAACTCAGGTGGCAGATTCATATATCTGTTTGACCAAGACCCAAACTGTGAGTTATAGATATTCAAATTGAACATGCAAAGATCCGTTTGAGATATATTGATGCTGTTACATTATTTGACATTCATTTATCAGCTGGATTGAGACCTGTGCACACCATGGATGGGTGTTGCCCAGTGAATCATGATAGCTATTTGCTTATCATTTCATATTGCATTTATTAGCGCTTCAGACTTTGCTTTATGATTCGTTGCTATCATGACTCCTAAGACTTATGCTTACTTCATTGATCAGACTTGATAAGATTTATTCAGCTTGACTAGCCCTTATGGTCTATTGTTCTAGACCCGGCTATTCCACCAGTTCTCACGAACTTGGTAATGACCTCCGATGTTCGGCCATGTTGACCTACTGGTAGCTAGCCCAGTATGTGGCTGATCCCCACGATATAAGCGTGAGTGTGGTTTGAACATCATCCGATCTTAAGATACTATATCTCAATCATGATGAGGGCTGTAGCGGCAGCCAAGACTTATCACGCTTAGAATTATGACTCCGCTTGACACGCATGTTAATATTGAAAATCTATAAACTCACTAAGCTTTGCTTACAGATGTTGCTTTAATATTTTACAGGAAAAAGCAAAGGAAAGTCACCTGCCGGACCTAGTTCTTAGGTCTTACACGATCAAGACAGAAGTATCATAGACCTCTACTCAACGATCTCATTTTGGTACTAATTGGATGATGATATTGTGGTGATCTGGGTAGATTTATTTTGATAATATGATGACATGAAATAGATTAGACTTGTGCCCTTTATAAGTTTAATTTGAAAACCGTAACTGTATTAAACTTAAATCTTAATAGCTTGTACTGTAATTTAATTTTCCGCATTATAATTACTCTATCTTAGTTTGATTGATATCGTATTGCATGATGTGGGACCTAGACTGGTGAGAACTGCCTCGTAAGGGGTGGTTTTCACACCAAGTGTTCGGTGAAATGCCACAACGAGTTCCAAAGCATGTTGGGGTTGGGTTTTAATGTCTAAATGTGAGTTGAATGTCTAATCATGGCCCATGTATAGTTAATAATGCTATGGAATTGGTTAGAATTTGGATTCGAGCTCAAATGGAGCTCGGTGTTGCCGGTTGGAGTTTTCGGTCGTTTTCGGACTCGTTCGGAGTCCGTATGAGCTCCTCGGAATCATGAAATGTTATGAAATGATTTTATTATGTTTAGAGGGGTTTGAGTGTCTTTAATATATTGGTTATGTGGTTTGTAAAGTCCATTTCAAGTGTTAGAAGCATTTATGGGAGTTTTGGGTAGGTTTGGTGCATTTAAGGGATTTAATGTGCAGTCAGAGGGTGGGCAGGCCCTTGGTCGCGGCGCTACCCCCCCCCTGGGTCGCGCCATGACCACCCTACTGCCTCCAATTTTCATTTTCCAAGGTTGGGGGTCGATGCTCGGGTTCGGTATGTTCAATGCACGTCTAAATTAAGTGTTTAAAGGGTTTGAAGGTCTTTAAACCATTCCGGAACTCCTAGGGCCTTTATTGGACTTAGTGCCTTCGGTTTGGTGTCCCATCATCTTTAGACCTCTAATAGGGTCTTATATTGTGTTCGGGAACTTATGTGTTCGCCTTATGAATGCTTATAGGCGAATTGAATCGAAAAAGGTTTGGTCGCGAGTCTTAGCCATTCTCGAGGCTACTGTGATTATTTTGGAAGGCCTTGGGAACCTTGTTAGCCAATCATTGTGAGTTCTAGCATTAGATTTTCATAAAGTCATATACGATGTACTTGTTGCTTTATATTTGATCATTCGTTGTTGATTCATACTGTGGCATTATATGATTGTTGCTTATTCATCCATTTCATCAATGCATTACATATTTGGATACTCGAGGCATCTTGGACCTCATTTGTTTATTATACCTTTCGTTTGGACTCACCTGGATATCCATGGATCATTCCTGGCCCTTTTGAGGTCGGATGCCGACGTACTTGCACTGTCGGAAGTCCCGTACTTGCTAGGGACAGCCTCGTACTATGTTAGAGGCATCACCACACCCGTACTTGCTAGGGAACCCCACATTATGAAGGGGCATGTGGTATTGATCACTCATCTTGTGCACTTGGCTTGTGTCGTTTGGAATCATCATGTTGATCATTGTTGCATCTATATACCTTGTATTATATCTAATCTAGTAATTCACTCAACTTTATGTTGACCCTCTTAGATGTTAACCTTTTCAGGCTCTGTCAAGGGTAAGGGTACGGCCGGTCCGTCTTGCTAAGTTCGGTTGGAGTTAGCTTGAAGCACTCCACTTTTTGGTATAGTTTTGGATGGCTCGGGTTTGGGGATAGTGGACTCCCGTTTTGACTCTTCATGCGATCGGATGTACCTAACTAATCTTGTGGCATGTAATTAACGATAGATTCTGACCCGACATACTTTAATCCGTGAATTATCACACTTTGCTCGTTATGGGAAGCAAAGTGGGGTGATTCACGTTGATAACTCTGATTAATGAAAATTTTAAATTTGACGCAAATTCCGCAATGTATTATATATCAATTATTGGATAAATGTGTGTGAAATACTCTATTTAGTTGTGAGGGTGTTTCAATATTATATTTACTTAAACACAACTAACAAAATCACATATATAAATGTCAACAATAATATTATAAAAATTAAAATAAATAAAGAAGATGAACTTTAAATAAATTAGTAAAAAAATATATAATTTTAATTAAAATAAAAGTTCAATTTTAAATAAAATACGAACAATAGTAAATGTAAATAAAATATTAAAACATAAGTATATTTATAAATAAAAAAATGTGTTTATAATGAATTAAGTATATCTATAAATAATATAATGATAAAGATATAAAATAAAATAAATGTTGGACTATAAATGGGTAAATAATAAAACCATAGGGACTAAAAACGTCTCAATGAAAAGGATAAAAATGTCATTTTTACAAATTTAAAGGTTGTGTCGTTAAGTTTATTCTAAAAATGATTCCTGTTATAATATTTAATTTATTTATGTTACGTTTCTTTTATATATTCAATTAAATTATTAAAAATCTATTTATCTTATGTTTCATTTGATAAAATATACATTTTTATCTTTTTTATATTTCTATCTAACTATTTCATTACGTTAATGTATTTTGATATAATTATACTTTTTAAAAATATATATATAATCTAAGGATTTACCATTTTGATTTAAATATTTTTATGTTAATATGTTTGGATTCAAATTTAGTATTTTATTTATTATTATTATATTTTGTAACATTAATACGTTTCAATTAAAACTTAGTATTTTATTCATTTTGTTTTAATTATCTTGTTACTTACTACATTTCGATTTAATTGTAAATCTGATGAAAATATGTAGACTTCACATTTTATTCATTTTCATTAAAAAAAATTTACGTGTCTAAGTTTTTACTTAATTTTGAAGAAACATATATAAACAAAATGTTTAATTCATTTTTAACTTAAATATTTGTAATGTTAATACATTTCAAATTAATTATAATTTTGAAGTAAAATATATAATCATAATATAAACATTTATATGTTTTGATTTAACGAGACGTATACGTTTTGGATTGTATACTTTGATAGATGCATTTTGGTTTATACTTTGTAATTAAATCGAAAAACGTTAATCTAACAAAATAATCAGAATAAAATGAATACAGTAGTAGTGTAAATTAAAATGTATTATAAAAAAATATTTAAATCAAAATGAATAAAATCCAAAAATAATTTGAAGAAAATAATAGCATGTGTGCCAATATACGTAACAAAATAATTAAATTAAAATGTCCGAATGTTTATACTTTTCTCATAAAAATTACAATTAAATAAGTATATATTAACATAATTAAATATTTATATGAAAATGTATAAAGACAAAAGTGTACAAATATTTTTACAAATAAAACATAAGATCAATAAAATTTTAATAAATAATTCTGATATATAAAAAAGACGTAAATTAAATAAATTTAAATATTCAAATTAGGATAATTTTAATAGTAAACAAATTAATTCTAAGAAATAATAATAATAATAATTAGTTTTTTAAATTAACATTTCTTAATGTGACATAAAGTAAAAATTTATGTAAAGGACTAAAGTTGAAATTAAATTTCATAGTTGAGAGACTAAATTGTTATTGAGAAAATGGTAAAACCGTCATTTAAAAAAGTTAAGAGAAAGAGAGATCATTTTTGCAAGTAAATAGTGTTTTGAGGGATCATTTATGTAATTTTTAAAGACCAGGGACCATAACCATAATTTCGACCAAACCACGGGGACCATTTTTGTAATTTACTCTTTAATTTTTATTAACTTCAAATATGAAATATCAATGTAAGAAACAAAAAACTTCAATTATGTGAATGTGTATATTTTGATAATGATAAAATATAAAAATGGAATATCTGAAAATCAACAATCAAAATTTATCATATACACAATTGAAATTTTATCAATTAAATTTTAAATTTTGTTAGCAAAATAATTAACAAATTTTTTTAACTTTATTTACTACACTTCTACATTAGAATCCAAATTTTTACATTTGAATTTAACTATGATCATCTATACTTCTATACTATATAAAATAAGAAAACCACTTGGAGTTTCTGGATTATTGGATGGAAAGAAATCAATGGTCCAGATTAATGACAACTCATAATTATTTATGAAATGTCTCTTATACCCTTAATTAAAATCAATAAATTATATCTATGCCATTTTTTAAATTCATTTTCCAAATTTGCTACCTTAACTTAATTACATTAAAATTTGATTTTATGTTTTCATTAATGAATTAATATTAAATTAATATCTACCTAAAATAAATATGTGTCATTATTATCCATAATGATCATAGTTAAATTCAAATGTAAAAATTTGGATTTAAATGTAGAAGTGTAGTAAATAAAGTTAAAAATTTTTTTGTTAATTATTTTGCTAACAAGATTTAAAATTTAATTGATAAAACTTCAATTGTGAATATGATAAATTTTGATTGCTGATTTCAGATATTCCATTTTTATATTTTATCATTCAAAATATATACACATTCACATAATTGAAGTTTTTTGTTTCTTACATTGATATTTCATATTTGAAGTTAATAAAAGTTAAAAAGAACATTTTTTGCAAACACATATTATCTGTTTTTAATAATAAAATATAATAATTTTTTTTGTTTAATATCAAACAACTAAGTATTTTTTATCTTTAATTTAACTAGCTTTCAATTTTTTTATTTTAATTATCTATAAATTTTATAATAATTTATTAAAATATAAAAAATATGTATTTTCTAAATCAACCCATGTAATACATGAGTTGATTAACCTATATATTACGATAAAACAAAAAAATTCATGTCATATGTCACTTCTAGAATACAAGAAAATTTCATTTTTCCACATCTTTTCCAAATTTAACACCTTAACTTAATTGCATTAAATTTTGACTTTATTTTTTTCATTAATTAATTAGTAATAAATTAGATTTTGTAATATTTAAAATTAATGTTTACCTAAAATAAATATCTATCATTATTGTCTATAATAATCATAATTATATCAAAATGTAAAATTTTGAATTAGTTGTGAAAATTATTATTATTATTATGTATAACAAAGAAAAACATCAAATGTCACGTGTCTACTCTACGTTTATCAAAAATTTAATTACAACTTATAAGAAATAAAAGATAAATACAATTTAATATTTTTAAAAAAGATAAATATACTCTATATTTTAATCTGTAAATAATAAAAAACAAACACAGTTATTATTTTTGTATATTTTTATTTTTATTCATATACATTTTATATAAATAAATTTAATTAAAAATATCCACGTAATACGTGGGTTATAAACTAGTTAAGGATAATAATGACACGTATTTATTTTAGGTAAATATTAATTCATTAATGAAAAAATTAATATCAAAATTTAATGTAATTAATTTAAGGTGGTAAATTTGAAAAATGAATTAAAAAAATGACATAGGTATATTATTGATTTTAATTAAGGATACAAGAGACATTTCATAAATAATTATGAATTATCATTAATCTGGACCATTGATATTTTTCCATCCAATGGTTCAGAAACTTTAAGTGATTTTTTTATTTTATATAGCATAGAAGTATAGATATCCGTCTAACACACTGTTAATAAATAATCATAATCAATTAATGAAATAAAACAATTTCAATTCGCTACTTTTGTTTCTTTCCATTTAACAAAAAAATTGGTAGCAATTCATTTTTTTTCAAACTCTCCCCGGAAAAAAGACGGAGAGTTCAAACCCTAGCTGCCCTCCGACGCTCTGTCTCACCCGTTTCTTTCACGTTCTACTCCGGCGAAGCTCTGTCTCACTGGTGGCGTATTTGCGGCGGATACACACACACACACACTCTCTCTCTCTCTCTCTCTCCTTTCCTCCTGTGCGACGACCGGCGTGAAGTTGAAGGTATATGTTTCTGTCCTTAGTTTGCTGAACTTTTGGTTCAGATGTGCCTCTCTTTCTCTCTTTTTTTTGCTGCAAGTTCACGAATCTTGTTAAGATCAGATTGTATGAATCAGATTGTTAGGAGGTGATTTTGTTCCCTCAATTTTTTGTTGGTGATTTGTCACCAATACGATTTAAGTGTCACGAGATAAACTGTTTTGACCGGGTTTTGACCCAATTTTGAATTTTTTTTATTTAGACTAATGTTAAATTCTTGAAATCCAATTTTGACCCGGTTTTTGACCTAATTTTGAAAATTTTTATTTAGGCTAATGTAGCTTTATAAAATTTCTACGAAATTCTAAATATCTGATTTTGACCCGGTTTTTTACCCAATTTTGTAAATTTTTATTTAGACTGATGTTGCTTTATAAAATTTGCTACCAAATTCTAAAAATTCAATTTTGACCAAATTTTGAAATTCCATTATTTTGGCGGTTGAAACGGCAGTTGGCAGTTTTGGCGGTTCCCGCCAAATAAACTCGCGTGGTTTTGGTCATTTTTGGCGGTACAGAAATTAGAAGCATTTTTTTTCCATATTCTGTGTTCGAAATTCTGAGTTTATCTGATTGAGATTTCGAGAGTACCATCGAAATATTTCAATCTGAAAGTGTTCTTCACGACTCTCGGGTTTCCACGTAATTGAAACCCTCCGATTTTAACAAATTTCATGAATATTTTTAGTTTGATTTTATTACATGAATGTTTTTAGTTACGTAAATCAGATTGTTTTGTTTGATTTTGGATCTCTTTACTTACATGACTCATATTGTTAGAGGTAAATTTGTTGCATAAATCTTGTTAAAATCACATTGTTAAGTATGAGTCATTCATAAATCTTGTTAAAATCACATTGTTAATATAGTTGCAACCTCAGTCACATTGTTAAAGATTCGCCTTCCAGCCATTTGCAACCTCAGTCACATTGCTTTTTCCAAGATTTCTGAAGAGTGCAATGGGATGCTCTGTTTTCTACATTCTTGAGTCTACATTACATACATATATTTTGGGCTTCTATATTATATGTAGTAGACAAAGGACTTTATCTTGACGTTGCTCTTCATGGTAGCTACTTACCTCTATTTGTTAAAGTCCCCCTCCATGTTGCAAGAATCTTGCGGCCAGTATGTATTTAAGCATTTAGTTGCCTATTGATGTGCATGATGTCTAAGTGAATTCTGAGCCATCAAAGTAATATAACCGCAAGCTGATGTTCTTGCAACTCCAACTTTGTTTTCTGTCGTATATTGTTTTTCACTATTGGTACTTCAAGTGACTATATTGTTATTTGGTTGTATAGAATAGCTTGAGCCTTTTGTAGTACTTATGAATAGTATTTAATATTGACTACACTGGTGATGTTAGAATTCTTTGTGAACCTTTTAAGTATCATTTCTCAGCATACGTGTTATATGTTGTGATCAATAATAATTATTACAAGATGAAAATGACCATTTAACTATAGCATCATATGCAAAGAATTGCGATTATAATGATTATTCATGTTTGTACTTGATTATAACTCTAAATTTGCTCTACTGCCAGTTGCTATCTGATTATGATTGCTTTATAGCTTTGTCGAAATCCTGATTGGTTGTAGTATTACTGTATTATGCACAGGTGTCATATTCTATGTAATAACAATAAGCCTTATGAAGTTTATCATAGAATTGTTGTTGTAACAGGGCTTTTAGTATGATGGTTTCTATGGTGAATAGGGCTTAGTTGTGGTACTTTGCATCTCATATTAAATTGAAGTTGATCAGTTATCTTATTTTGGTTTAGGCTTTGAGATACATTTCTTGAGTTATGCCGAGAGATGAAGGAACTCTTGACTAAAAAGCAACGACGATGTTGAAAAATATTTGATTATGGTTGTAGTACTGTATTTGATTTAACTCTATGGTTGTAGCACTTTATTTCCGTATATTATTTTGGGATTTATTAATGTATTTTAAATTATGTATTTTTTGTATCTTTTTTTAGGATTATTATGAAAAATCATGGTTTCATAGTTAAATTTTTTTGTTATATCTCTGTCGAATTCTCTTTTAAACCAAACAAGACAATTCATTCTCTATTATAGTTCTCTGTAGAATAGAGTTGTTAAAATTTTTTGTTATATGGTTTTGCTATGTAGAATCAGTTTTTCTTTTTCAGATGTCGTGGTTTACTTTTTGAGTGTTTTCCTTCATAAAACATGATTCCCTATATGAGTATGAACAATTGAGTCATCTTTCAATCTAACTTCAATGGATGTGTATTATTGATAAAATGTAAAACCTGCTACTAGAAATTGTAACTCTATTCTCTGTACTAAACATACCCTTGGGGTTTATCATTATTCATTAGACTTCTGCGTGTTTTCACTGATATTTCACTGGACAGTTGAATGGATTCCAATGGTGGAGTTGATGAATCGTCTCGATTGCTCCGGGAATTACAGTCATTGAAGGATTCCAAGAGAGATATTGAGGCTCGTATATCGGCTCTTGAAGCTCAGCTTCAACAAATTCAATCAAATCAACAACTCAATAATAATGGCTCTTCGAATCATTCCAACGGCATGATGGACTTTGGCCATGATTTGACTCCGGATATGATTTACAGATACAGTCGCCAAATTTTACTCCCTTCTTTTGGGGTTCAAGGTTTGCTTCTACTGTGCCTATAGGGATTAACCTTGACATGACATGATTTCTAAGTATATTAAATATGGAAGTTGAATTTCGTGTTAAATTTGTGATGATATATATATATATATATATATATATATATATATATATATATATATATATATATATATATATATATATATATATATATTGTTTCGGAAAAGAAGCTTTTCAATTGATTGGATTAATGTATCTTTTGCTTCAGTTTGCACCCTTTGTTCCACGATTATAAGTCCAGTTTATGAGATAGATAAAACAAAGAAATAAACAACCTTTTTCCGTTTATGATAAGCAATTGATGTGCCGAGTTTCACCTACAAGAATTGGATTTTAAGTAAAATCTTGCATGAAATAATGGTCAAAGTATGTTGCAACGTGACACATCAGGTGCTTGCGGCTGAGAGTCTTGCAATTACACCTTATCATATTTCTTCACCTAATCAGGATTGGATGAGCTAGAAAGCAACTAACTTGAAATTCAAAGTCAATACTGGACTCAACTTTTAGGATTGAGGTGGTCATATATACGTTCCATATAGGTTCTTGCTGTCTTTGGTGTTACTCCCTTTTCAACACTTCTGAACTACCACAAAACAAAATGTTGTATAGTGGATGTTGTGATAGTTTTTCTTGAACAGCAGAAACACACGGCACTCTAAATTCTACTCCTAATTCTACACTGTCCACTACTCCACTTTGGGACTCGAACTCCTGACCAGGTACTGCTGGGCTACAAACCCTTTGGTTGGATGTTGTGATAATTGTTTCCATACTGCTCATGGTGAATTGACAGAGAGACTACTTTCCTATTAACTGAATTTGTTGTTTCAAATGTATAATGAAATTTCTCGTCAATGCTAATTCTTATGATGTGGAATGTTGACGTATGAGCTTTAATGTTCAACCACATTATCAAAACGTGGATGTTTTTCTTGTCTATATAATCTTTTTATTTCTTTAACTTTTCTTTTTCTTTGAGAATAAAATGTGTATCGGTTCAAAAATGATGTAATTTCATTTTTTTGTTTGGTTGTAGGGCAGTCAAATCTCTTAAAGTCGTCCGTTTTAGTTATTGGAGCTGGAGGTTTGGGATCACCTGCTTTGTTATATCTAGCAGCCTGTGGCGTAGGTCAGAGATCTGCTTCTCTTTTTCTTTTTTGCTTTGAAATTGTATCCTTTTGTGTTTACATAGATTATTGTTATTTTTACGTCTCTTAACACTTAATTCTGAACTCTTGTTATATTTTTTTTTGTGTCTTGTTAAGCATATCTTTTTGGTTATAAACATGCCCATATTAGTCTTGATAATAGAATTGTAAATTGTTTTTATTTTTACATCATGACTCTGATGACTGATGACAGTGAACAGTTGAGTGGTAATGGAAGTATGTCTTCTCAAGGAAAAGAAGACTGATTCTTTTTTTTGTTAAACCTAAACCTATTGAACCCTTGGATTAATAACATGAGCAAAATATTGACAGGTCGGTTAGGTATGGTGGATCATGATGTTGTCGAGCTAAATAATCTGCACAGGCAGGTATAAGTGTGATGCCTATTCAATTTAGGGGTGAGCAACGGGTACCATTTCCCGAACCCGAACTGGTACCGAACCGGTACCAGTACCGACCGGTACCGAATTAATATATTCGGTTCGGTATTCGGTTTTTAAATTTGCTAAAATTCGGTATTCGGTTCTTAAATTAGCTAAAATTCGGTATTCGGAACTAAACCGGCACCATATAAAATTATACGGTTCGGTATTCGGTTCTTCCAAAACTAATAATTCGGTTTCGGTATTTTCGGGATCGGTACCGGTTCGGTTCGGTACGATACCGAGCTCACCCCTAATTCAATTGCAAATAGGGATGGGATCGGTTTTGGAACCGGACCGGACCAAACCGAATTACCTGAAAATCGAATATGCCAAAATGTTTGAACCGAGGACTGGACCAAAATATACTAATCGGTTCCGGTTTGGTCCAGTTTTTTTTTTTTTTTTTTTTACTTTTATAAAGAAAAAATGCTAACCAGACCGAAACCAAGAACCAATATAAAGGAATTATAGGAACCAAGAACTGGCCCGAAAATATCTGGTCCGGTTTGGTCCGGGTAAAATGAGTTTTTTGCTCATCCCTAATTGCAAGCATTAGTTGTTTATATTAGTGATCAGTGAGTCACCACTGTCAAGTAATGATAAACCATTGTTTTCTATCAACAATAATTATGTTGGTAAGCATTAATTGCTGTTTATAAACATGATATTCCCTCCACATTTTAGATCATTCACGGTGAAGCATACATAGGTCGGTCTAAAGTAGAATCTGCTGCTGCAGCTTGCCGTTTGTATGTTACTCTCGCTCTATCTTTTTTCTCCTTTCTTCTTACATTTGGTGAAGAGCATGTTTCTTTACTATCATAAATATTGAAGTTTGTGCAAAACTAATCAGTAACCATCACCTTTTCTTCTAAATCGGTGCTTCTGTGTCTCAGGATCAATTCCACCATTGAAATAGTGGAACACAAAGAAGCATTACGCACATCCAATGCTTTGCAGATTATGAGCAAGTATCCTTCATACTTGGATATAAACCTTATGAATATATTTTTGGGATAATGTTATAAATGGCTATGTACATTCAGGTTTTGTCTGTTTTGGGTATTATGGTTTTTTTTGTTCTGTTTTAGCCTTTTAGGTATTAAAATTTTATACTGGTCCCTTTTAGTAATTAAATTTTTCATAGTTCATCCATTTTGGTAAATGAACTTTTTGTATTGGTTTATTTTGATAATTAAACTTTTAGTAGTGCATTGTTTTGGTAACTTTTTTAGTGCATGTGTAATTCCTAAAACGGACCAATGCAAAAAGTTTAATCCTTCAAACAAACCAAAAGAAACCATAATACCTAACATGGACCAAACCTAAATTACATGGCTATTTTATGCCATAAACTTTAATGTTATGCTTTACTTCTAATTAACATACTTCCTCACATAACTTTTCCATGATTTCCATGACTATTATTTTTCTAGTTACGACATTGTAATAGATGCAACAGATAATGCTCCCAGCCGATATATGATTAGTGATTGCTGTGTTTTGCTAGGAAAGGTGTGTTACTTTCTTCGTTGCCTCTCTTATAGTTATTATGTGCACATTCTATGTGTTCTTTATTATTATTATTATTATTTGGAGCAGTGACGATTGTATTATAGTCACATTTCTGCCATGCCTATCTGCATTACGAATTTCCGATACATTACAAAGGGTATGGATGCAAAATTATTGACTTGTAATATTATATGTGCAGCCTCTTGTATCAGGTGCTGCACTGGGTTTGGAAGGGCAGGTACAAGATGCGATGGAAGATTAATTTTCTTTACTCAAATATAAGATTAATTTCCTTGTTTCCATGTTACTGTATAACTGCATCTGTATCCTTCAAATTACTTATATAGCTCGCAGTTTATAATTACAATGGAGGGCCATGTTATCGATGCCTCTTTCCAACCCCGCCACCCACAACGGCATGTCAGAGATGCTCTGACAGTGGAGTTTTAGGTGTTGGTAAGCTAAATTTTTCTCATGCTTTAATTGTTATATATCAAACAAGTGTCTGGTTCGCCCTAGAGAATGATAATACGTAACCTTGCTTTTAAATTTCTCATTTCTGAATCATCATTTGTTATCAACGAATTATACCATTGGATTGGTATCTAATATTCTAATGTATGTTATCCGCCTATATTTTTACAGTTCCTGGTGTAATTGGTTGTCTCCAAGCCCTTGAAGCTATCAAGGTGGCAAGTTTGGTTGGCGAGCCACTTTCTGGAAGGATGCTTCTTTTTGATGCATTGTCAGCCCGAATTCGCATTGTGAGTTTTGCTAGATCTTCTAAACATTTAAGTCCATTTTCATTAGGGTTAATTTCCAAGAAGGGTGACCAACTTTACCTTTTTTATTGTTTGAGGTAACCAAGTTTGTTTGCCATAGTAAAGAAGGATCAAACTTTTAATTTTTATCATTTAAGGTTACTAAGTTTATTTACAATAGAAAAAAGTATCAAACTTTTATCTTTGAATCATTTAATGTAACGAACTTTATAATTACGTTAAGTAATAAATTATGAAGTTTGATCCTTTTTTCTTTTGCAAACAAACTTGGTTACCTTTGACAATAATAAAGATAAAGTTAGTTACCCTTTTTTGACAATTAACCCTTCTAATTACAACTAGAATGACATGTTTTTTGTGGCTTTGGGAATAAATCCTGAACTTATAAGTTGAGTCAGCATAATGCACCTTGGTCTATTATTTTCCGATGGTCTTACATTTTAGGTAACATGTTACCATGTCAGGTGAAGATTAGAGGAAGGTCTTCACAGTGTGAAGCTTGTGGAGAAAATGCGACATTAACACGAGAACAGTTTCAACAATTTGATTATGAGAAATTCACTCGGTCGCCTTTGACTGCGGTTTGTTTTCTTCTCCTTCAGTTGGCCCATATGTGTTCTGAATATGTTATCTGGCCCAAATCATCTCAACAATGTGCATGCCTTACACTTAGGGGGCGTTTGGCTCAATGAATGAAATTTGAAGGAATTGGATTTAAATTATAGTAAATAGTATGTTTATTGTTTGATGTATGGAATGCTTTTTAAGGTTAGGTAAGGATACGAGTTATAAAATGTTAGGAATGTAAATTTTACTACAAATAGCAAGGAATGTCGATATTCATTCAACCATAGAAATTTTTCTTCATTCTTTCTACAATCTAAAATTTCAAACACGCTATATATGAATTCCAGTTTCTTCAAAATTCATTTCGTGAACCAGGCGCCCCCTTATAGTCGTGATAAAGATGTTTACCTATTCAGTGTCGGTAGTAGGTTTTGTTTGTATAAAACATAAATGAGAACTTGTTTACAAATCTTTGAAATTAGTCCTAAAAAGAAGAGTTAATAACAAAACTACCCAAATCTAAAATGCTTATATTTTACCAAAACCAGGCATGTGCACGGTTTGGTTTTGGCCTGTTTTAACATAAAATCTTGTGCAAACCGGTACCCTCAGTTTGGGTTTTTCCAAACCGAACCGGCCAAATTGTTGTTGCAAACCAACCCAACCTGTTTGTATTGGACTGGTGTTTTCACAGATTAGGCCATTTCTTATTTTTCTCATTTCACAGTTTCGGCCGAACCGTACACATCCCTAACCAAAACTGCCCTAACACACACATTTCCACCATTAATTTGTTTACTAGACTAATCAACAATTATTCAAGTATACTTTTTTTTTTGAATTGTGACAAATAAAACTAATTTCAGGTGCCTTTGAAGTTGAAATTGCTACCAACAGAATCTAGAATTAGCAGCAAAGAATACGAAGAAGTGGTTAAAAAGGGAGAGCCACATGTTCTGATTGATGTACGACCATCTCACCATTACAAGATCGTTTCTCTTCCCAAGTCCATGAACATACCTCTCGCAAATTTGGAAGCTAAGTTGCCCGACATATCATCTGCATTGAAGTCGCTGAACGGGAATCTCGATAATAACTCAGATCCTGGTATTTATGTTGTATGCAGAAGAGGTAACGATTCACAAAGGGCCGTTGAGTTGCTTCACAGGATGGGTTTTACGTCGGCTAAGGATATTGTTGGTGGATTGGAGTCTTGGGCACATGATGTGGATCAAAGGTTTCCGACCTACTAGTAAGTAAGTATGCGAATGCGACATTTTTATATATGAAACGTATATTGTTTTGAAGTGATGCGTTGAGAGTTCCTATACTTCGTACGATGAACGAAGTGTTTGGTTTTAAGATCGGTTGTTTATGACGGTTGCTAGTTCGACCCATTATGCCTTTATCATGTAAGAACAATACCTTAAATGAGCCAAAAAGTGAGAATACATGTGATAAAAGTGGATGATTTAGGAGACATTGTTGGGATGCTTTATTTTTTCCTACTACTCGCAGTTGGGGTGTTCAAAAAACCTAAATGCGAGCATCGAAAATGAAAATCTGTTTAGAAGCTATCAGAAATTTTCTTGAATCTGAAATGGTTTTGTCTTAGAGTACGTTTAGCAAGCTAGAATTTACGGTTTGGAGTTTTTAATTTAGCTGGAAATTTGATGGTTTTTAAGAAATATATTTTAAAGATGATAATGTGTTTGGATGTATTATAAATATATATTTTTTTTCATTTTTTACTCACTTTTATAACATATATTGTGGTGATTACATTGAAAATAATGAATTTAGATGAAAAGGTAAATTGTAGATATTTGTCATCGAAAGTATGTTTGAATTTATGTAAAATTTTGCTTTAAATTTACTAATTCATTACGTTTTGATTTAAGTTTACTAATTTATTATTTTTGATTTAGATATTTTGTTACGCTAATATGTTTTTACTTAAATTTATTATTTTATTTGTTGGATTTAAATATATTTTTATGCCAGTACATTTAGATTTCAATTTATTATTTTATTTGTTTTGATTTAAAATTTTGTTATGTTAATACTTAAGTGAAAATTACAAAATATTTAAGTGAAATTGAATAAACATATTAATGTACAAACTTGTAAATCAAAAAGACTAAAAATTATAGTCACTTAAATCAAAATGTGTTTTATTCGTTTAAACTTAAGTTGTTTGTTATTTTTTACTTAATATTAACGTAGCAAAATTTTTAATCAAAACAAATAAAATAACAAATTGAAATCTAAATGTACCGGCATAACAAAATTTTTAAATCCAACAAATAAAATAATAAGCTCAAGTAAAAAATATTAGCGTAATAAAATATTTAAATAAAAAATAATCTATATCTATATCTATATCTATATATACTATTAAAAGAGTAACTATACTCATTTCTGGTGAAGCTACGTGTCGTCACCATGAATCGACACGTGACATTTATAGATTTTAAAAATAATAAAGAAATTTAAATTAAATCTATCCAAATATAATATAATCCACTTTTAAATTCAAATCAAATCAAATCTAATACTCTACTAACTTATTAATTAAATCTCTTCAAATCTAATATAATCCACTTTTAAATTCAAATCAAATTAAATCAAACAAAATCTAATAATCTACTAACTTATTAATTATAAGATAATATAATAAAAGTTTAAAAAAATATATAAGAAAATAATTACTCTTCATATATATTTAGAAATATACAAAATTAATAGGTCATAATAAATAATAATATCATCTTATATACTTTTGTTAAAAAAATAATATTTATATCTTTATCTTTTTATTTATTATATTTTATATATATTAAAATTATCCGCGTAATACGCGGGTAATAAACTAGTAAATTAGTAAACTTAAATCAAAACGTAATGCATTAATAAATTTAAAGCAAAATTTACATAAATTCAAAATTTATTAACGGAATGAAATAGTTTGATGAAAAACTATAAATAATAAAATTATACAAATAGTTTAACCAATAAAATATAAATAAATAAATCGAATCCTCTCAATCAGGGTAGACGCCACCTCAATTCTGTATTACGGGCCCGACTCGAAGACTCGCGCTCTTTTCGACTGAGCGCGTCGGCCACCACGTTCGCCTTACCCGGATGGTACTGTATATCGCAATCATAATCCTTAATCAACTCTAGGCCCCGTCTCTGTCGCATATTCAGGTCACGCTGGCTGAATAGATACTGGAGACTCTTGTGATCAGTAAACAGGGTGAAAGGAACTCCATACAGATAATGGCGCCAAATCTTCAGCGCAAACACGATAGCCGTCAACTCCAGATCATGGGTCGAATAGTTCTTCTCATAATCCTTCAATTGGCGAGAAGCATAAGCAATCACTCGGCCTCTCTGCATCAATACACATCCTAACCCTGTTCCCGAAGCATCGGTATACACAACAAAATCACTAGTGCCTTCAGGCAGGGCTAATACCGGAGCCTGACACAATCGGCGCTTCAGTTCTTCAAAAACAAACTCCTGATCTTCAGTCCACTCAAACGAGACTGACTGGCGAGTCAAACGAGTCAACCACGACAATCAAGGCGAAGTCCTGGATAAATCGACGATTAATACCATGCTAACTCCAGAAAACTGCGAATCTCTGCTACACTCTGGGGTCTCTCCTAACTCATAACAGCCTCTATCTTGGCTGGGTCAACAGAAACACCCTCGCCATTAACAACATGGGCTAAAAACTGAACCTCTCAAAGCCAAAACTCACACTTCGAGAACTTCGCATACAATTTCTCTCGCCGCAACACACTAAGAATCTCTCGCAGATGTATCGCATACTCCTCTACTGATCAGGAATATATCAGTATGTCATCTATGAACACTATGACGAACTGGTCGAGATACGGACGACAGATGTTGTTCATCAGATCCATAAAAGCTGCTGGGGCATTGGTTAGTCCAAACGGCATAACCAAGAACTCATAGTGACCATACCGGATCCTGAATGCTGTCTTCGCTATATCCTGATCATACACCTTCAGCTGATGATATCCAGAACGCAAATCGATCTTCGAAAACACACTGGCTCCCTACAACTGGTCGAACAAGTCCTCTATCCGCGGAAGGGGATAACGGTTCTTCACCGTTACCTTAATAAGCTCGCGGTAGTCTACACACATCCTCATCGACCCGTCTTTCTTCTTAACGAAGAGAACTGGGGCACCCCACGGCGAAGTACTCGGCCGGATAAAACCACGGTCCAATAACTCCTACAATTGGCTCATCAGCTCCCTCACCTCGGTAGGAGCCAAACGATAAGGTGTGCGTGCAATGGGAGTAGCACCTGGCACCAGCTCTATACAGAACTCTACCTGTCTGTCCGGCGGCAAACCAGGTAACTCCTCGGGAAACACATCTGGGAACTCAGAAACGACATCAACAACCTCTATACTCTGCTTCTCCTTCTTCGCATCAACTACATATGCTAGGAAGGAGGAACAACCCTTGGCTAAACAACGACTAGCCCGAATAACAGAAATGAGGCCTACACTACCTCTACTGCGCTCTCCGTACACTGTGACAGTACGATCCTCAGATACCGGCAGCCAGATAATCTTCTTAGAACAAGCAATGTCAGCACGCTGAGAGGCTAACCAATCCATACCTACTATAGCATCAAAACTACCGATCCCTATAGGTAACAAATCAATCCTAAACGGATAACCGTCTATCTCTAATATACACTGGGCATAAACATGCCTAACTACAGAAGCACTGCCATCAGCAAGCTCTATAACCAATGGCTCTGGCAACTCAACAGGCGAAGCAGTAAAATATACAGTAAAGGCAAATGAAACAAAAGAACGATTCGCCCCGGAATCAAATAAAACTCGGGCACTATGGCCGTTCAGAATGAACGTACCAAAAACTACATCAGCGGTATCTCGGGCCTCCTCCGCTGTCAACTGAAACACTCGGCCTCTAGCTGGCGGAACAGTATCTCTACGGGAAGATGAACCAGCAGAACTCTGACCCTGTGCGGGTGGCCTCGACTCTCCATGCCGCGGAGCTGTACAATCTCTCGACTGATGGCCAGGTCGCCCGCAATTAAAACATAACGGGTCCCTGGAAGTACACCCTGCCTGAGTATGGTCGGGCTGGCCACATCGGAAACAACGCACATGACGGGGATCACAGTCCCCGGTGTGCCTCTGACGGCACATCTTACAAAACCGCTCCCTAGAGACAGATCCCGAACTCGACGCTCCTCACCGCGGCTCTGACCCACCAAAACGACTGCCCTTGTCATCGAGCCTGCTATCGGATCTCTGAGATGACCTATCTCTCTGCCTATCTCCTCCCTCAGACTCCGTGCGCCGGCGGTCATCACCCCTAGGCTAGAACTGGCTAGAACGACTATCTCTGTCCCTGTCCCTGTCTCTACCTCTGTCAGAACCACCTCCATGTCCGGCTAACTGGGTAAATCGCGACTGCTCTACTACTGGATCTCGACGAGACAACTCACTATCTCGCCTACGGGCCAACTCAACTGCCCTAGCGTAGGTCGGAATGTAACTGGTGTCGATGAACTCCCGGATCTCCTTACATAAACCCATCATGAACCTGTTGATCTTCCAGGACTCTGTACTAATCTGAAGTGGCGCAAACAAACTCAGATTGATGAAATTCTTCTCATACTCGTCAACCGATCGTTGTCCCTGGAATAAAGTCAGGAAGTCAATCTCTAACTGAGCCCTGCGGTCCTCGGGGCAGTACTGCTCCTCAAAACGAGCTCTGAACTGACTCCATGTCATCTCATATGCCGGTCCATCTCCCATCATGTCTCTGACCGTCGCCGCCACTGTTGGGCGCTAGTCCGTAGCTGAGCACTAGCGAATGTCGTCATCTGATCAGGGTGGCATCCTGTGATACGGAACGCCATTTCCATGTCCTGCAGCCAGTACATGGCCTTAACGGCCCCGGGCTCGCCGTGATACTCTGGCGGGTGTGCAGCAAGGAATTCCTTATACTTACATCCCTTGCCTCCCCCTCGCGATGATCCAACTCCTGAATATCTGCCCCCGCCAATACTCTGGGTAAGGGACTGCATACCCTCAGTACGGCCCTTCTCGTAGGCCTCCTGTAGTCGCCGGGCGAACTCCTCATCAGATACTCGTCCCCTGGTGGGACCCTCGGGTCTCTGCTCATCTGCCATAAAGTCTCTGCACAATATAAACAACATTACTATAACGACAATAACATAACTCTACAATTTCTTAAACCTACTCATCAGAGATCAAGCCCAAGGATCTCGACACTGGTTTAAGTCTAAGCATCACTAACGATACTTAAACCTTAAAGTAATGCTCTGATACCAAGTTGTAACACCCAACTTTTATGACTAATGCCACATTGGACTTACAGTCCACGTCATCCAATCATAAGCGACATCATCAAGGGTAAACAGCTAATTAACTACTAAACATCATGGTCAAGCATAAGGTAACAACGAGACGGGATTTCTAACCCCCGTTAATAACGTCAGTCAACCATAAGCGACATATAGGTTACAGTCATCCAAGTATTACTGGCTAGTAAGCCAAACCACAAAATATCAAGACTTACGAAAGTAGTCACTAGTTACTATCCCACTGGCGGGTCTCAGCTACTGCCCGCTGTGTCCCTAGCCTCAGTCCTCGCACCTGAGATCCACATTTAAAACAACTATCAGCGGGAAGCTGGTGAGTTACTATAAACAACTTTAAAACAGTTTATAAAACAATTAGCACAATATAACGACTAATAATCTACATGCGGCCGGCCTCAACTGCCCGACGCCTCATCGAGAGCGACCCGAGATAGCCTGCATAGCCCACTCCACAAAGTAGCGGGTAGTCAGGACCTCTGAGTTGGGAATGACCCAACAGGCCTCTCTACTCTGCGTACCACAACAATACGCGTAATCTACGTGCTCTGCTCTGTGCTAAGAAGTGTCAACATATAAAAGGATCCGCACTGGACCCGGATAATAAACAACAAAGTGAGTAACTCACCTGGACTACGACTACCGTCTCGCTACCTACGGCGGTCTCGACAGGTCCCAGGCTCAACTACAAATCCTGACAACAATCTACATAATTACGATGTAACGACTAACCAACGAAACTATAACTATACTACTGAATTCACGGACTCAACATCAGTCAACAGACCAAGACCCACGAGCGCGGCCTGGAAGCGCGGCCATGATCGTGGTCGCGGTCTGGCATCGCAGTCGCGATCCCACCGCCAGCGATCACCCCAACCGACTCACTCTGATCGCAGTCGCGACCAGGGGAGCGCGGTCGCGATGCGGCGACGAACAGAACAGAGAAGTCTCTGTTTTTATACAGCCACGAGAATCACTATTACTCCCGATTTCTATTACTCTCGATTTCGTACACTTCAGGGGTTATAATCCAACCCCAAACTACTTTAGCTACTTAATATGACAATTCAACTCATTGGGTACGAATCACTAACCTTAATCTTCTTTCGTTCTTGAATTTGGGCTCTAACTTGAAGGAAGAATCAAGTTCTTCTTCTATGGTTGCTTCTAATCCTTTTCCTATGTCTCTCCCCCTTGATATTCAGCTGAAACACATATGCACACACTCACACATTTGAGTTGAATGATGAAAGTAGGGAAAAAGGAATAGGCCACATGTATATATACGTTTCGGGTTCGAAACCCAACTAAAATGGGTACGATACTCGATACACACTGGGTGAGATTGTCTCTATCCACCAAGACGCGTTTTAGGGCGAGCCTATGGCGTGGCTTCCAGAAACAAAATTGTGCGGCCTTTGCCAAAGCGGACAATATCTTGTCTCGGGATGGTCTGGGCTGTTATAATTGGTATCAGAGCTAGGAACCGGGTCGATGTGCACAGCGGGGATGTTGTGTTCCCATGAGGGTGGGATTGTAACATCCCACATCGGTGGAGAGGAGAAACCAAGACGCGTTTTGGGGTGAGCCTATGGCTTGGCTTCCAGAAACAAAACCGTGAGGCATTTGCCAAAGTGGACAATATCTTGTCTCGGGGTGGTCTGGGCTGTTATATCAATTTGCCGTTCTAACCTCCATGACCGAAGATTTATTAACCGTCCAAGATTCTACTGTAGCTTCGGAATCCATTTTATCTATTAGTGGCAGGATATTATTAATACGAAGAACAAGACTCACACCGGCATCATTGGAGATGTGTATTTGCTTGAAGGATTACTTAGACGCGGCTGAACGTATACAAGACAAATCAAGTCTTGAAGGTGAACTAGAATATGAACAAGAGATACATGATATCGAGGTGGAATAAGGTTTTACAATCTCACTTTCCGGTGAAGAAATTTCTCTCGACAAAGCTTCATGAAAGAGCCGCGAGGCTAGCTCCGAAAAAATTATCGATAAAGATTGAATATATTGGAAATATGACTTAAGTTTTATGTATAATATAAGTTTACATTTGAATATTAAGTTTATGTTTCAACTTTATTTTTGATATTTTTAGTTAATAAAATTTGAAGTTTTTCATACATTTACGTTTGAATAGAAATTATATTTTGATTACGAAGTTTTTAGTAGTTAATAAAAAAAATGTAAGTTTGATGTTTTTAGTTAATAAAGTTATTTAACAAAATTTGAAGTTTTAAACTATGTTTGAATAAGTTTTTAGTAAAAAAAATGTTTGAATAAGTTTTTAGTTAAAAAAGAAGTGTTTGATGAAATTTTAAAATATATATATATGTTAGAAATCGGTTCAAACCGGTTTGACTGGTTTTTCCAACCCGAACCGGTTACAAACCGGTCCCAACCGGTTGTGTGAGGTTTGAGTTTTCCCTCCACCAAACCGGTTTCAACCCGAACCGACTTTTTGCCCAAACCGGTTTTTGACTTTTGACCTAAAACGGTCCGGTTTTCAAACTTGTTGAAACTAAGGTTAGTTAACTTTAGTCATTAGTAAGTTTCTGATATTTTCTTATTGTTTTTTCTTTATATTTTAATTAATAATTTTCTATCATCAATTGTATGTTTATTGTTATTTTCAGTGATAATTTTTTTATATATTACTATAATTATTTGTTTAATATTATTATATGATATATCTGATTTGTTATTTTTTTCAATTGGTTATTGAAATTTGAACCTTTCTCTATTCCTTTTTTAATTTAGGAAATTAAAGATCAGAACTAGTTATATATTTTTCGTTCGGAAATTTATAAAAAAGAATAATTTATTTTCTTTTCTCCATTCAAAAAATTCAAAATAAAGACGTCTTGAAGTTTTTTTTTCATTCAGCAAAATGATAATCAGAATAGGTCGTTGTTTCTTCCTCGGAAAATTGAAAATAGAAATGTTTCGTTGTTTTTTTCGTTCAAAAAAATAAAAACAGAAATAATTTGACATTTTGTGTTTGAAAAAATTAAACTCAGAATAGGTAATTGTTATTTTATTAAATAAAATTAAAATGTGAATATTTCATCGTTTAATTTATTTTAATCATTCTGATTTTAATCAAACGATGAACGATGAACGATTTTAATTTTTTTAAACAAAACAATGATTAGTCATTTTGATTTGGGTTTTTTTTAATCAAAAAATGATGAACAATTCTGATTCTTTATTTTTAACAAAAAACAACGAATCATATTGGATTTGATTTTCGAGCAAAAAATACTAAAATTTTATCTGAAAACGACAACCATTTCAATTTTAGTTTTCTCGATGAAAAAAACAACGAACCATTCAGATTTTAATTTTTTTGATCAAAAAAATGATAAATCATTCCAATTTTGATAATTTCAAACAAAAGAACCGTCCGATTTTAATTAAACAACGAACCATTCCGATTTTACTTTTTTCTATCAAAAATGACGAACACTCCGATTTTAATTAAAAACGACGAACTATTCTGGATTTTGAACTTTTCGATCAGAAAAAATTACAGACGGTTCATAGATGATTCCGATTTTAAATGGAGAAAAGAAATAGATCATTCCGATTTTAATTTTTTTTTCGAACGAAAAAAACTACAACTAATTTTGATTTTTAATTTTTCAAAATGGAAAAAAAAATGGAGAAAGATTTGGATTTTCAATAAATCTATCATATAATAAATTTAAATAAATCATTATAGTAATATATAAACAAATTTAACACTAATATAACAATAAACATATAAATAATAATAATAATGATAATAATAATAAATTAGTAATTAAAAAAGAATAAAAAATAAAATGTTACATTTTGATGATTAAATGATAAAAAAAAGAAATCTAAAAAATATATATGAATCCAATTATAATATAAAGAAAAAAGCAAACATGTAACACCCTCCAAAACCCGATTAAATTCTACGTCATTTACAATACACATGTTATAATAACACATATAATATCCATTGCACGATGTCAGAATGTTAACATGCACTGTAAATTAAAAACATTTTACATAACACAAATAACTATGTTTAGTTGATACCCCAGCGATACATGACCCCAAAACCCAAATACATAAAGGCCCCGAAAAACTATAATGTCAACATACAGTCACACAATGATGTCAGAACCCTCCGCTGCAATCTCTAAGCTCCTACTTCTGGTCAGGAGCTGGTGGCCCTATCTTCTGTACCCCTGACACACACTTAGACTCGAATACGTAAGCTTTCACAGCTCATTAGTACACAAGGGTTTAGACCCTGCACATAATCACATAACACATCTTAAGCTTGACAATCACAGTAACGTTACACTCTCTGACATAACTCATGACTCACTAACCTCTCCTAGAGGCACTTGAGATCCAATAACACACTGAGATACCTATTTCATTTGAGGAAACCCCTCCCCCTGCTGCTAAGCCACGCCCGTGGAGGCTAGCAGAAATAATAAAGCTCATGAGCGACTCGACCTTAAACACAACCACACACACACACACACAATTCTGTGTGTGTATATATATATATGTGTGTGTGTGTGTGTGTGTGTGTGTGTGTGTGTGTGTGTGTGTATGTATATGATCAGGTTCCCCACATGCACTGTGTAACACCCTCGAACTCATCCACAATGCCACATAAATACCACATCAGCAATGATATAATATAATAATCCCTACGCTATTCCTAATACACACATGCAGCAACCCGAAAATTTTAAAAACTTTAATTACATAACTAAGTCACGGAAGTCTCTGATCAAACTACACAATATCCAAATTACACATAAACATTCCCCAAGAATATAATTACCTCTAACACAGGTAACTAACTCCTCGAACGATGTCACAGTAACTCTATTTGGGTACAGCAGGCCTACTAGATCTCTGATCACCTGAGACACACACACAACAACACACACACACACACTGGGTCAGCTAACGCTGGTGAGAATGCAAGGGTTAAAGTACGATTATAAAGCTCAATAAATAAATAGCTCGATAATAAAACGTTCAGCGTTCTCTACTGAACAAGTATATGAGATCCCACAAGGTAGCTCAACTCGCGTGGATAGGCCCACGTACCAAATCCCTAGACCGCACAAAGCAGTCGTCAGGAACTCAAAAGGGAATTGGGAGCGACCCAACCCCTGCCCAGCCGTACAGTTTAGTATCTCAACAGCTCAAGTGTCCCAAATCTCATATATAAAACACAGTTCTCAATATAACACAATAATACATGCATGATAGTATCTCGATAAAAACTCGTAAGAAAACTCGTAATATCTCATAAAAAGCTCAGTAAAAGATCATGCAAGTATTAATAAATAATCGTACAAATATCTCAACAAAAACATGCAAACTCACCTGCTCAGCTAGCTACACTAAGTCTCGGTTCCCTGCCCGTCCCCAACCCTATCAACTCGAGACCCTGAAATCACAACACAATGACTCTATATTACAATCACAATCACAACTCAATATCTCAATCACAACCCGACAGCTCTATACACGACTCCCCAATACTCAACATCTACATACACAATACTCGGATGAACTCGCACAAACCCAGATACTCAACCACCAACCCACACAACCCGAATATTCAAACACAAGATCCCAACTAACTCACACAACTCGACACGAGATCCCAATCAACTCACACAATCCCAGATACCCAAAAGACACATTCTCAACGTCACAATCTCAACCCAACAGCTTTATATACAATTCTCAACAACTCACGAGACCCTAAAGACCCAAACACAAGACCCACAGAACCCGAAAACCCGACCTAAACCCCCAGCCGCATCGCGGCCGCCCTGACCATCGCGGTCGCGGTCGCGCTGACCATCTCGGTCGCGGCCGCGCTCCAGACAAACCGCCTGCGATCACTTATAAACATCGCGGCCCGCGATCCCATGATCGCGGCCGCGCTCACGGACGAACAGAACCAGAACACTCTGTTTTTATAACAGCCAGGGGATTCAATCCCCAACTCATTTCAGCTCAAATTCAACCATGATTATATATCCGAATTCACTCATAAACACAACTAAACTCAATCCCTTCGATTATATACTGCTAACAGCAATTAAATCACAAATTCAAGCCCAAATCTTACCTAAACACAAAGGTAGAGAAGATGATGAAATCGGAAGCTTTAATCACGAATTTGAAGTTCAGATCTCTGGTTAGAGGCTGCTGAAATCTACAGATACACACACATACACCTTTGTCACTGATTTGGGGATAGAACATAATGAAATCACACATAAAAGGCTCAACGTATATATACGTTTTGAGTTTAACTCGGTCCGACACCCAATATCCGATCCCACTATCACAAAATACAAACTTTATATCACCGGGTCCCAATTTAACTAATAATTCTCAAAATTATAATCCTTTATAAAAACTTAATCCAGTCATCCGGTTAGCCCAAAATCTTATCACATGTCACTTCCACGTAAAACTCAATAATTGGTCCAACTCAATTATAATATTATAATCACCCCAATCACATAATTCCACGTCCCCGTCCCAAAAGTGGGATGTTACACACTGGGAACCAAAAAAAGAGCCAACCACATGCATCGGGAACAAAAAAAACCAACCACAACATTTAGATTAAATGATCATTGTTGCATCACGCGATGCACGTATTTGGTATGCATTGTGGTATTTTGGGAAAAATAAATATATATAGTCAAATAAAATTTAATTTTATATTGATTAATAATTTAATCAAATAGCTAAACAATAGATGTTAAATAAAATTAAGGGATAATTGTGCAAAAAACCACAAATTTGTCTCCTTTATGTGATTAAAACCTCAAACCATATTTCGTTGCATAGAAAACCTCGAACTGACAAAAAATCAGTAAATTAAGGTTTTATCAATGAGTAACCCGTTGAAATCGGTTATTAATCCTACGTAGACCGGTAAATAACCTACGTGTACTAAATTTTAATTGTTGAAACCAGTTGCCAAGTATTACACATCATTTAAACTCACGTTGATAATTTTTAATTGTAATTTTTAAACGGGATTACATCATGAACGAGTGTTAAAATGATGTGTAATACTTGGCAACCAGTTTCAACAATTAAAATTTATTGCACGTAGGTTATTTACTGGTCCACTAGGATTAATAACCAGTTTCAACGGGTTACTCATTGATAAAACCTTGATTTACTGATTTTTAGTTAGTTCGGGGTTTTCTATGCAACAAAAAAATGGTTTAGGGTTTTTAATCACAAAAAGCTGACAAAATTGGTGGCTTTTTGCGCAATTATCCTTAAAATTAATTGATACACTTCCAAAATTACAAAATCTAAACAAATTCAAAACGGAACATTTTTGTGTCGATGCATCTAATGTTCATCCTTCAATTCGTGATGCATCTCGGTTCTTCATCCTCATTTTCGGTCATATTCATCATCTTCTTCGTGACTTCGACCCACCATCATGCATCATCGAAATGGTGATGCATCTTTATCGGATTCATCTTCAAAACACGATGCATCTTCATTTGATTCATGATGCATCATCGCATCTTCATCGGAATCATTTTCAAACACGATTCATCTTTATAAACACGATGCATCGTATTCGTCTTCCATAAATATCAGATAAACACCAAGCATCATCATTATTCTTTGGCCATAAATTTATCGTAATCTTCGGTCATCATCATGCATCGTGTTCGTCGTCAACATGTTCATCATCATGGTCGGATGCATCGTGTTCATCTTCAACGTGTTCCTTTTCATCTTCAACGTGATTATGTTGGAATTATCATGGATGGAGAGGGGGAGAGAGGGGCGGCCATGGATGGAGAGGGGGAGAGAGAGAAAGAAAGAGGTGAGGGAGAGAATGATCGGATGCATCGTGTTCATTTTCATCTTCAAGGTTTATGTTGGAATCATCATGGATGGAGAGGGAGGAGAGGGGGCGGCCATAGATGGAGAGGTGGAGAGAGAGAAAGAGAGAGGTGAAAGAGAGAATCGTGGGGATAAATAGGAAATGTGGTTAACTTTTAGATTTACCTTCCTAATCTAGTTTTATTCTATTTTTTAAAAATTAATTAATTTTAATATAATAAGTATTCCAATAATGCCACTAGTGCACCCTTAGTAATTTATTATTCATTTTTGGTTCTCAGTGGTTCCCAAAGCATCAAGGTTTTCCATTGAACCTATATATATATATATATATATATATATATATATATATATATATATATATATATATATATATATATATATATAGAGAGAGAGAGAGAGAGAGAGATTAATGGTAAATAGTTGGACAATTTTATGCATCTTGTGCATTATAGAAACAAACAAGGAAAGACATTTTGGGGAATGTGCATAACTCGTTAAATTTAATATTTCAACAAATAATAAATGCTAAATAAATTCAAGAGTAAATTACAGAAATGGTCCCTGTGGTTTGCGTCAAACTTTGGATACGGTCCCTGTGGTTTCAATTTTGCATAAATGGTCCTTATTTTCACTGTTTACTTGCAAAAATGGTCCCTCTGCCGTTAACTTTAACAATCAAATGGTTAAATCTTTTATAATGACCATTTTGCCCTTTTGTTTGATAACATTTTGGTCCCTCAAGTTTGTAGTTCATTTTAATTTTGATCCCTCAAGTTAATTTTTTTATTTAACTCTTTTATTATTATTATTAATATTTATTATTATTATTATTATTATTATTATTATTATTATTATTATTATTATTATTATTAATTTCACTTTTTACGTATTAATTTTTTTGTTTATTGAGTTTCCTATAATTTAATATTTTTTTTTAATTTAAATTACAAACTTATTTATTTCTTTTATTATAAACAATTGTATCAAATTAGAATCGATTTTCTTTTTTAGCTTTTTCGAGTGAAAAATACAAACATTTTATATTGTAGTTTTCCAAACCAAAGAAATATGAACCTTAAGCTTTTATTTGTTTTTACAAACGAAAAGAAGTTACTAACCATACATGTTTTAAGTTTTTTCATTTTAAAACGTAAAAAGCTACGAAGACCAATCCGTTTCTTTTTCTGCACCAAAAAATTCAACTCGTTCCAATTTATTTTTGGAAAACGAAAATAAATACAAACAATTCTGTTATTAGTTTTTGCAAATGAAAAAACTAAATTCTGATATTCAGGTTTTCCAAACAAAAAAATCATTTTATTTTTCTAGTTTTTCGAATCAAACCATTACCTTTTATTTTTTCTCCGAACGAAAAACTACGAACCATTACGTTTTAAAGTTTTTTTTTTTTTAAATGAAATAGTGTGTAGTCTTTTGTTCAAAAAAACTAAAAAAAAATGGAATGGTTTGTAGTTTTTTACGATTGGATAAAGTTAAAAATGTAATGATTAGAATAACATAAAAATCGAACAAAAAAATAGATCCATTTTGAATTGTTAGCTTTTTTCCAAACGTACAAAATACGATTTTTCAAAAAATAAAACAGTCTATTTTTTTGTTTGATTTTTATGTTATACTAATCATTACGTTTTTAATTTTTTCTAATCATTAAAAACTACATATTATTCCATTTTTTTAGTTTTTCCGAACAAAAAGGCTACACACTATTTCATTTTTTTAAAAAAACTTTAAAACGTAATGGTTCTTAGTTTTTCGTTCGGAGAAAAAAATAAAAGGTAATGGTTTGGTTCGAAAAACTAGAAAAATAAAGGGATAATTGCGCAAAAAAACCTAAAGTTGTCGGTTTTTTGTGATTAAAACCCCAAATCATTTTTCGTTGCATGAATGATTAGTAACTTTTTTCCGTTTGTAAAAACAAATAAAAGCTTAAGGTTCAAATTTCTTTGGTTTGGAAAATTACAATATAAAATGTTTGTATTTTTTCATTCGAAAAAGCTAAAAAAACGAAATGGATTCTAATTTCATACTATTGTTTATAATAAAAGAAATAAATAAGTTTGTAATTTAAATTAAAAAATATATTAAAATATTGGAAAAATAATAAACAATAAATTTATATGTAAAGAGTTAAATTAATAATAAATAATAATAATAATAATAAAATAATAATAATAATAATAGAGTTAAATAAAAAAATTTACTTGAGGGACCAAAACTAAAATAAACTACAAACTTGAGGGACCAAAATGATATCATAGAAAAGGGTAAAATGGTCATTATAAAAGATTTAACCATTTGATTGTTAAAGTTAACGGCAGAGGGACCATTTTGCAAGTAAACAGTGAAAATAAGGACCGTTTATGCAAAATTGAAACCACAGGGATCATATCCAAAGTTTTATGTAAACCACAGGGACCATTTATGTAATTTACTCTAAATTCAATTGATACAATTCCAAATTTAATAAAAATTACACAAATTCATAAAAGATGATGGAGATCGATGCACTTCATCGTTAATCGTGTTAATCTATACATCGTGTTCAAAAGAGACGCATTTAACAAAAAAAATACAAAAGTTCTTTTATGCATCGTGTTCAACTTGTTCATCATTCATCTATGCATCGTGTTCGTCGTTCATATTCTTCATTCATCTATGCATCGTGTACAACATGTTCATCATTCATCTATGCATCGTCATTGTTCATCATCCATTCATGCATCATCATTTTTCATCGTTCATCATCCATCTATGCATCGTGTTATTCATAATCATCATCGGTTGCATCTCTTGTTCATGTTCATCATCATCGTCGTCCATCGTTAATCTTCGTCTTCAAATCATAATCACTATGAAAATCATGAAGAACACGATTAGAGAGAAAAGGGGAGAGAGAGATAGATTAAGAGAGAAATGGAGAGGAAAATAAGGAATGTAGTTAAAATGAGATTTTAATTTAAAATGTAACTCCTAATTATCTTTTTATGATTTTTAGAAATAAATTAATTAACATATCTTTAGTTTTTCCTAAATACCATTTGTGCACCTTTGGTAGATTATCTGATGCACAAAAGTTCCTCAAGATTCTCGATGCATAAAAGTTCTCAATTGAATCTCTCTCTCTCTCTCTCTCTCTCTCTCTCTCTCTCTCTATATATATATATATATATATATATATATATATATATATATGAACCCTACACTGGGTTAAACAGAGCTACTCAGCTCCCGCGATAACCCCTCGCGATCAACTCTGTAATGGATATCATTCACAGCTCACTATACATACACATGTATAATATAACAATAAAGAAATGTAAGATCATATCTGAGGGGCAGCTCACAGTGCCCACAATATCATCACAGATAATATATACACCTATAATGACTCGAATAAGAGTAGGCCCTTTAAAAGCACTCGTATACTCACCTGGATCACGATAGCTAACTCTAACCAGTCCCGGCAACCCAACTCTATCTCAGCCCGATCTCTATCAGTCCTTGTACACACAACGAATCTTCAGAGATTGACCTAAACTCATAGACAAGCCCTGAACACCCAATAATCATTAACACAACTGATAGACCCTAAAAATATAACCCAAATAGACCCTATGACCCAAAAGCCCAAACTCGCATAAAAAGGCTGATTGCGGCTGCACTCGACCCAACGCGGTCGCGCTCCTCATCGCGGGGCGCGCTCCCATTGTGGGTCTTGCACAGCCTAGCCTAATCTCGGCCTCGCACCGCCATGACCCATCGCGGCCACACTCATCCCATCGCGATCGGAATCACTACGGGTTTCAGCTCCCTTGCTTCTGTTCAGCCATGTCCAGGGGGTTAATTCAATCCCCCAAGTCCGATTTCTAGCCATACAAACCCATAAAGACCATATATAAACACTTTACAAACTCGTGCTAAATCAATTCCCACATTATCACAACATATAACATAACAAAACTCTTGAATTTCAACGTTTTCTTAACTCACCAATTGAAGAACACACTTCAAAACTTGAAGATGAATTCCAACAGCTCAATTCAATCTGTTATGGCTTGTTTATAACGAATGTTCGACACTGATACCGACCCCGTTTTCAATATTTCACAATTTATATCAATATGTCTCATTTAATCTCATGAATCCATAATTATTATTAATCCACTAAAATTATATCCCGAAACCCACGTAATATCGGTCCTGTCACATACAATCCACTAAATGGGACATAATTAAACCAACACATATTATAATTGGTCAATGAGATAATTACACGTACATGTTCGGAAGTCGGGTGTTACAAAAACTAAAAAAAATGTTGAAAAAATACACAAAGCAAAAGCAAAAACAATATTGAAAAATTACACAAATGGTCCCTGAAAGATAGAAGGACAAAAATACTCATGAGGCTAACGACTCAAGTTAACTGCCGTTAATTTTATGAACCAAAAAGTTACAACTTTTTGATTTAAAGACTTGTGATGTAATAAATTTTTTCAGTGAATAAAACCATAATTTATACATAAATCATAAGCACCATTTGTGTAATTTAATCTATATTTATTCATATAATAAATATTGCATGTATTTTCAGATGATAAAACAAACTATATGAATTTTTTAATATCCATACAATAATAGGTTTTTAAACCATCTTCATGCATTAGATGTCTAGAAATATCAACAATCGAATTTGGTCAAAAATTTAATTTGACCATAAAACTAAACTGAAAAATTATTGAAGGTTTGACTAAAATAATATTAATTAAAACCTTTTCTTTATCTAGAAAAAATAACATGTAAATGAAATAAACTGTCACTATGTTTATGTTTTATGTTTAACATAGTTTTAGCCGTACGTAGTGTAACACCCCAAATAATTAGGAGGTAATTATATTCCTAATAATGTTGAGTTAATATAGTTATTGGAATAATTATTATTAATTGGAGATAATAGTATTATTGACTAAAGAGGTAACTAATTTTATTGAACTATTAAAATTGTGAGCTTAAGGGCAATATTACGAGTTAATTGCCAAGAATTTATGACATTTACTATTATTGAGATGTGTATGATAAAAATGAAATATAATGTGGTTAGTATTTCATTAACCAAAAATGGGTAATGTACTTTGGTATTTTATCAAAATAAAATTGAAGGAATGTTTAGGAAGGGGGTATTGTGTGTGTGAGATAAGTGGGAGGGGCAAAGGTGGCCAAAGGCCAAACCTTTCCCCCCTTTCTCTTTAAAATCGTCCATATGCACACACTTGCACACACTCACCATTTTTGCAACATTTGAGAGAAAGAAGAAGGAGAAAAAGCTAGGTTTTGTGGGATTCTTGATTAAGGTTGAAGATTGAAGGCTAGAAATCATCATTTGGTGCTAACATTAAAGGTATAATCATTTTCTTCATTCTCTTCTTCATCTTATTGCTATTCCTCCATTTTTGGAGATGAAAAACCCTAAATGGGTTCATGTTGAAATGTTTCGTAATGGCTCCAATCTTTTAATATGTTGTTATATGATCAAAATGGAGCCATATTATGCAACTACATTGGTAGTTTGAGTTAGTTTTGGTTTGAACCCTAGCTAGGGCTCAAATGAGCTCCAATGGGTTATGGATTTGATTTTGATGTTTTAATAAGATAGATATGCTAAATCTTCATCCATAAATGTTAAATATTGTTATGGAATCAAATGGATTTAAGTAGATGCTCATTTGGAGCTTTTAAGTGGTAAATTGAGTTTTAACCCATTTGTGAACTCAAAAGAGTTCATATGAACCAATTGGCAATCTTTGATGATTTAAATGTGTGGGAAGAGTATAAAATGATCTTAATATGTTAGATTAATGATTCCATGTATTGGTTGGGGTTAAACTCGGGCAAAGGCTCAAGATTGGTGTTTGGAGCCAAAACCGCACGCCAAGTGTTCGGTGAAATGCCACAATGAGTTCTTAACCATTGTTGGGTTGAATTGAGTGATTAAATATAAATTGAATGTCTAAACATAGCCCAAATATGTTATATATAACAATGGAATTAAATAGAAGCTAGTAGGAACTCATTTGTAGTTTTGAAAGCTTAGTTTGGGTTTTGGTCATTTAGAACTCACTTGGAGTTCGTATGAACTCCATGAAGTAATAGCATGCTATGTTATAGTATAATATGTTTGGAAAGTGTTCAATTGTGTTATTAAAGTGTTTGCATGAGTTGGGAAACACAAAGTATGTGCAAGAACTCAATTTGGTGTTTTAAGTCGAAACCGCACGCCAAGTGTTCGGTGAAATGCCCCCAATGAGTTCCTAATCATTGTCGAGATGAATTTAAATGTTTGAATATATTATGAATACCTATAATAGCCTAAATATGTCAAATATTGCTATGGAGTTAATTAGAACTGAAAATGAGCTCAAATGGAGCTTAGTGTTGTCGGTTGGAGCTTTCGGTCATTTTCGGACTCGTTCGGAGTCCGTATGAGCTCCATTGAATCATGGAATGTTATGAAATCATTTTAATATGATTAGAGGTGTCTAAGTGACCTTAATATGCTATTAATATTGTTGGTAAAGTCCCTCCAAAGTTACGAAAACGTTTATGGGAGTTTTGGGGGTTTGGTGTGCATTTTTGACTCAAAAATGAGCTGAGAGCTGTCCAGGAGGTGGGTAGCGGCGCGACTAACTCCTTGGTCGCGCCATGACCATGTTTCTGGCCCAAAAATGGATTTTTCTTGGGTGGGGGTCGATGCTTGGGTCTTATACGTTCGTTGCACCTCTAAATTAGGTGTTTAAAGGGTTTGAGGGCCTTGGATTGAGTCCGGAACTCCTAAGGCCTCATATGAACTTAGTACTTTCGGTTTGATAACCCAATACCCTTAGCCCACTCTTAGGGGCTTATCTTGTGTTCGGGGGCTTACGTATATGCGTTATGAATGCTTCTAGGTAATTTGAGTCGAAAGGAGCTTGATTGCAAGTTTTAGCCATTCTCCGGGCTATTGTGGCTTTATTGAAAGGCTTTGGAATCTTCTTAACCAATCACTGTGAGTTCTAGGACTAATGTAGATGAATGATTACATGTTAATTGTTGTTTATGCATTTGTTGATGACATGCTACTTGATCATGCATATTCACATGTTATAGATGGATTCATTGTAGCCTTATTGAACATGTTGTCATGCATCATGAATTGAAGATGAATTGCCATGCTAGTTGATATTGTTGTGGATTGGTTTGTGGTGCATCTCATATAGTATGCTTACCTACTTATTTGTATGGATAACAATGATTGGAAGATGGCAATTCGTGTTGGTTAACCTAGTAGGTTGGACTATTCACTTTTGTGATTGATTAATAATAGCTGGGATATATGCATGGTCCTTTAAGTTGTATATTGGGTCGCATTCGTGGAAATCTAATTGATTTTGATTTGGCATAAAGGACTATTCAACCGGTAGGCTTATTAGTAATGTTAAACGACCCCGTTGATATGTTAGAACCATTGTTGCGGAATGATTAGTAGAACCACATAGATGGTTTCTTTAATTGGTCTTATGGACCATTATAGACTCTCATGAGTCATATTGAACCCTAAATTGTTGTGGAATGCGTTTTGGACCCCTTTGGATATCCATGAAATATTTCTGGCCCCTTTGGATGCCAGATGCCGACATACTTGCACCGTCGGAAGTCCCGTACTTGCTAGGGACAGTCCCGTACTTGCTAGGGACAGCCTCGTACTTGCTAGAGGCAATACCACTCCCGACTTTGACAGGGAACCCTAGACGACCATGGGGTATGTGGTATTTGGATTTGGATGGGATTATCTCGTGTGAGGACAGCAACGGGCCGCCTGCGGGCGATGATTTTGACACGTTGGGCTGCAAGCATGAGTTATATCCTAGTGGCGGTGTTGACATCATGTGAGGACGGCAACGGGCCGCCTTCGTGGCGATGATTATGACACGTTGGGCCGCAAGCATGTTTGTTCACACCTTTGAATTGGAGTTATTAGTAGTACGTACTGTGGTAATGTAACGTGCCGATTTGGTAAGGCATCTTTGCAAAAGCGTTACAACGTGCTACTATGACACGCGTTGGAATCCCCACTTTGGCTCGACTATGTCTAGCGGTGTAGTGGATTCCAAGAGTTGAGTTGGTCCTCACATTGACTCGGCTAGGCCGGGCGGTGACGGTGGAATATGTGACATTGGTAAATATCGTGAATGCTAATAGTCCTTAGTGAGATGAGTCATCTTGTTGAGAATTCGAATAGGTAAATAATTGGTGTGGGACACCGATAGTCCTCAACGAGGATGAGGTGATCCCATTCTATCTTGGCATTGGCCATCCTTGGCCCCTATATCTTTAGTTGATTGAAATTATGTGTTGGATATACATGGTTAGCATGTTAATTGTTATTTATATTAATCCTGGAATTCACTAAACAACTTTTGTTGTTTACCCCTTTAGTTGTTAACCTTTTGCAGGTTTGAGCTATCGAGCGGGAAGAGTATATTCTTCCTCGTTATTCAAAGTGTAGACTCGAGACTAACGGTATGCTTTGGTGATTGTGTTGGGTTTGGGTTAGTCGACCTCTTGGCCTTGACTATTCGTTTGCAGGATCATGACCTGTAACTTTGTAGATTCAATAGTTGTTTATTCGGATGCATCACTTATGATGCATTAATTGTAAAAGTTTTAATTCTACCCTAATTCCGCAAGTATTGATGTATAAATTATTGTTAATTACACTAAAATATGTATTATTGTTGTATGGGTGTTTCACGTAGCGAGATCATAACTAAACAATAAGGTTTTGTTATTTTAAAAATAGTTTGGACGAAAACAAAAGTTATACTGGAATATAGATAAAAAATAATGCGACAATAACGATATATTCAAATTTTTTACAAAATATAATGTCAAATATTAAAACAAAAAACAAAACAGTTATATAATATATATAAAACAAAATAAATGGTCAGCTGCATATCTGTCTGCTAAATTAAAATAGTTTATAAGATAATAAATTTTATATCGAATGTAAACAAAAATATTGCAATCAAAATGATAGATTTGAATTGTTTAAGGATCGCATATAGGTCCTCAAGCCTGGCGGTTCCGTAATATACTACTGAAAGAAACCGGTAATATCAAGTATACTTATCATCTGAGAAATATTAAAAGGTATTAGTCAAAACCGATGATTAAATACTAATTAAATAATGATATAATTGTCGTTAATAATAAATTGGACCTATTTCATATAAGTTAAATAAGTAGTTAATTACATTGTAAACTAACAAGTATTATATACTTGACCATATGATGAACCTGTGATGATAAAAAGGTTCAATGATAAAGGAACATATAAAGCGTGACTCATTATGAAGGTCACTGAAATTTGATTCAAGAACAAGAGTACCACACCGAATTGTTTCCCAAATGAAGGGATATTATAGTTAATGAGAAAATATATCCTTAATATGAATAAAAATCTTTAAGTGAACTGAATAGTTCTATGGATTTGAAATTTCATGCATAAGGAGTAAGTATGTAAGAAGTAAACCTTCAAGCCACCTTGATATAACAGATCGTTATCGAAATAGCTTATGTCACTAATATGCTATTAATGAGTTATCTAACTTGATACTTATATAGCAATATTGCTATCTATATGTCTGGGTCGGGTGATCAGGCGGTACTAACTGGACATAGCATATTTATAATTGCACATATCATGCATACTAAATATTTACTAAAAGCCTCTTGAAAAATTTTGGATTGATTCCGTGGGCGGAATCCTTTTCAAGGGGGAGGAGTTGTAACATTCTCGAATTTGATATAATAATTAAACTACTAATTAAACACTCAATTAATGAATAGAGTGATTTATTTATGTTAATCAATATGTAAAGATTGAAATTTTTATCATTTAAGAGAATATATGTTAATGTTAAATTACAAACCTATAAATATGTAAATTGGACTCTTATATATATATATATATATATATATATATATATATATATATATATATATATATATATATATATATATATATATATATATATATATATATATATTATATATATATATATATATATATATATATAATATTATATATATATATATATATATATATATATATATATATATATATATATATATATATGAGTCCGGTTAACTCATACCCTGCTATAATATCCTAAAATTTAAAATATTACTTATAACCAATTAAATTTCCAAATGAATTTTGAATCTTTATGTTAGGTTGTGAAGACCACCCCTTACGGGGCAGTTCTCACCAGTCTAGGTCCCACATCATGCAATACGATATCAACCATAACTAAGATAGAGTAATTAATTGCGGAATTAAAAATTACAGTACAAAATATTAGGATTTAAGTTTAATACAGATTACCGAATTTAAATTAAACTTATAAAGGGCACAAGTCTAATCTAATTAATATCATCATATTATCAAAATAAAATCTACCCAGATCATCACAATATCATCATCCAATTAGTACCAAAATGGGATTGCTGAGTAGAGGTCTATGAAACTTCTGTCTTGAGCGTGTAAGACCTAAGAACTAGGTCCGGCAGATGACTTTCCTTTGCCTTTACCTGTAAAATATCAATGCAACATCTGTAAGCAAAGCTTAGTGAGTTTATAGATTTTCAATATCAACATGCGTGTCAAGCGGAGTCATAAATCTAAGCGTGATATGTCTTGGCTGCCGCTACAGCCCTCATGATTGAGATATAGAATCATAGAATCGGATGATGTTCAAGCCACACTCACGCTTAAATCGTGGGGATCAGCCACATACTGGGCTAGCTACCAGTAAGTCAATATGGCAGAACATCGGAGGTCATTACCAAGTTCATAAGAACTGGCGAAATAGCCGGGTCTAGAACAATAGACCATAAGGGCTAGTCAAGCTGAATCAATCTATCAAATGTCTGATCAATGATGTAAGCATATGTCTATAGCAGTCATGATAGCAATGAATCATAAAGCAAAGTCTGAAGCAATATTAAATGCAATATGAAAAGATAGTCAAATAGCTATCATGATCCACTGGGCAACACCCATCCATGGTGTGCACAGGTCTCAATCCAGCTGATAAATGAATGTCAATAAATCTATCAACAACAATATATCTCAATCGGATCTATGCATGTTCAATCTGAATATCTATAACTCACAGTTCTTGGGTCTTGGTCAAACAGATATAAGAATCTGCCACCTGAGTTATCTCAGGATTTTATCTCAATCTATTCTCTGTCAAATCAAATCTGACCCGCTTTATAAATCTTTAAATCTTTGTTCAGGATTTCACTGAACCTGTCCAAAATTTATCATATCAAATCATATTAATATCATCGTCTTTTATATTTAAATCTTTATTTTATCTGATTCTGATAGCTTGTTTGTTCATAACTCATTTAATATTCTCAAAAGGTCGGTACATATATATATATATATAGAATTTGTGAGTTTTATCATAACCATATTATACTTTTAATTATAATAGGTTGTTTAATAACTTAATCTTAGGCTAGGAACAAAATCATGCTTTCATACATATTCGAATCTAGGATGATAGATTCGAACATATACATTCGAGTTTGGGGTATTAGATTCGAAACACCTATCATTCGAATCTAATGGCTTAGATTCGAAGCACATACAAAATAGATTCTAGGGAATAGATTCGAATTAGTGATATAGATTCAAGCCATCCATAGATTCGAACCATACATAGATTCGAAACCCACACACAACTCGAGTCTAAGGATACAGAATCGAAGCATAGCCATTCGAATCTAATGGCTTAGATTCGAAATTCACTCATTCGAATCTGTTCTTAACATTCTCGAATCTGTTCATTTTTACAACTCTAAAACATGAATTTCTAAGGCATAAATCACAAATATGATCAATATTAAGCCTATGTTCGATTATATTGTAATTATTCTAGTTAAACTCCATAAAAATAGCTTTAAATTTCATAAAACTAACAGATTCGAAAATACCGAAATATATATAAAATCGTAAAATATAAATTCTTACCTCAAATTCGTATGAAATCACGCAGGAGATAGTATATTCGTGTAGTATTCTCCGAGATCTTTCTAACGGTATATATATCTTGATAATCGGACGGTCGGTTTGGAAGAAAGTTTAGAGAGAAGGTAGAGAGAGAGTAGAGAGAGAAAGTTAGAGAGAGAGAGAGTAGAGAGAGAGAGAATCTGAATTTTTGAATATAATTTACGTTTATATACTTCATCTAGTTATATTTGCTAGCTAACCCACTTTCATTCTTGTATATTATATCTCTTTTATTTAATTATCTTTAATAATTTATTAATTCATAAAATAAATATTTATATAATTTAATTAAATATTTCATTACTTAATTAAATTATAATTCAAATAATGTAACATTATTACATTATCGGCTCAAAATATTACTGATTTACGACTAGATCAAAATTAGGTTGTTACATAGGTTATGTGTAAAATTAAAGAATTGGTCACAAGCTTTAACTACTTGTATTATACATTAAAAGTCTTGTAATTTGGCAACCTATATCATTATGTACAAGTCCTAAAGCTTTGTGTACAAGCATTTTAAGCATGGGTGAAATTAATATTGGTAAAAAGGGGGCTGGAAGGTGGAACTTAAGAATAAAGGGAGGCTTGTTGAAATTTTGGCCAATTGATGACCCATTTCTTTCCCCAATCGGCTGGCTTCCTCATTCTCTTCTTTGCCTTCAAAATTTTCTGCACAAAAGCCATAGAGAAGACTCCTTAGGGCTGAGAAGTTCTTGCTGCAAGAATTACTAGGAGGATCAAGAAGTGGCCAACAACCATAATCAAAGTAAGGTAGTCATCCTATGCCTTAAAGGTGTGTGTGTTTTTGGATTTCTCCATCTCCCTTATTCCTTTACGTTGCTACCTATACCATGAGTTAATATAATGACCAAAATAAATATGCTTACAAACATCAAAAGAACAGATAGCCACTTATTTGGTTAAAATCTGAAAGGTTAGCACAAGAAGTCAATTTAAATTGTTTTCTTTGGTGATTGTTGGATTCATCAAGGAATTGATAATTAAAGGATTGAATTCTTGTGTTAATGATGTTAAAAGTGTACTTATATGTTTATGGTAGTAACCAAATGCCAAAAGGTGAGTTTCCAAGTGTTTGGGTATGCCAAAAATGAGTTTAGAGTGAAAAATTACGAGCAGGGCATCAAAAAATGACGATTTGGGTTGAATGCAGAGGGGACTAGGCGAGTCACTGCCATTGACTCGTCGAGTCGATATCAGTTAAGGCCTAATTTAATTTCCAGCATGTTTTGACTCGTCGAGTCGAGCCCCTATACACCCAAAACACTTGACTTAAGCCCTATAATGCTACTATAACATCATGTAATCATTCTATATTTATATAACACTTAAATTAACATTAAACATCGCCCAAAAGTCGATAAAACTCAACAAGAGATGTATCAGTGTCGGTAAATTCGGAATCTTAAACCGAAACCGCTTTAATACTTCAATTAACTTCCAAACCTTATGATATACTACTATAAGCTTATGAATGCTTTGAATATCATTATTTGATAAGTTTGGAGCTGAAAGAAGTGTCGATTATCGATTCAGGACGTTAAGTGACTTATTGGCCGTATTGAGCCTTAACGGCTATTATAGCCTATTGTACTGTGAATTCTAGCATTGATGTGTGTGTTGCATACATAATTACATGTTTATTTTATTTATGACATTGTGCATATCTATTTGGCATCATCCTTTTATATGTGCATTGCACTGGTTGACGATTTTTATCCTGTCCTAGTTGGAGGTTATGATATACTGCCCTAGTTGGCAGTTTTATCATTTGATCATGGACTATGGCCAGCATACCTTATTTGATACCCCATTATAAAAGTCAGCATCCTGATTATGCTTTGATTCCTTCTTCATACATATCATGGCTTTCATTCCATGCTTAATATGGTTACACTTGATTTAACCCATTGTGAGCTATGCTCATTTCATGGGCCTCACTCGACGTCCAAGTTCTTATTAATATTATCAAGCGCCTTACTTCGTGTTTGTGCGTATAAATTCCTACACCGCATATCTTACGGGTAGGTGGCCGGTTGGTTGGAGTTGCACAGCTGGACTTGAAGGCCCGTTGGTTGGTTACGGCGGGTTAGCGGGTTATGCTCGCGACCTATGCATTATGTGAGCTATGCTCAACCCGTTTTTATTAAAAAGATATTGCACTTGTCATTTTATAATCATTTTAACATTTATACATGTTGTATGTTTGCACTCCATATCGATCTAGTAACTCACTCATCAATTTTTATTTGTTAACCCCTCACTTTTATATACCTCAGGTGGTGTTAGTTAAGGCAAGATAATTGCCAGCTCTGTACCTAGAGTTTAAACGGACTGTCTCTGAAGCCTTAACTTGGGTAAAGCTATGCTTATACAATTGGGAGGTAATTGGGTAGTTGTCTACCATTATGCTTGACATGTATGTATAAAGACATGTAATGTCTTTTGGGTTAATGATAGATCTTGTAATTATGTAGAAGTATCTTGTAAATTCATCTTATATTCCAACCTTGGTTTATAATCAGACAGATAGACTCCCTGCGAACGGGTCATGCTCGATTTTCTTTAAAAACCATGTTAATTATGATTAATCTACTGTAACCCCATTAATGATTATAAAATATTGAAATGGGTATTTCAAAAAGTTATTATAGAAAAACAAAAATATATTGTATAGTAATAAAATAATATCAGCTGCTTACTTGTTTACTTGAGCTACCTGCCAGCCTGATTACAGTAACTAAGTTTGTAAATATATATTTATGTTTAATGAGAAAAAAACTTTTAAAAATAATATCAATACATTTAACTAAAAAGATATCTAACATTATAATAAGGTATTGGGAAATTGTTATAAAACAGATATTTACTTTAGGTTTGTTTCATTTTAAATAATATAGTTTTATATTTGTTCATTATCGTAGTGATTCGTTTTAAGTAGTACATGCATATAAAAAAAAGCTATCAAAATGAATAAATGACACACTACAAAAAGTTAAATTATCAAAATAAACAAAATATAAAATGTTTAATTATCAAATTGATAATATCTCAAAGGATGAACATTCTATTTCCATGATATATCTTTTATATTCACTCACAAGTAACACCTGCCATATCGACCCGATTAAACCCAACCTAACCTAGCTATATCTTATCTACCCCACCCACCCTACCCATCATATTAAACTAACCACATCTCTTCCCACCATTTAATTACACCTACCCTATTGTACCACATCCCACCCTACTCACCCACCCTCATCATCCATAGGCCTAGCATCTTACCCTATCATCAATCTATCCAACCATCAAATTTACCACATCTATTATCACCCTTATATTACACTCATCGTACCCTACCTCAGCCCACCCCACCCCACCTACCCACTCACCTTACCCTACCACCAATATACTCACCCACCAAACTTATCACATCTCTTTCCACTCTTATATATCCACCATACCATACCACTATACTCACCCACCAAAAAGAAAATTTGTTTTGGTCGTTTGTCATAATCATACTCCAATTCCTTTGACAAAATTGTAAACAAAATAGAAAACAACAAATGAATTGAATCTGAATTCCATTTCTTTCCTGCCAACCAAACAAGCTACAATATTTGGATTCAGAAGATTTCATCTCTTCTAGAATTCCATTCATTTGACAGAACCCATTCATGGAGTAAACATTCTGCGAACCAAACGCCGCATTAGTCTCTCTATTATCAATGAACGTTAGGCTAAGTCTTTGGATCGAGAGACTTAAAGACTCTCTATGTTTAAGACAGATTGACTCTATGTTAATAGCATAAGGTCATAAAACTAAATTCTAGACCCAGAGACTCTAAGTCTCTTGGTCATCAACCACTAACACTGTAATGTTCAAATTCATGTATAATAAGATCAAATATGTAAGTTTAAGTTACAATACAACAAGATTAATAACGAAAACACAAAATGGAATACAGAGACGAATCAGAAGCTCATGATTATTATAAATTTCATGATAAACAAATTGAGCTACAGAAAGAGCTAAAAGACATATAAAAAGCATAAGTAAAGGCATGAGCAAGTGGCAAGTGTATCCGTAATCCTGATATAAGTCAGGTGGTGGTTCTAACCCACTGAAAATTATGAGCAACAGAGCAAAAGTCGGAGCATAAATATAACCAATAAAGCTAAACTGAGCAAAACGCACATTAAACCTAAATTGTGAGTTGTAGATTTCATTTTATACTGCATGTTATGTAAATTGAGACTTATGTTGCAAGCGTAGTATTTCATTTGGCTTTCCTATAATTCAGAGCAGATTAGCATATTTTCATAGCATGATAACTTGTATCTTTTGAACATTAGCATACAAGCATTTTATTCTATTTTTGAGCAATGAACAACTATTCGATTGTCAAGCTTAGCACCAACACTGTTGCCCAATATTTAGATTACAGACTAAGCTAAAAAGGTGTTATTTACATGATGAAAGCACAGAGGGCAACAAGAGCAAGAGCAACTCCGATGATACCCACATGGAAAATACTGGTAGCTAGCACAGTATGTGACTGATCCCTAGTAAGATGTGTGTGTGATGTTATCATCATCTCGATCTGTTCTATTCGTTCTAGTATCAATAGAGACAACAATTTAATACTATATTGGACAAAGTCGCACATCATTATTATATACTATCCGGACCCTACGAGCATGAGTTGTGCATGAGCTAATGAGCAGTGCATGAGAAGAGCATCACAAACACATAAATGCATGTTAAATATGAAATTGTACATACTCACTAAATAATAAAAGCTTACCCAATTGTTGCATGTTTCTTTTCAGGTTAAGGCAAAGCCCTGTCCGGACCTAGCTCTTAGGTCTGATTGTGATCAAGTTGGAAGTTCAGTAGATCCCTACTCAACATATTTTGGGCACTTAGCAGAAGTTACAAGCTTTGGGATGCTGGGATAGAAGATGTGTGTATACTTTGATGTAATATATTAGCAATTGTACCTTAATAACTTAATTTTGACAAACTTTTATGTCTGTTTAATAAATTTACCTTAGTTTCTTGATTGATATTGCATTGCTATTGGGACCTAGCATTTTAATACTCTTGTGACAATTGGGTCTTACATGAGCACATTTATCAGATGCTCATTGATCTTCATAACTTTTATTTTGACTTGACAAGTGCTCATTGATCTTCATTTCTGGGAGACACTTCTTCAGACATCGTCTTCATAGAATGTTTTTTCAACGACTTAGTTAAAAGTCAAAGGAAATTTATTAATGCTTACTGGTTTATCATATATGCATATGCTGACAACTCCTTCACTAATATGTTGATAAGGACTTCAACACACACTGATGGAGACAGTGCTCAACGACAACCTTTTTTTTTTTCAATCAAATTTAGTAAGAGTAAAATAGAGAACTAACAATTTATTGTAGTGCATCTGTGTTAGTTTCCACCGCCATCTAGTTTGACATTACTTTCACGTATTGTTTCACATGTATTGCTCCTCTACCGTTACATACACATCACACACACCTATTACATTTTATGCGTCACACAAACGCTACTTGCACTTTTTGCAAAAGAAATTCCTTTATGGTCAAGAAATCACGGGATACATATCTATGAATGACATATCTACATTGATTGTGCTGCATACGCATTACTTTTCATCACAGTCCAGCTAGAAATCCCGACACTACACGTGTTACCTTTACTGCAATCTAGCTAGAAACCACTAGAACATTCTGTTACGCAACCTCTGTAAATACAATGTACATGCACATTACATCTTTTTTACTCCCACCGTTCCATCCCGTGTGCTTCACACTTGTCACTTTTTATAAAAGATACCCGAAGATAAAAGCGTACGGAATCGAATACACGAAACGATATCGTTTTTAAGTGATTGTGAGAGACTATATTGTATAGGCTTTTGCCTAAACTTGTCCCATAGGAAACCCCAACCCTGTGCTATGTTTCCCCTTCTCCTCCTAGGGGTGAGCTCGGTATCGTACCGAACCGAACCGGTACCGATCCCGAAAATACCGAAACCGAATTATTAGTTTTGGAAGAACCGAATACCGAACCGTATAATTTTATATGGTGCCGGTTTAGTTCCGAATACCGAATTTTAGCTAATTTAAGAACCGAATACCGAATTTTAGCAAATTTAAAAACCGAATACCGAACCGAATATATTAATTCGGTACCGGTCGGTACTGGTACCGGTTCGGTACCAGTTCGGGTTCGGGAAATGGTACCCGTTGCTCACCCCTATCTCCTCCGACCCCCACACCACCTCCCAACCCCACACCACTCTCTCTCCATCTCCATATATTTCATCAAGAAAAATCGAACCCTGAAAAATCTATAAATACAACACACAAATTTCGTTAATCAAAGGCATAAACAATGAAGCATCACAATCACAATCATCAAACATCATCATCTGAGGCGGTTTCATCATCATCAGCTGCAGAAGCAGCTGTTTCTTCATCATCACCGTCGTCGTCACAGCCGCCGCCACCGTCTTCACCGACCGTACAGCTAATGAATGCAACGTCACCGGCGACTGAGGACCATCCGGCATCATCTTCTTCACGTGATTGTTCATCTACATCATCGTCGTCGTCGTCCTCATCGTCGGAGTCCGTGACAATCGAGAGGCGAGGGGAATTTGCCGCCGTTTGTAGATGGACAATAAATAATTTCCCAAAGGTTAAAACTAGGGCTTTGTGGAGTAAGTATTTTGAAGTCGGCGGTTACGATTGCCGTTTGTTAGTGTACCCTAAAGGCGACTCACAGGCATTGCCTGGTTATATTTCGATTTATTTACAAATCATGGACCCTAGAGGAACTTCCTCTTCTAAGTGGGACTGTTTTGCTAGTTATCGATTAACTGTTGTAAACCCTACGGATGATTCGAAATCGATTCATCGTGATTCTTGGCACAGGTTTTCGACAAAGAAGAAGTCTCATGGATGGTGTGATTTTACACCATCTGCTTCCATACTTGATACGAAATCAGGTTTTATGTTTAATGATGAACATTGTGTTCTTATTACTGCGGATATTCTTATACTGAATGAATCAATCAGTTTTGTGCGTGATAATAGTGAGCTTCAATCAAATTCTTTGTCGAATTCGGTTGTGATGACTGGTCCTGTTGGTGATGTTTTGAGTGGGAAGTTTACTTGGAAAGTTCATAATTTTACATTGTTTAAAGAAATGATCAAGACACAGAAGATAATGAGTCCTGTTTTCCCTGCCGGCGAGTGTAATTTACGAATTAGTATTTACCAGAGTTCTGTTAATGGTGTTGATTATCTGTCCATGTGTTTGGAAAGTAAAGATACAGAGAAGGCATCGATTTCCGACAGAAGTTGTTGGTGTTTGTTTCGGATGTCTGTTTTGAATCAAAAGCCAGGGATGAATCATATGCATAGGGACTCGTATGGACGGTTTGCTGCCGATAATAAGAGTGGGGATAACACTAGTTTAGGGTGGAATGATTATATGAAAATGACAGATTTTGCTGGTGCTGAATCCGGGTTTTTGGTGGATGATACGGCTGTGTTTAGCACGTCCTTTCACGTAATTAAGGAGCATAGTAGTTTCTCGAAGAATGGGGGATTGATTGGCGGTAGAGTTGCTAGTGGTGCTAGAAAGTCTGATGGGCATATGGGTAAATTCACTTGGAGAATTGAGAATTTCACAAGGTTGAAGGATCTTCTTAAAAAGAGGAAGATTACAGGCCTTTGTATCAAGAGCAGGAGGTTTCAAATTGGAAATCGTGATTGCCGTCTTATAGTTTACCCCAGAGGTATGCAATATTGTTGCCCTCTTTCTGAACGCTTTTGTTCATCATATTGTGTATTAACACTGTAATGAGTGGATGTTTAAATGTGCATCTGAAAGTGATTGTTAGATTGAGCAGTTGCTAGTGTATGGGTAACATACCTCATAATCTGATTATTTAGGGGTAAAGTACTTGAATTGATACTATTGGCAATGTAAGTTAGTATCAAAAGGGACAGTAAACTTACTTATATGTTTTTAGTATATCTATTATCTATTACTTTAACAAATAATCAGCTTTTGCCAAACATACTTATTATCATTATCTGATTATTTAGGGGTAAAAGAATTTTTTTGACACTAACTTCAACAAACTTGACTGTTAAAAGGGAGAGTAAAAATACTTTTGTATGCTTTTCTGTAGTACTTAGAGAAATAATCAGGTTCTACGAAGCTTACTTCTGCATATGATCATATGATTCTTTAGGGGTAAAATTATTTAGTTTGATATTAATGTCAACAAAATTGCTTTGTAGGAGGGATAGTGAAAATACTTGTGGACTCTTACTTTATATATTAATTTGATAAATAATCAGATTTTGTGAAACATACTCTTGCTTATAATTATCTGATTATTTAGGGATAAAAATAAGCAGCGTGATACTACTGATGAGTGACGACGAAATTGGTTATCGAAGTGGATAATAAAATTAAGTATATACTCTTATTTAATCGTTTCGAATAATAACATAATGCTAAACACTCAACACTCTAAATGATTATCAAAACTTCAAGCAATAAAAACACATCCAACTACTATCTCCTGTGCACGTTTAATTACAATAAAATCACTTTCAATAACCACTATCACTATCTCCTGTGTGAGTTAAATTAACATCTGATTATCAGGTTCTGATTAGTCATTTCATAATCACTTTCAAAATACTTATCCAAACACTCCCTATGGCTGTAGAAGTGAAACACGGGCACCTACATATAATAATGATATGAGCTGAATGACAGTTACTTGTTTGATTGTAAGACTTCTAATTTTTTTTTTTTCGTAAAAATTTTGTACCATGATTCGGAGAAGTCTAATATTTTTTTAATGAACTTTAAGGTTTTCTCAACCTTCGATTTCACTTGAAAATGTTAATATGTAAATCATGAATGTAATTCATAAAACATTTTTAGTGGACCTAGTTGTTAGGAATCCATGTGGGAACTACTTGGAAGTCTTCATAGAAGTATGCATGATTTTTACATTTATGGTTCATTGTATCAGGGCAGTCTCAGCCACCATGCCATCTTTCAGTTTTCCTTGAAGTTACGGATTCACGAAATACTACAAGTGACTGGAGTTGTTTTGTGAGCCATCGTTTGTCAGTTGTCAATCAAAAGATGGAGGACAAGTCTGTTACAAAGGAATCGCAGAATCGTTACTCGAAATCTGCAAAGGACTGGGGTTGGCGTGAATTTGTGACCCTCACCAGTCTATTTGATCAGGACTCTGGGTTCCTTGTTCATGATGTTGTTGTATTTTCTGCGGAAGTTTTAATTTTGAAGGAAACATCCATAATGCAGGAAATAGCTGATCAAGAAAGTGAATCTGGTAACATTGGCGCCCTTACATATAAAGGGGCCAAAATCAGTTATTTTACATGGAAGGTGGAGAACTTCTTGTCTTTTAAAGACATAATGGAAACACGTAAAATATTTAGCAGATTCTTTCAAGCTGGTGGATGCGAACTTCGGCTTGGTGGGTAGTCTTTTTCATTACGAAATTTTGTAGTAGAAAATATGGTTTGTCAAACAATATGCAAGGTACTTCCATTGTTTTAGCAAAATATGCAACATTCATTTTTTTATACATATAATGTAACAAACTTACTTACCATTTTGTTACCAATTTATGCTACAAAATCACCTGTTAAGGTGAAATCACATAAAATGTTAAGTTTGATAAATTAAATGATAAGAAAGGTGCATTGCATAGATTGGTAGAATGGTGAAAGAATCTTGCATTTTTGCAGTTGACACTAATCAATAAGGTGACCAATGGGGTTTGTTTTTTAGTAGCTATGACAATCTTGTTTTCCTACTGCAGGTGTATACGAGTCCTTTGACACTATATGCATATACCTCGAGAGCGATCAGTCAGTTGGCACTGACCCTGATAAGAACTTTTGGGTCAAATACAGGATGGCTGTGCAAAATCAAAAGAATCCTTCAAAAACTGTGTGGAAGGATTCCTCCATTTGTACAAAGACCTGGAATAATTCTGTGCTTCAGTTCATGAAGGTTTCAGATATGCTGGAACCAGATGCAGGGTTCCTAGTGCGGGACACAGTTGTCTTTGTTTGTGAAATTTTAGATTGCTGCCCATGGTTTGAGTTTGCGGATCTTGAGGTCAGTGTGTTGATTCCTTCATACAAATTCATTTATCTAGTTTTTTGCAAACAACAAACCCATATAGGTAGGGATTGCTTGTCTAGTGCAAAACATGGCAACAAAAAAGTAAATCAGAGACACAATTACACAATCAAGAAATGTGGGGTTTGGTCAAAGGAATGACCTATGCCCACTGCCACACCAGTATCTTTTATTGATTGGGGATTAGTGCTTGCAATTACATTAGAGATATATCTATAGGCACTGAGCTTGGCCGGAATATCCATATGGGCCTAGGACATAGCTCCCATGCCAGCTCCAGGGTACCGGGGTACACTCAAAATCCTGCTCCATAGCAGTGCCTTAACTGTTCGGTGACAATCAGGCTTCACTACTTAACAAGCTATTGTAATAATGTAGTTATATCGTGAACTTAAATTATGATGGTTTCTAGCTAAGTTGGTTAATCTTTTAACTTTAAAAGATAAAACAAGCACTTGAAACTATATATATGATTTATTTTGTAGCTCATATCAGTAACTTTAAAAGGATTGATGCTTGACTCCTACACTGTTGTATGATGTTGTCCATGGACAGGTTAAATAAAGAACATACAAAAGGAATTATATTTGTTTGGGCCTTTAGGGTCTTTGGGCTGAATGAAATCATGAATAAAGCTTCTATGGTTAGTTAAAGAGGGCAATGAATTAGTGACACCTAAAATGAAAGTTTTATTTGCCAATACATAACATCTACTTCTTTTAGGGAAAAAAGGTGGGCTAAATATTTCAATTTTTGGTTATATATTCAGTCCTGTACACAACATTTTTATGAAACTACGGTTATTATACTTTCTGACAAATCTGTGTTCCCTGAAACTATTTTTGTGTTAAAAATGCATAATTTGTTTTTGGGGAAGCATCACCATTCAAAACCGAAACTACAAAAATGGAAGCAATGCCAAACTTGGTCTGAGGTCTTGAATGCTCTCTCCCAGTGTTGTAAAAGTTGGCCAGTGCGGCCGAGTACTTGAGTCGGGGATAAGCGGCCTAATTGCTCGGAATCGATCAAACTCAGTCGAAAGCGACCAAAATCGGCCTAATTACTCGGGAGTCCTCTAGGAGTATTCTGTCAAACTCGGCCTAAATTGGTCAAAATGGGTCAAACTCGGCCTAAATTGGTCATAATAGTATTATTAAACATATTTGATAGGTGCTATGAAAAATTATATTTATAGAGTATTTATCAACATGTTGTATGTATAATTACGAATTTACATATAAATATTCCAATATGAGTACTCCCCGCCTAGGCTGATTACTTGTGACTCCCCGGCCAGCCGCTCGAATATTGTTTGGCGAGTTTTGCAACATTGAATGCTCCCAAAACGTGTTCAAATTTGTATTATGATGAGTGGAAGTCCAAAATATAAGGGAAGGTGGTTGATGTATATTCATATGTTCTAAGGGAGGTATAAATTTTAGTAATGCACATAATCTGATGTAAATGTGGACATGAGATTGTTCTATATTGATTTTTTTACTAAAATTATACTATCTGAAATTCTGAATATTCCTTGTTACATTCGGGTTATGTTTTTTACTCCCCAGATGCAATATTGCTTAATCTGGTTCTTCTGAGTTTCTGTTTACATCGTTGGAACTCCGTACTGGTTGTGTTAACTTCACCATTGTTTTCTACAAATTTAGCTGGTGGTGCTTGGTGTTGATGGAATCTATTACGCCTTCTAGTTTTCAATTTCAATGTTAAAACTCACTATCTAGTTGTGTTGCGTTACTTGTGTATATAGCTCAGTATTTGATTAAAAGTGTTTTTCTTTTTTTCTTCTTTAGGTTTATGCTTCTGAGGATGATCAGGATGCCTTGACAACTGATCCTGATGAACTCATTGATTCAGAGGACAGTGAAGGAATCAGTGGAGATGAGGAAGACATGTTTAGGAACCTTCTTTCTAGAGCAGGCTTTCACCTCACATATGGGGATAATCCTTCCCAGCCCCAAGTCACATTACGAGAAAAGCTTCTCATGGATGCTGGTGCAATAGCCGGATTTTTGACCGGGCTTCGAGTTTATCTTGACGATCCAGCCAAAGTAAAACGTTTGCTCTTGCCAACAAAGCTCTCTGGTACCAATGATGGGAAGAGAATTGCTAAAACCGATGACTCATCTCCCAGTCTTATGAACCTGCTAATGGGAGTCAAAGTCTTGCAGCAGGCAATAATAGATCTACTTCTCGATATTATGGTCGAATGTTGCCAACCGTCTGAAGGAAGCTCGAATGATGATTGTTCAGAAGGGAGTTCGAGACCTACTCCAGATGGTAGTGGTGCTAGTAGCCCCCCGGAACCAGATCGGAGAAGTACAGTAATGGAATCTGCACAACTTTATGTACATGGCAGGCTGGATTCTGCTGTTCAAAGCTCAGACATGAGTGGAAATGACACATCTGAAAAAACGTACACTGAACAGCCTTTTCCACCCGAAACCTGTGCTGCTAGTTCCTCAGAGAGTTCTTCCCTTCGGTCTAAGGTACACATAGGATTCTCAAATATTCTAAGTTCTTTTGGTTCCTTTTATATTTGCTTAGCAAGTTTATTTATCCAGACTAAATGGCCGGAGCAGTCCGAGGAACTCCTGGGGTTGATTGTGAATTCGTTGAGAGCATTAGATGGTGCGGTTCCTCAAGGTTGTCCCGAGCCCAGACGAAGACCACAGTCTGCACAGAAGATTGCTCTAGTATTAGATAAGGCTCCTAAACATCTGCAACCTGACCTAATTGCTCTCGTACCTAAATTGGTTGAGCATTCAGAACATCCGCTTGCTGCTTGTACACTCTTGGATCGACTGAAGAAGTTGGATGCAGAACCTGACTTACTACTACCGGTAAGATGTGCTGTGTTTATTGATTAATGGGCTGAATTGGTCAAATGGGTTGAAAGTTGTCCAAAGTGTTATTTTAATACATACAACCTCCTAAATTGCTTTATGTGCAAATATTTAATCACTATTGTAATAATATAGCTTTTATAATCATACTTGACACAAGTTATAAGAAGTTAAAAGATGTGGACAAGAGTTTTCCGGGTTAACCCAACACTGGCTTGTTGTGATCTGCAGAAAAAAGTTACTTTTTTTTGACCCGTTACTTAATCCACCCATTTTTCAACTCTAATTAAAATCAGGTATTTTTTTTATATGTAACACGTGGTATCATTTTCAGTATCTTGGCGCTCTTAGCCAGTTGAAATGTAACAGTGAAGTTTGGGAGCGTGTTTTATGTCAATCTTTTGAACTTTTGGAAGACTCAAATGATGCCCCTCTCGCAGCAGTCATTGACTTCATCTTTAAAGCTGCATTGCACTGCCAGCATCTTCCAGAAGCAGTAAGTGCTTTTATCTTTCTTGCTATGGTTTTCTCCTAGAACCTATTGTTTGTTTTCTTACCTCACTTTCAACTAGGGTGAAAAAAAATCATCCAGATCGACAAAACCAAAGCTATTTTGCTTAGGTTCTTGGTTCAGGGTAGTTTAGAAATGGGTTCTCAGTAATGTCGGGTCCAGTCCAAAACCAGAGTGAATTGGGTTATTTCTAGAATATTTTATTTTTCCCAATTTGAAACGACGTCATTTCATATTTATATTTGTCAAGTTTTAAAACCGCAAGTTTGTTTTCTAAACTGAAAACGAACCAGTTTAACTTGTTCTGGTTTTTTGTTCCGTTATTTTTACTTTTTCTGTTCCGTATAGTTCATATATGTTCTTCTGAACACTTCTAATTTCAACTTGCAAATGTGTTCTCTTGATCTGTACAGGTAAGATCTGTCCGTGCAAGGCTAAAAGATTTGGGTGGTGAAGTCTCAGCCTGCGTCCTTGATTATTTGAGTCGATCGGTGGCAAGTTGTAGTGATATTGCTGAGGCTATATTAAAAGACATCGACAGTGATGATGATTACCGTGATACTTGCTCATCAGTGCCTTGTGGGATTTTCTTATTTGGTGAAAATGGGGCTACGTCTGATAGGTTGCATACAGATCAGCCAACTTTCTGTGCTCCAACATCTCATTTTTCCGATATATATATCTTATTAGAAATGTTGTCCATCCCTTGCATTGCTGTTGAAGCTTCCCAAACATTTGAGAAGGCTGTGGCACGAGGTGCAATCATGGCACAATCAGTGGCAATAGTTTTGGAAAGACGACTTGCTCGAAGGTTAAATCTAACGTCACAATTTGTTGCTGAAAATTTTCAGCATGAGGAAGTGGTTGTGGAGGGAGAAACCATCGAACAATTGAGAGTCCAACGAGATGATTTTACTTCTGTTCTTGGTCTAGCCGAGACACTGGGACTCTCTAGAGATCCTTGCGTGAGAGGGTTTGTGAAGATGCTTTACACTATATTGTTTAAATGGTATGCTGACGGGCCTTACAGGTTGAGGATATTGAAGAGGCTTGTCGACCGAGCTACCAGTACCACAGATACTAGTCGGGAAGTAGATTTAGATTTGGAAATTCTGGTATTCCTTGTTTCCGAGGAGCAAGAATTTGTTAGGCCAGTTTTAAGCATGATGCAGGAGGTTGCTGATCTTGCAAATGTTGATCGTGCTGCTCTTTGGCATCAATTATGTGCCAGCGAAGATGAAATTCTTCGTATACGTGAAGAAAGCAAAGCTGAAGTTTCTGGTATGGCTAAAGAAAAGGCTCTTCTGTTGCAAAGGCTGAATGATGCTGAGGCGACTAATAGCCGTCTTAAGGTATGTGTTCTATTGGTTATCCATGTTTATAACTGAAACCTTTTGGAAGTGGCGGTTAGAAATTATGTCATGAAATGGCTATGGCCAAATGGCCCAAATGGATGGGTCGGACGGTATGGGTGATGGGTCAACATGGGTATTTTTGGTGTGGGTTGAAAGTGGCCGTGTAATATTGTTGGGTTGACCAGCAAACATTTTTGTCCATTTCTTACTTTTAATAAATAACATGTTAAGTATGTTTTAGAAAAACCAAATTGTTATAACAAGAATCTAATTTTGAAAAGAAAATCATTTAAAAGGTTATATGTATGAAAAAAGATATCGGTTGATTTTCAACCCATGTGACTTGTTTCCTTTTTAGCCAAATTTTTTTGTTTTACCCAATATACCTGTTAAAAAAACATAAACCAAATCAACTTGTTCATAAGAAAATGGGTCAAAATTGCCACATCTTATAGCTTCATAAATTTGGCAGACTGAGATGAAGGCTGAAATGGATAGATTTGCTTTGGAGAGAAAGGAAATGTCTGAACAAATGCAAGAAATCGAAAGTCAACTTGAATGGCTTCGGTCAGAAAGAGATGACGAAATTGCTAAGCTTTCGGCTGAAAAGAAAATACTTCAAGAGAGGCTTCATGATGCAGAGGCACAACTTTCTCAGTTGAAATCCCGGAAACGTGATGAGTTAAAGGTATTTTATTATTTTTGCCACCCGTACTTTATGTTTCTAGTTACACAGGTGAAAAGTCTCTCGGTGTCTATTTGTCTTCACTCCTCGCATCACTTTGTTGCTTATTGCTATACAATTGCATACACAACATTAAAAAAGGTAAAGGAAAACATAAAACGGACCAAATATTAGCATAAATTTACAGCCAAAATGAGGAGTTATTTTAAGTTTCTTTTTACTTTGTACAATTGTGCTTTAAACGAATTTCGTAGATAGACACGATAATAGGGGAACGAAACTGGGAATGGGAATGCATGATCAATTCATTTACCTATTTTATATAAGGAGTGGTTCATTACCAGGTAGTGGGTCATTCCGTTATATCCTACCAAAATTTCATCAATTATTCCCATTGCCTACATGGTAATACTCTCAAACAAGCACTCCCTTGATGTTATTGTTTATTGTTAGTTTTAATCAATACAATTAATATTGGCTAAATTGTTTATAACACATACATGTTCAGAACATTGATGTGGATTTGATTTTTTATATTAAGGGTCATCCTGCCTTTTGTATTTTCTCTTCTATTATGCTATTTCTCCTTGTGGGCTATGAAGCCTTAGATTCGCTTTAGAAATCTTGGTAAAGAAGTATCAGTTTAAGAAGTTGGTTATATAATGCAAGTTTCAGGCCTAAATATGCTATGAATGTTATGAGTTCTTCATAGCTATGTATCGGGGTTAGGTTGTATTTTTCACGTCCCCTTGCATATAGGAAGTTGTATCATCTTATTATATTAACATAATCTTAGCTCTCCGTTAGTCAACATATGTTTTTAGCTTCTAGAGGATCTTCATGAAATGGTAGTGATCCATTAAGAACGACACATAATATCATGTAAGTTTGTTACTTCTCTTGATAGTCACATGATCATATTTCGAATGAGTTAGTCTGTTGTGTGGCAAGAGATTGCTCTTCTTGGTCATGGATCAAGTTACCTTCAGGCTTCAGCTCTTGGCACTACGTTTTGTTCATTGTAGTCATTGAAAATACTAATTTATAAAGGGAGAATTGTCGTCATATACACCCATATGGCCATAATGATTTCATAATATCACATATACCCAACTAAATTGCATAATATCTTAATTACCTTTTCATAGTTTAAATATCTCATAAATACAAACCGTTAATTCAGTCATATCAGAATTCTAAAAATTTTGATTATTATCAATTACTCCCTTTGTCCCAATTTAAATGTCCACATTTCTATTTTAAGTTGTCCCAAATAAATGTCCACTTACAAAAACAGCTTATCATACTTCAATAAGTTCCAATAATAACCCTATGTTTATAATGTAGTTGTATTTTTAATAAATTGACAAGTAAATAAATAAGGGTAAAGTTGTCATTAAAGTATAAAAAGGGACGATACTTACCCACTTCCTTAAACTGTGTGTTTTTATCTGGTGGACATTTAATTAGGATCATGGGAGTATTAATTAATGACCATTATACTCTTTTCAATTTCATTCCAAACCATATATTTATATACACATCTTAATATCATATGTACCTAGCGGTGATAGTTTTTGACATGACAACCCAACACAAAACATGCATTTAATCAAAGTTTGATTGGTTTTCAACACGTATAATACATTAATCATTTAACCATAAGTCCAGAGCTTTATTATTATAATTATGGGTTATATGCCGAAAATAGCAACAACTTTTTACCATTTATAGCAACATTATTTATTTTTTTATCATTAATAGCAACAACTTTTGTGTTTTTTTTACCATTTACAGCAACAGGTGACCTATAAACCTATTATAGCAAGTCACCTACAACCAAACATCCTCCATTGTAACCAAACACCCTTAATTTTGTTACCAAACACCCCAATTTATCATCAAAGAAGTTTTTTTGTCAAGATGGAACATGATGAAGCTAGATTCAAATGTTCGTTCTCTCTCTCTCTCGTCACCAAGAAACAACACATGCTAGGTTCGAATCATATAGATTTGGTTTTTTCTTGTTTAAAAATGTTTGAAACAACACAGTCGGTTTCGTGTCCTCCTATCTATTCGGTTTGTTGTTGTCTCCTCATCGTCTCGACCTCCTCCGTCCACTATCGTCTCGAGAAGGAGATTGAAGGGTTGATATTAGGGGTGTTATTTGGACGGGTTAAATGGTTATCAGGTTATTCGAGTTTGATGGTGTGGGTACTCTGGCCGAACCCGAACCAAATAAGGGGACGGGTTAATCGGATTCGGGTTAAATGGATATCGGGTTACTCGGTCTGGGTTAAACGGGTTATTTGGTTTTAATACAAAAAATGAAATACTTTACAAATTAGTTTAAACGAGGATCGGGTAATTTGGGTACACGGGTTAGATGGTTTGGGTAATTTGGGTACACGGGTTAAATGGTTTGGGTATCAAAATTGGGTATTTAAATCATTACATTTTTATATATAAGTTTTTATTAATTCTAATTAAAATAGGGAAGTTAAAATTTAAACGGGTTATTTGGGTACCCGAATAAACATGAATCTTACCCGATCCCCGAACCGAAATTATTATTCGGGCACCATTTAATTTGATTAAAAAAACTGAAAACCGGATAACCTGACCCAATTAACTCGTTTAAGATTCGGTTCAGGTGGGTTATTCGGGTTTGGTTATTTTGCACACCCCTATTTGATATTGGAATGGATTTTTACCACATGTTATATAATTTCTTTAAGTTATATGATTTCATATTTTTTTCTTTATGCATTTGAACATTCGTTACATGCTATCGAATTTCTTTGTATTCGTATCGATGGATTCAGGATCTCTTAAAGTGTTTGAAATTAAAAATCCAAGTGCTTTTTATGTTCTTGAGTAGTGGCTAAATATTTTGTATATTTTGGTTAAAATATTTGTATATTTTGTATGTTCTTAAGTAGTGGCTATTAAAATATTTTTTTATGTGTTTTTTTATGTTATTGAGTAGTGGCTAAATATTTTGTATATTTTGCTTTTTTATGTTCTTGAGATGATAGTGGAGGGAGGAGGTCGAGACGATGAGGAGGCAGCAACAAACCGAATAGATAGGGGGACACGAAACCGACTGTGTTGTTTCAAACATTTTTGAACAAGAAAAAACCATATATGTCGATTCGAACCTAGCGTGTGTTGTTTTTTGGTGACGAGAGAGAGAGAACGAACATTTGAATCTAGCTTCATCATCTTCCATCTTGACAAAACAATTCTTTGATAATAAATTGGTGTGTTTGGGCATAAAATGGGGTGTTTGGTAACAAAATTAAGGGTGTTTGGTTACAATGGAGGATGTTTGGTTGTAGGTGACTTGCTATAATAGCTTTATAGGTCACCCGTTGCTGTAAATGGTAAAAAAACACAAAAGTTGTTATTAATGATAAAAAATAAATAATGTTGCTATAAATGGTAAACAGGTAAAAAGTTGTTGCTATTTTGGCATATAACCCTTATAAATATTTATCCAAAATATTTTTAAGTTCTAAAACTTTCATAGCTCCCATTCGTATCGTTGCTTGTCTTATAGTGCCAACAACTTTCTGATCATTATTACATATTTATTTATTAACATCATTTTTTAACAGAGAAAAATTTCACACGTGTCTGCATCGTCACATGTCTCTCACCATCAATAAATATATGATTTTCTTTATTCATTTTTGTTTATTACATTTATACTTTCTGGAAAAAATTATTTTCGAAATTTAGGTTATTAAGTACAGAAGTTTTCGATTTGGAAATTCAAAATGGTTTGTTGAACACCTCTAGTCGAAAGCATATGGAAGAAGTCGCACGAACCCAAAATGACCCGATTATATATGGGCCAGCATGAATTTGACGAGCAAAAACATCAACTAAAACCCGCACCGTCTTAACTAATGATCATAATATCATATATACCCTTAATACAATCATTTAAATAAATTTGATGTACTTAAAATTGGATTGTATAAAGAAGAGTATGATTGTCTTTAATTAATAATTGATAATTATCTTGGGTTTTAGAGTTTCAAATATGAACAAATAAATGATTTGGGTGTATTTAATAAGTTAAAACTTTAAAAGGGTATATCATATTATGAATTTAGTTGGCTATATATGATATTATGAAGTTTAGATGAAATTCTCCCTATCAGCGGATGCAGTCAATTTCCTGACCAAATAACTGATGAATGGATGATGGCATTAATTTTTATTCTACAATATTTATGGTATCAATCAATGAATAAATTAGAAGAATATTAAACAATATATTTACATTAATGCTTTCACTGATTTTTGAAAAATATGTGCTTCAGGCAATGATTTTGTTTTAAATTCCACCCATTACCCATATTCACCAACCTGGTAAAACAACCACCGGAATTAATCATTTGCTTCCTTTTAACAGGGCATTAAAGTCCATTTAGTGGTAAGTTGTTACTATTTTATTTAATCGCTTAGCCCACTTGACACAAAGCTGGTACTGAATTAATTATATTTGTGCTCTTGCTGAATGGAGAAGTTTCAATTAGAAAGGCCACATGTGAAACATGTCATGGATGTGACTAATTTCAGCTGGCTTTTGATTGTATTTGTTGTGGTCCAACAAGGCTCCTTGACACCCCTGGGGAAGTTTTTATTAGGCAATAACGAGATTTTTGCTACATTTTATTAAAAAGGGATTTCTTCTGTAACTGAAGTTCTTGCTATTCAGTGCACTCTTTAGTGTAAATGAAGAGATTGTTTCTACATTTTATTAGAAGAGATTTCTTCTTGAAAATCTTGCCTGCCAGGGTAACAAAGTTGGCTTGAGTGGGATTTCCGTGGTTGTCCAAAAAAAATAAAAAACTAATTGATATGATAAGTCAAAATTGGTTTTGTGAAGTTGGAAAGAATTTTCTTAGTAGAAATTCAGAATCAATACTACAGTTTTATACAAGATGTTGACAAGCTAAAAAGGAAACTGATAACTGATGATTAATAGTTTCGTAATTCTAAATATAATCTATTTACGTGTATATTCAACAGTTTTCACTGTTATATTTCAAATTTTAGCTTAAAACTTGCAACCCATGTTGTGACCACTTTGATTCATTTTCAGAACTCTAGCTGGCCTGTTTATTACTCATTTCTGGTTTTTTTAAATCATTTTCTGTAGATCTTTGGTGCTTATTTAACTATTAATAATTATTTATTTAGTGTTGCTATAAAAATGAAAAAAAAAAAAAAAGATTCAGCGATGATGATATGCTTATCAGATTAACATGCAATATCTCAAAAATTTCTGATATAACGTGGTTATAATAGTAAAATTAAACTTGTAACTTCATATGTTTTAGAAATTTAAGCCTAAACTCGTAGTTCAAATATAGAATGAAACATAAATTAATCTGAAAATTGACAGTTCCCCCCTTCAATTTTGGGATAACAACTGTTTATGTTCTCAATCTGCTCGAGTCTGATCGTAAATATTAAATTAATGTGATGCATATATCTGTGGTTATTGCAGAGAATAACAAAGGAGAAAAATGCTCTCGCTGAAAGACTAAGGAATGCTGAAGCTGCACGGAAAAGATTTGACGACGAACTGAAACGTTATGCAACAGAGAATGTTAGCCGAGAAGAAATCCGGCAGTCACTTGAGGATGAAATTCGACGACTGACACAAACGGTTGGACAGACTGAAGGAGAAAAGCGTGAGAAGGAGGAACAGATTGCGCGATGTGAAGCGTATATTGACGGGATGGAATCCAAGTTGCAGACTTGCGAGGTTTGAGTTTCATTTAGCTTATGTATTTGTTTTATCGCTATTTGATAGTAAGTGCTTGATGCTAGGATTTGTGGATTGATTTATAACCAGAAATAACAAGGCCAATTTTGAAATTAAAAATTAGAAAAGTTATCAGACCCAACAACCGTAAACTATTACAAAGGATGTTATGGTTGTGGACTTGTGGTCCCACTTTGGGTTCTCAGTGGTTCTCTCCAGGACCAAGCGTTGAACCTGAAAAGTCGTTATTTTTTGAAGTTATTGCTAACAACAATCTTGATTAGTTAGATTTTTTCTTTTAGGATGTTTTTGAATATCATATGCGAATAACCTAACAAGTGCGTATATGCTTTCTGTAGCAAAATGGTAGAGACGGAGGTGAGTTTTGTAATGTTGTCTTGTAATACGGAGAATGTCCTGAGGCCGACTTTTTTTAGCAGTATCTATACAATGGGCGTAGGATTTCCTATGATGGGTTAGGAAAAACAATTAACGGGAAGAAATTGCAAACGCAATAACCCTAAAACTAATGATCAGGAGATCGAGAGGTAAGAAACCAATTTGTTCTATTGAAAATTTAATACTGAATGAATAAAACAAATAAACCTGACTCTATAAATAGACCTGGAAACTAAAGAAACCTATATAGACTCTAATACATATTCCTTAATAACATAATAGATAAACTCTAAATTAAAATAAACTCAACCTTACAGATAATAAAGTAGATAAACATCATCAGATATGTTTCCTTTTTTCAGAATTAGATCCTATCATTATCCTTGTTGCTCACGTTCTCCATCAGTTTTCTAATGTTGTCTTGTAATATGGAGAATGTCCTGAGGCCGACTTAGCAGTATCTATACAATGGGCATAAGATTTCCTATGATGGGTTTTAGAAGTATCAAACCTTTTACAATAGCGTGGAATATACAATCCTCATATTTCTAGAAGTGGTGATAGGTGGTAAATTTGAATGCTTTCTGTTAGGATTTCAGAAAACTAAACTACAAACTATTCAAGAACTCACAAAATCAGAAACCCATAAATGTGAATCAAGAAAGAACATAATAAAATATCAAAATTGGGTTACATGACTACAATTTGAGTTATTGTCCTCGTTAACCCATAGGACTTATTTATACCAAAAACTACATAACTAACCCTGATCAAACTATCAGAGAATTAAACTAGACCCCCTGAACTAATACAACAAATTCAAGTCACTAATCTCCACCTTGACTTGAATTTCAAACCCGAAACAGAATCCCGAAAACAAATTTGTGTTTCTCAAACCAAACATCAATGTGACAAACTCCACCTATGTGGAAACACACATCGAATATAAATTCGAATCCAAACCTTCAATCCGAAAGCAACGAAGACCAAGTATCACATATGCGACCCAAACACCTATGTGCACCAAAAAACCGGAGAACAAATCCATATCCAAAGTCAACCGGTTACCAAACGTAGCAACTAAGACGATAGCTCATATAAAAAAACCATAAAAAAAAAAATCCAAACGTCCCGAAACAACGCAAAAGAGACAACCCAAAAACAACGCCGGAACCTATCAACCGATCAACAAAATCTGGACCCAAAACACAACGATCATTGCAACTAAATTCCAATGTGTAATTTCTCCCAAATACCCAAAACTAATGGGTAACCAAAAATGAATGAGAAACTCCACCAAATTGATGATACGGACCAATCAAAATTCAAACTCCAAAGTAGAGAATACTAAGTTTCCAAAAGGCAAACCATTTGATCTACAAACGAACCCCAAACCACGGTGGACCAAACCACGACGCCATAAAAACTAATGATACACTTTCCCGATATGACGAAACAATCTGAAAATCAACCGTCATAAAAAACAAATCAAAAATCAAAGGAACTTGTATCACCATCTAAATGCCTTCCAAATCGAACAAATCGTAATTCAATTAACACCGACTTCTTAAACTAATGCGGATCTCACAAAACGCAGCTCTAATTCCGAAACTAAACCGAACATATGAAATGAGTCGACACCTAAATTCTTGAATCGTCATTCAAGAAAAACCCAAAACGACCATTCCGTCTTCAAAACGAACCAAGAAAAAAAAACCCGAGACCACGACAGTCACCGAAATCCAATCTTGATTCACGACTAAACCCGAACTTCCAAATAAATTTCTCCAAACCTTTCTGTTGCTTCTACGATTTCTTGAACTGTGGTCCATATTACCAATCAAAATTGCCCAAAAAACGATTACCATGACCAATTGCAAAAACGATAGCCAAGTTGACCTCTAAAAGTCAAAATCAAGTCGATTCAATCTCAATTGCCGACTCCACCTTAAACTGAAAACCAAAGTCAATTTCACAATCTAAACGCAGAAGCAATTGCTAAGATCAAACCTCAAACTCTGATTCTGGAGTCGATTGCCAAATTCAAGAACGCCGAAGTTAATTTCTCAAATTGAGCGTTGAAATCAATTGGACCACTGGACGATTGCACAACGTTGTTCGCTAATTCCAATTGATTGCCCAGATACCACTTGTTAGGATTTCAGAAAACTAAATTACAAATTATTCAAGAACTCACAAAATCAGAAACCCACAAATGTGAATCAAGAAAGAACAAAATCAAATTCACTATCAAAATTGGGTTACATGACTACAATTTGAGTTATTGTCCTCATTAACCCATAGGACTTATTTACACTAAAAACTACAAAACTAACCCTGATCAAACTATCAGAGAATTACACTAAACCCCCTGAACTAATACAACAAATTTAAGTCACTAATCTCACACTTTCAGTTTCTGAGGTAAAAATTGGAAATTGTTCAGTCTCATCAATTCGAAGTATGCAAAGTCAAATTAGACAGTATGGATAGTTTATGAAAGTCAAGTTGATTTCATAATTGGTTACTGTGACTTCACTTTAAGTGCACATCAAACCTGATTACTCTCTTTGACCATTGAGACTTGGAATATTTGACCAAAAGTATTCTATACTGTTGTTGGTCAATCTTCTTGAATATTCTTCACCTATTATGTCCTATAAAGTTGTAACAATGATATTGGACAACTTTGTAAATTTACATTTAAATTGGCTAAAAACTGAATGCTGCTGGAGGGAGTCTTAGATATGTAGAATTCATTTCATTCTGATGAATATCGACTCTTACACACATCATCTGTCAGTGTCATGATACGAAGCTAAACTTTGTATCATACAACAGTGGTTTATTTTTGGTTATTCATTTTGGAAAGTTCTTAATTGGAAATTTTCGAAAATAGCCAAGACCATTTAGGGGTGTGCAACGGTCCAGAACCAGACCGGACCAAAAAACCGAATTAGGAAGACTAGAACCGAGATACAGACATGAGTCACATGACTGAACCCGGACCATTTCGGTTATGGTTTTGTTGACTTCTACTATGTAAAATTTAAACCCGGACCGGACATGACTGAACCAAGATTTGGTTGTTATAAAAATCATAAATTTAGAATTGAACCGTATACAATGGTCAAGTTTTCGGTTCTGTTTACTGGTTTCCCTGGTTTGGACCGTTAATCACCATTTGTTGTGGTTATCCCTCATTCTATTTTGTATCTCTCTGAGTCTCAGACGAGTAAAACTAAAAGTGTGCTAAAACTGCTGTTTTGCAGCAATACATCCATAGTCTGGAGGGTTCGCTTCAAGAAGAGATGTCAAGACACGCTCCTTTATATGGCGCAGGCCTCGAGGCTCTATCAATGAAGGAGCTCGAGACAATCTCCCGCATTCACGAAGAGGGGCTCCGACAAATTCACGCTCTCCAGCAACGTAAAGGAGCTAGTCCAGCAGGCGGCAGTCCTCTCGTGAGTCCTCATTCCCTACCACATGGTCACACGTTGTACCCTCCTGGTGCACCACCTACAATGGCCGTTGGACTCCCACCTCCTCTCGTCCCAAACGGTATGGGGGTCCATGGCAATGGGCACGTAAACGGTGCGATTGGACCTTGGTTCAACCATTCTTGAACATTTGGGACTTTTGCCCCATATGTTGAAGGTTTTTTTTTGAGTCATGTTGTTTTGGCATTTTGACTGGTAGGACTGTTGGAAAGTTATTAAAAAAAAGAAAGAAAGAAAGGGATAAAAAAATGTCATATAGATCTTTAGGAGATGTATGAAATTTGGTATCTGGAGGTGTACGTCCAATAGAACTGACAGTTGAAAATGTCACACATTTCGAGTTTTATATTAATTTAAAAAAGAGCATCTAGAGAAGTTTTGGGCTTTCTTACATTCATTGCTTTATTTCTAAACACCTTTTTTTTTTTAGTATTTAATAAACGGATCATTGCTTTATTTCTACTGATGACAGTAGAAAACATCCTTGAGAGGGTTACTAATGTTTTCGTGTTAAGCGAGGAACTTCGTGACACTTACGCTGTATTCCATAAAGTCATCATTAAACGATGGAAGAGAGATGATGAAAAAGGGAAGGAAAGCAAACGGTGAAGTAGTAGCCAGGTTTGAAGAAAACGGTCTATGTGATTTCTTCTTCTCTCCTCTTTTCTTCTTGATTTTGGACGGAAATATTTTGATGGTTATTTCCCTCAATTTCTTTGCATTTCTGCTGTAAAAAAGTTAAGGAACACGCTTCAGATCCGATTTCTTTCCTTACACCTTCGTTTCCTTCTCTTTCTTCTGTTGTGGAACACAGCGTTAAGAATTGTCGACAATTAGTGATTTTTTTAGTAAAACGATTTATATGTTAATTCACGTGTCTTAATATACGCCTAGGGCGAAACATGATAAGATTTAAAGAGTAGATTATATTAATGTTTAATCAGTATGTCAATGATGAATGTGTTATGGATACCCTTAAAAATATACTAGTTATGTATGTGTATTTATTACTCATGATCCTTCTCCATAATAACAAGTTTATTTTGAAAACTTATCTTATTAGTGAATTTCTCATTAAGGTGATGATGATGTTGGGGGGGGGGGGGGGGGGGGGTTGGTACAATTAGTTAAAAACTTAAAACCCATATAAAATCTAACAAATCCCTGGTAAGATTTTGAACGTTGATAAGAATCCGGTGCAATAATTCACGCATGCAGCTTCTTAGACCGCACAAAGCAGTCATCGAAAGCTGAATGTGGTTGGGAGCTGGCTGACAAACACAACCGTATTGTTACCATAGTAACACAATATATATTGGATTTTATATTAAAACACAGTTACTCAAATTAAACACATTAATACGAGCATGATTACTTGAGACTCTTTTAATAAAAAAAAAAAAAAAAAAACCTTTTTGGTCTTCTTAAATGATTAACAGATCATGCAAGTATTAGTAGTTATGATTGTACATGCATCTTAGAAAAAAGACTTTGCATCTCACCTGGATAGTGTACACATTGGGTTTCTACTTTCCCTCCCAATCCTATCCTGAGTAGCTCGTCACCCTTGGCAACACAAAATTGTAACTTTGTATTACTAACACAATCCAATAGACATGACACATGCTGAAAAAGACACCTCTAAACCTTAAACCCCCACCCATGACATACACTAAACTCTAGACCTGGCAATATGGGACGGGACACGACAGACACGACACGTATACGACACGAAATTTTCGTGTACAGGTTTGGTAAATTCGTGTTTCGTGTCAAAACATGTTGACCTGTTTTTGAAATTCGTGTTTCGTGTCTTACACGTGTTAAACACGAATTTACCTGTATAAACATGTATAAGACACGTGTGACACGTCTAAGACACGGAATTCAAATAAAACTATATGTTTTGGATGTTGGAAACTTGGAATTAGATGTTTTGGAAGATGAAATTTTGGATTTACAAGTTCATATTTTTTGTAAAAATTTGTGTCTAATTCGTTTACAGGTTGTGTATTCGTGTTTTCGTGTGACACGGCTAAATTGCGTGTCGTGTCACAGGTAACACAAATGTTTTCCGTGTCGTGTACATGTTTCATAACCAGACACGTTTTTTATTTCGTGTCGTGTACAGGTTTGACAAATCGTGTCGTGTAAAATTCGTGTCTGACCTATTACACGAAACGAATACACGAATTTCCAGGTCTACTAAACTCCTATCTGCATCCCCTGTAAACGGATTGCAACGCGGCCCAGTGGTCGTGTTGACCATTGCGACTTTAGAATGAAGTTCTTGGGTTCGACACCTAATTTCTAATCCAGCTATCACAATTTCTAGTCTAGTATATCATTGGTCTTATTAAAATTATATTTCAAAGCCACGCTTCTCCACATGTTAAATCCACTTATAAATAGTTAAATGGACCCAACTCAATAATTGATAATTTAAACAACCAATATGATAATCTTACGTATCTTATTCAAAACTGTGATGTTACAAAATCAATCTTCACTTACTTTTTTTTTTTTTACTTCGGTTTAGTATCAGATATATTTTATAAAATACAGATAAAATGAATCAAAGCTTATAAAACTGAATATTTATGATGATAATTGATTTAAATGTCTATTTAAACATATTGTCATAAATTAATAATATTAGTTGTTCAATGTTTTAATGATTTGATATTTGAATCTTACTAATCATCCGATGCAATGCATATATTGTATTAACAAACACATCTGTTATTGATAGGCCGTACCGCCGTACGATTTACAAAGATAATAAACATCTGAGTACAACGTGCTTTTGGGTCAAAGCATATTGTCTTTCTATAAATAACTAAAAAAAATGTCAACTGCAGTTCCTCGTAAAACACTTGCTAAGTCATAACTTTCTTTAGTTGATACAAAAACAGATTTAATAAAGTTAGAGTTTATTATGAAAAAAACCAACAAGTTTTTACAGTTTTTGGTTTAGATAACAAAAAGTGTCCGCCCTTAGGTCGCCAAACTATGACGAGAGTTTCGCCTTTTGAAGGTCATTTTTTTAAAGAAACTTCTCAAGTTAATATATTCTTTTTGGTTCAGTGAAAGTTGGTTAGCAGAACCCGATTTTTCAATTTTTAAAAACCAGGCTTACAGTTATAATCAGACACTCTCTAATAGTCAAATTTCACGAAACAAAAAAATTTACTTGAGAATTTTCCTGGAAAAAAACATAAAGAGACGAAAATGCAAAAACCAAGAAAACATGTTTTTTTTTCATAATAAACTTAAACTTTACCAAAAAAACAGGTTTGTTTTTAAATATTAAATTAAATGAGACAATTAAATTAATAGGCCTGTAATATTTCTATTATTCTATTTTTATACCTGTAATCAGAATTAATTTTGTACGTACTGTAACATCAATCTTTATAATATCCTAGTTTTAGATTTAATCTCCTTAGCCAAACTGAATGCAATATCATATGAAACACATCAAATCTCTCAGCAGGTTGGTTCAACACAAAATGCCTTCTAACTGCTCTCAAATTCTTCTTTAGCCTCAAATACTCCTCTTCCGACACCGACGTCAAAATTTCTTTCAACCGAGGGATTTCCGACACCTTCACATGAATCGAAAACGCCTCCCATTTCAACACGTCGCTAAAAGGCAAGACGTAGTTTTTCGATATTATAACGGGGACGCACTCCGAGTAAACAGATTCCGCAATCCTAGGACTGGCGACCTCGTACCCGCTAGGGCAGAGGCAGTATTTGGATGCTAACATGAATGAATAGTAGTCTAGGTGTTTAGGGAGGTACTCGTAGACTTGAAGATCAGGATCCTGATCCTTCCAGTGTTGGAGAAGGATTGGTCGGATTGGACCGTGGACCCCACCTGCAAAGAAAGCAAGGTGGGGTCTAGGGGTGGTGGGTGGGGGAGGAGAGAGAAGTTTGGGATGGATGTTGCCGTCCCGGAGGTTAATTTCCGGGAGGGTAACGTCTTTTTGAGGGTTGAAACCTTCGGAGGAGTTGGCATTACAAAGGACTCGGATTGAAGTGTTGTAGAGGTATGGGTGACCTTTTGAGGCATGCGGACCCTGAAAAAATGTGTTTTTAGGAGGATGAGAAAGCTGCTATAGAGATGATGCAAAATATGGTAAAAAAATCATTGAAATTTGGCATGGTTATAAAGATATGTTATCATTGTTTGTGTTAAATATATATACATCTATATGTCGTCTGTCCTTTCCCTTTCAAAGTTTGAAGTTTGTTTTTTGTATTTACTTTTATTTTCGGTGTAAAACACAACCGACGATGACTTAAAATTAAGGTATATTTGTCAAAACTTACTGTAGCTTCGAGTTTTGAAAAGGATAAAACTTTTAGTAGCTGAGGCTTTTGAAGCTGAAACATTTTAAAATAGTTGGAGCTTTTAGTTTTATAAATGTGTTTGGTAAAATTAGTTGTAGCTTTACCTTTTAGTATTAAATTACATAAAAGAACATTAATATAAATTAAAAACTAAATATTATAATTAATAGTAGGGTAAAAAAGTAATTAAGTTTGACAAAAAGTTTCAAAGCTTTTCAAACGCTATATCTACAACCGTTTTATAAAAGAGTTTTCTTTTAGAAAATGAAGGTTTTAGTTTTTAGTATAGTTTTTTTAAAAATAAAAGTTCTTGAAAACCCTCTGCCAAACATAGCCTTAAATATGTATTGCAAGTTAATAATCAAAAAAGAAAGCTAGTTACCAGAACTAGAAAACAATTCGTTAGATGAATTCATTAATTGGAATAACGAATACCAGTTATTTGATATATATATATATATATATATATATATATATATATATATATATATATATATATATATATATATATATATATATCAGGTTCAAAAAGGTACCTCTTGAAATTAAGTGCACCCAAAGGTACCAACCATAAAAAAGTTTTTTTAAAATTTTTTTCTCATAACTATATTTAATTTAATGTTATACGCATGATATATAAATTTCACATACATTCACACTTTCTGTGTCCTTAAAACTTATGTGAATGGTCAATGCATATTTATGTGAATGACATGGTGTGAATGACCATTCACATGATTTTTTTACCATTCACAAGATTTATGATGTTGTTTCTTTTGAAAAGAACTCTTATAATGTTGTCTTATACATGTCTATTCAAAAAAAATATATGTGAATGATCATCCATGCATCCATGCATCCATGCATCCATCCATCCATCCATCCATCCATCCATCCATCCATCCATCCATCCATCCATCCATCCATCCATCCATCCATCCATCCATCCATCCATCCATCCATCCATCCATCCATCCATACATACATACATACATACATACATACATACATACATACATACATACATACATACATACATACATACATACATACATACATACATACATACATACATACATACATACATACATACATACATACATACATACATACATACATACATACATACATACATACATACATACATACATACATACATACATACATACATACATACATACATACATACATACATACATACATACATACATACATACATACATACATACATACATACATACATACATACATACATACATACATACATACATACATACATACATACATACATACATACATACATACATACATACATACATACATACATACATACATATATGAACAAAGTATTTAAATGGAAAATGTTTATGTACATATAATAGTATGATACAATATAACTAGATAGTTTTTTGAAATTTTATTCAACAAAAGTTTCATTAAAATCGTGCCTGGCATATAATTAATACAAAAAAAAAAATTGTTCCGAAAAAAGACAAAATAAGACAAGTATAGAGAACATGGTAGGACTGTGAAACATAAGTTTGTTCACTGTATCCTTTAACACAACTTAACAAGAGAAAGTTAAAAAAAAGATAAGAAACTTAAAAATTTGTTGTGTTATTTAAACTTTTAAATCATAAAAGAAAAAGAATTAGAAGGAAAGAATGGTGAAAAACATTTTTTTTTTCCAAAAGTAAAACAAAAAGAAAAGAAACAAATGAATTAAACAATTGTGTTCTTTTGAAAACTTATCTTTTATTTTCTCTTTCTCTTTCTTTTTTATGTTTCTTTCCTTCACTTTCTTCCTCATTCTTTTCCTATCTTCTAAAGTTAAAGAACAAGTGTAAAAGATGAGGAAGAGGAAGACTACAAATCTATAGCAGCAACTTGTTAATTACATATTATCAGTTCTGTGCATTGGATAAAGTTCAAATTAAGGACTGCAAGAATGTAAAGTTAAGAATCTGAAGAAATTAAGAAAGCACCTAAACTTTGTGTGTTGGATGTATGAATTATTAAATTATTAAAATGGTTTATAAAGTTTTGCTCTATGATAATAAAAAAGATTATTTAACAAATTTCTTCTTTAGTTTTCTATATATTAACATTTCATTTTGTCACATGTTTTCTATCAAAATCTAATTTAAATTCAAATCTAATCAAATCTAATATATCTAATACAGTAATAATTAACTAAAATTTAATTAACTATAAATTCCTATATTCATTTTACATCTCTTTATAAATATTTGTTAAAACTAAACCATTTACACTAGTTAACTAATTATATAATACTTGTGTACATATAATATGGTATTCTTCATTTAATTTGATTTTTAAAAATTGCTCTTTGATTCATATCATATGCCAAAAAAAAAAAAAAAAACTATATTTAATATTTAGTTGTCAAACACTTCCTGATGAGTTTTGTTTGAATAATTGGATAGACAAACATGATAATCGATCATAAGATCGCTTGACAGACACAATCTCATTTAACTCTTAAATTTGTAGTAGTAGTAATAATATAGTAATGGAGCGTTTGGTTCGCAGATTTTTTATCTGGGATTTGCTTATGCAGCATTTACATTTGTCAGGATTTTGTCAAAGAATTTGCATTATCTTTTAGTAAAAATGTGCTATCTGAAAAATGCAATGTAACCGAGATTTAAAATCCTAAGGGGGAGGCTGAGTTTTTAAATAACAAAGAACGAATGAATTTAAGAAATCACGAGATTTTAAATCCTTATTGAAATCTGCGAACCAAACACAATATTTTAAATGCAAATCCCAGTGAATTCTAAAAAAATCCACGAACCAAATTCTCACAAGAGCATATATGTATGTGCACAAGGAACATTTGATTATTTTCTATTTCTTATTTATTAAATTGTTTCTGTACACACATTTTTCTTTCACAAAATCAAAAAAGTTGAAATAATTCACTTTCAGAAATCAAGCAAATAAAGCATATATGGCAGAACTTGCAATACAATACTCACATATATTTCTAGTGTATTGGATACAATTCATGAGATGACATGATTAAATTGTTTATTAATTATAACTTATATATCAAATAAAAAATTGTTAATATTTCATATTACCAAGGAAAGGATGTAGGTTATAATTTGAATTTATTTTACTGGTTAAACGCAAAAAATAACCATTTACTTTTTCTTTTTAACTGTTAATTATAACATATCTATCTATACTATTAAAAGAGTAACTAAATGCCACATGACATGCTCTCATTTAATTTGCCACATGTCGCTCTCTCCTTTTGCCACGTCATCTACAGATTTTATTTTTAAATTTTAAAGCAAATCAAATCTATGTAAATCTAATATGGATTAATTTAATAACTAACTAACTAAAATTAAGCAAACTTTATTATTTATATAATTATTATATAATTAAAGTTAAGCAAACTTTATTATTCATATAATTATTATATTATACATATATATAAGTTATAACTATCCATTTCTAAAATTAACCCATGTAATACATGGGTAATAACCTAGTATGCTTTATAATAATTCATATTTATAGCCACACGTGAGTTATTCTAGAAATTTTTTTATAAGCACTAACAATAAAATAATATATTATTATGTTTATGTAGGGGTGACAATTTCAGCCCATTTAAGCAAAGGTGTTGACGACTAAAGTCATAAATTTTAAATAATTTTAAAATTGTTTTCAAAGAACGATTTGTTTAATACACCGTTTTGTAAATTTTTATTTTTATAAAAAAGTTATGTTCTATCTTAGTTTTAGACCATGGCGCGGGTTAATTTAATTGTTCGGTTGTTTGATCCGTTGGGTCAAAATTATCATCCCTATGTTTATGCATTGAATGGTTAAAATAATAAAAAATGTAAACTACGTCCGTACATTCGATTCAGTAAAAGTGATAAAAAGATTAAATTAATGTATTGTTATAAAAGAGTAAAAGAACATGAATATAATTTGGTTGTTGTCATATGGGAAACTCTAAACACGCATACACCCTTCTCTACTAATAATGTGATGTATACACTGTACCAACTTCAACAATTACACTGACATTTCTTGTGGTTAATGTTTTGTTACAGATTTCATTATTTTGACAATTTATCATTATTTGTTTAATAATAATTATTAAAGTTATTTTTATTAATATTTCTTGTATTATTAAATTATAAACTAATATTTAAATTTAAAATACTAGCAAGACAATTTTAATATAAAATACTCTCATCTCCTAATTTATCGGTATAAAGAAAGTCAAAAACATGAAAATAAAGAGAATTAAACTTTTATAATCTATCTATACTATTAAAAGAGTAACTATATTCATTTCTGATGAAGCCACGTGTCGTCACCATGAATCGACACGTGGCCTTTATAGATTTTAAAAATAATAAATCTATCCAAAATTCAAATCAAATCATATCAAACAAAATCTAATACTCTACTAACTTATTAATTAAATCTATCCAAATTAAATCTAATATAATCCACTTTTAAATTCAAATCAAATCAAACAAAATCTAATAATCTACTGACTTATTAATTACAAGATAATATAATTAAAGTTTAAAAAAATATATAAGAAAATAATTACCCTTCATGTATATTTAGAATTATACAAAATCAATAGGTCATAATAAATAATAATATCATCTTATATACTTTTGTTTATAAAATAATATTTATATCTTTATCTTTTTATTTATTATATTTTATATATATTAAAACTATCCGCGTAATACGCGGGTAATAAACTAGTTTTTACTATGTTAGTATTTATTCATGTATAATCATTATTAGTTAAAAAATTTTGTAAACTTAAACGATTTCACAATACCAATTAAACACCCTTTTTAGTAGTAATTCAAATTAATTAAGAGATCGTCTAGTTAAATTAATATACTAAATATATAGTATAGAAAAGGTTATATAGCCATGTACTACATGGGTTGAATATAAAAAAAATAAAGAACAAAAATTTATAAAAACACATGAAATAATTATAAAAAAATTAAGTTTATTAGATATTAGTTAATTATATATTAGAATAATAGATTGAATTAGATTTGATTTTAATTTTAGTATTGACACGTGGCAGGGTGAAGTTTTGACACGTGTCGAATTAAATGAGGAGTCGACGCGTGACAATTTAGTTACTCATTTAATAGTATATAGATTTGCACAAAATACTTTCAAGTTGGATCATTTTTAAACTTAAAACCCTCAATCATTTTTTATTGCACAAAAAACTCAGCTGACTAAAACTTATCAAAATGGGGTTTTTCTCAAAAAAAAAAAAAAAAAATGCAACCTGATGTACAATCTACTAACCAACTCTTAGTCTTTGACGAACCTTTTCTCCAGCAAACTCACTTACTAGTGTTTTATGAATCAAATCCGCATTTCTTATTGATTAATTTCTTTGTTTAAATCTGTGTTTATTTGCTAGAAATTACTTTATAGGGCAAAATTCCGATGGTTAGTGGTGACTTGTCGACGCTGGCGTGAGATTTTCAATCGGTTACAACCAGTAATATCCTAATTCCTAAGATTCTATGGTTGAAAGTTTTTTTGTGCAATAAAAAATGGTTGAATGTTTTAATTGCAAAAAACGGTCAAACTTGTGAGTTTTTTTGCAGAATCATCGGTACATAGTAAAGGAGTAAATAAGTAAGTATATATGCATACGTACCCAGTCATGACAAGAGAGCATGAAGTGATCAGCAGCGTGGGAAGTGTTCCAGAAAGGGTGTTTAGTGGCAATGACAGTGACGTAATCAGAGACAAAATGTTGGAGAGGGGTGACGTCATAAGAGTCAGGTTTGTAGAGATACTTGACCATCCAAGTGACACTGAAAGGCATGAAGTAAACATGGGCTTTGTACGGATGATTAGTTCTGAAAGAAGAAGTTGATCCCTCAATCTCCTGAATGAACCTTCCTTCTGTTGTGTATATGTCTTTGCATGGCCCATCATGTACTATTGGTACCTCACCTTCTTCATATACGTATACTTTAAATCTCTTCTCCATCTCTATATAACTCCTGCATTTGTGATTCCAACGATTTTTAGAGAGTGTTTGGATTTACGTTTAAAAAATGCTGTAGCGTTTTAAAAGCTAATAATCAGATGATAACTGTAAAAAAATTGTTGTTGGAAATGTAATGTTTGGTTTAGTTTCTGTTGTTTGCTATCACATTTATCAAATGATCAATTGCTAAAGTGTTTAAATTTTGCATTTTAACTTGTAAAGTGACCATATAATAATTTATAAAGAAAATAAGCTACATTTTTTAACTTATGAAAAATGTGATAGGATTAACTTTAAACGCAAATAATCACTTATTCACGTATGCAATCTAAACACTTTAAATCAATTATTTGCGTTATTGTAACGTAATTAATACAATAATCTTTATCATAACGGAAAACCAAATACCATTTAATATATATAGTACACCATACATTTTTTTTAAAATCCTATACAAATGAATTAATTACTTAAAGATTGAGAATTAAATATAAAATAGAGTAAATTACATAAATGGTCCCTGTGGTTTATAGCAAATTACAGGTTTCGTCCCTAACTTTTAAAAATTACACTGGTAGTCCATATTTTGAAACCTTGTTACGTTTTCAGTCCCTAAGCAACTCAATTTTTTAAATATTCCAATTTTGCCCTTAGAAACTAATTTCAGTTATGGTCCTTAATGAATTAATTAAGTTTTTATATCATATTTAATTATTTGTATATTCATAAATGTTTAATAAATAAGTAATATTTTATTTATTATTATAAGAATTTATCTACAATTTATTTATGTACTTTACCTATATATTAGTAAGTTTCATACCTATTAATTATATATATATATTTAGTTATTTCTACATTCATTCATTTCGAAGAAAAATATATTTTTTTATTAATTTTTGTTTTATAAACTATTTTCCAATCTATTTATATATTTAATTAATTTATCATTCTTATGTTCATGTATTAACTTTTAAATGATATTACATGTAAATATGTACATTCATTTATAGATTATAAAAATTATCTACTCTTAATTTATAGATTTTTATTGGTAGAATATTGTATATATTACATATGAAATAGTGTAAGTAATATTGTATTATTCCTAATAAACTCAACAATATTGTAATCTTTTTAGCATTTTTAAAATTTTTTTGGGTGTAACTTATCATTTTTCTAATGTTTGAAGAGTATAAAATACTAGTTCAATTATTAAATATACATCATTCTTTTATTTTTTTCTATTTTTTATTTTTATTTCACAAAATACAACATGTAAGAAACTTTTAAATTATTTCAAAAAATCTATTGATAATTTTAAATATTTTTATTCAAAAACACTATTTTAAAATTAAAAATTAAAGCATTATTTTAATATTAAAAAACAAAACATTATTTAATGACATTAAATATATATTAAAATCTTATTTAGAACTATCAAATGTTTTTTAGAAATAATTTAAAAAATTTCTCATATTTTTTTTGTTTATGAAATAAAAATAAAAAAGAATACAAAAAAAAAAAGTAAAGTAGAATTTATATGTAACAATGAACATATATTTTATACTATTCAAACATTAGAAAAGAATGATATGATATACTCATAAAAAATTTAGAATGCTATAAATTACAAGCTTGTTAAAGATCATTAAAAATAATATATTTTTACTAATATCATTTCATATGTAGAATTTATAATGTTATTTAATAACATTTATGAAATAAGAAGGGATGCTTTTTAAAATTTATAAATGAATGTACACATCTTACATGTATAAAATTCCAAAACAATATGAATAATATTTAAAAATTAGTATGTGAAAATAAGAAGGATAAATTAATTACATATATAGATATATGAAAAAAAAGAATTTATAAAACAAAAATTAATAAACGAAATAAATATTTTCATCAATAAGAATGATTATAAAAATACAAATAATAATTTACAAATCAAAAACTAAATTAATTGATTAGGGACCATATGTGAAATTCATTTGTAAGGGCAAAATTGGTATTTTTAAAAAATTGAATTGTTTAGGGACTGAAAGCGTGACAAAATTTAGAAATATGGACCATCAACGTAATTTTTAAAAGTCAGGGACGAAACCTGTAATTTGCTATAAACCACATGGATCATTTATGTAATTTACTCTATAAAATAATAATAATGTTATTTTGTAAAAAAGGTAAAAAGTTCAAATTTACATGGAAATTAATCGACAAGCGTGAAAGTAAGTTTATTTTGGTTTCGCAAGTTTTAAAAAGAAATTTAATGCTATTTATATTAATAAATTACAGAACATGCATGACAATCTTCATTGATTTAAGGGTTAATATCAAAGAAACTCAATTAACTTTTTTCATTTTATCAATATGAAGCCTAAACTTTTTTTTTTCAATTGTTTAAGTTAGTACCTAAACTGTGTTTGTCTTATTAAAAAATATATTGTACCTAAACTGTGTTTGTCTTATTAAAAAATATATTTTTTTGACCGGCTACCGGATTAGCCGGTAAAACACAACTGATAAAACAAAAGTTTTAGAGACTTAATCACTAAAATATAGATAGATGGTAGGTTTAATCCAACATTAATCAAGTGAAAATACTAGTGTTATCTATTTGATAACATGTCAAACAAATCAAATATACATATTTGAATAATACAAAAATAGTTTATGAACTTATAAGTAAAAATGTTTAGCAACTTAATCATGAAAATGAAGAAAATTGATAGAGTTTTTTTTTTTAAATATTAACCCTTGATTTTAATGTGTAAAAATAATGATTTGAAGATTTTATAAAGGTCTAGACTTAAAAACATGGAGATTCGAAGTTGAATTTGTTACGCTAAAAATGTAAAATTGAGACTATTTTTTCATGTTATTAAATTTAATTTTTTTAATCAGTTTGTTAATATTTTTAAACGTGAAGATATAAAATAATTTGTCATGACACATTTGTTCATGTATGCTCATATTTTTACATAGTTAAAAGTGTGATACATTACGAATTAATCATACTACCAGACAAACAAACCATAAATAAAATCTTTTGGATTATTAAATATTGTTTAATAAAAAGAAATTAATATATAATCAATTGGTTGATAACATATGAGTAATTCTATATGCACACCCCTCAATTGCTATTCACACACCCTCCTACTTAATATGAGTGAATATGAACTTTTAATCATTGAGTCTCACGTCATTAACAAAAATCATGTGAGTAAGGGGGTGTGTGATTTGTAAAAATTAAGAGGGAGTGTACATGTAGCAATGACTAACATATTTCATTAATTCTTATGGAACTTGCAAACATTATTATTACATTTTAATAAGACGAAAACGCTGACAAACTAATGACTATATGTGCGCATATTTATCACAATTGTAAACTGTTTTGGAAAATATAGAGAGAATTTAACTAAGAATTAATTTAAAACAATTAAATGTTGAAAATTTTCTATCTAGAAGTGAAAAAAATGGTCCCTGATAAATTTAGCCCCCTCGATATGAAAATCACAATGCAAAGTTTAAATTTCTAGACTTGACAAATATATAGATAAATTGTTTATAAATTAGGATCGGAATTAAAAAAGTACCATTAAAGATTAATTAAGGTACCAAACATACTTTTAAATAACTTTTTGACATAGGAAAATATAAACCATCATTGTAAGTTTGTATTAATTACAGAAAATATCATATATACCTTAAAGTTATAAATTTGATCATATTGTATATATTTAAAAAATTACATGAATGAATGATCATTCATATAAAATTCATACATAAATTTTCATACATTTATATGTACGCTTAAAATTATAATTTTAATAAATAAAGATATTATACTTTCAATGGATATAAATTTATATTGGTTTATGATATAAATTTATGTATCTCTCTGCGTGTGTATTTAGCCGATCATTTACTAGACTTAAACAGTAATAAAGAAAATCGAGTGACTTAATCACTAAAGTGATAGAAGAGATTTGTTTTTTTTTTAATATTAAATTATTCGATAAGTAATTGTTTTACCGGTTTAACAGGTAAAAACTAAAAAATATATAATTTTGATTAAGACGAAAGATATTCAGTGACTTAAGCAATCGAAAATATAATCTAAAAACTTCTTCATGAAAATAAGAAATAAAAAATGGTTTTCTAATTTCCAAAATTAACCATACTTTATTGACAAAGATCAGGGACGTTCTCGAAGGGGATGAGAAGGCACATGAGTTACCGCTCAGGACATCAAATCATAAAGTGACATTATTTTTTTAATCCAATAAGTAGACCCGACCCATATGCATATTTTTTCCATTTTTCAGCCCAATAAAAAACCAAAACCTTTTTAAAAAAATAGTATGTTGTAATTGTAAATGGTCATTATTTTTATATCTTAACCAAACCTATTTAACAAATAATATGTTGCATTTTAAAGTTGTTTAAAAACATATTTTTCTTTTATTTTGTATTAAACTGAAAATACTCGAGCCCAATCTTGACAAAGATATAGAATTACAGATAACTCGTATACAGTTTTTCAATAAAATCCCTTCCAAAAGAAGGCATAAATAAGGGGTATGCAATATATAATTTTCTTGCAGGATGGTGGGAATTGACTAATGAGTTTATTGCTTATATTTAATGGACTTTATATTTTATAATGTTTATTTGCTTATATTTTATGAACTTTGGCATTGGCATGCGTCTAATAGAAGTTATGTTTTAGCCTTTCATTTGTGTGTCATGATTAAAACCCCCAAAAAATAGTGACATTTCCTTTTTTTGATGAAATGGAATGTTGTGGTTATCATTCTGGTAGTCACTTAGAAGGAAAGTAGTTCCAAAAGGCAATCCATGCAAACCATTTTTCTATTTTTATACCAACAAATTAACTAAACCAAATGCATTTAACGTATTATTCATTTTATATTTTCAAAAAATATATCACATCATATGTTCTATGAAATTAACTACTTAATTAATTTCCAAACTTTTGTTTGTGGTTTTATACTTCTATTAATTAAATATTAATAAACAATGGTCCTCAAACCCCTTGTCTATGTGTAGCAAGAATTAAAACAAAAAATCACTCTTTAACATTTTCCTTTACTTCTAATTAGGGATAAGCTCGGTTCTAAAACCAGGTCGAACCTGATAAAAACTAAAATAAAAAAAGCCCCAACTTTGGACCAAAAACTAGACTGGAAGTACGAGTAGATTCGGTCTCAGTTTTCTCAACTTTTACAATGAAATATAAAATTGAAATCAGACCCAATGGAAACGAAAACCGTAATATGAGAAATTTATGAACCGAGAACCCACATAGAAGTATGTAAGTCGGTCCGGTTCAATGTCAGTACTAGTTCAGTTCAGACCAAACAAACTTTTGCTCATTCCTACTTTGAATTGTCTTAAATTATTAAATAAAAAAAAGTAATAATATATATATGCTTACATACATGTTTTACTTAAGTTTGATATAAAACTGTAAAACCATATATTCGATTTTGAATATTCAAATTTATAACGTTTATTCGATATTGAATATATAAAATTCAGACGATTCAATTTCAAATATTCAGTGGTAAATATTCAATGTTAAATATTTAAAAAAATTAAAAAAAATATATAAAATCACTAGTCACGTTTTAAGGATGATAATATTCTTGTTTTTATGGTATAATTTTTTTTTTGTTTTAAAAATTAAGGGGACGTTTGGTTTGCAGATTTTTTTCTTAGGGATTTTCATTTCGTCAAAGGATTTGCATTATGCAAGATTTTGTCAAAGAATTTGCATTATCTTTTAGAAAAAATTTGTTAATATGAAAAATGCAAGGTAATTGAGATTTAAAATTTTAGGGGTGAGACTAGGTTTTTAAATAACAAAGAAGAAAGCGATTTAAGAAATACTGGGATTTTAAATCCATTCTGAAATCTGCGAACCAAACACAGGATTTTAAATGCAAATTTCAGTGAATCCCAGGAATCCACGAACCGAACGCCCCCTAATGATTCTTATTTTATTTAATTTAAAAGTTGGTTCTGCAATTCTGCACCAAATTTAGGTTCTGCAATGATCATGTCTCTCTCTCTCTATGTGTGTGTGTGTGTGTGTTTAAGTTCTGGTAAAAACCCCTTAATTCCGTGAGAACCACTCCAAAATGCACAAATTTGTGCATCAAATACACAAGTTTAAAAATTAAATTTATAACTTAAAATCATTATTGTTCGATATTAATAAATATTATAATCTAACATTTCCTTTAAAATTAAATTCATTAAATTATACAATAAATGCACAAATTCATATATAAAGTGGACAAATTTATTATGAGATGTGTGAATGATTAAATGAAATGCATAAATTTATCAAATGTATAAATTTTAGCATCAAATGCATACTTTTATACAATAAATGCACAATTTTTAGAGTGGTTCTTACGAAATTGAGGGGTTCTTGTTGAAACCCAATCATATAAATCTATCTATTCTATTAAAAGAATAACTAGAATGCCACTTGACATTTAACTACACTGTCAATTGCGAAGCCTTTATTTGACACGTGTATTTTATTATTTTTTGTTTTAAATAATTAATTTCAATTCATTTATTATATTTTAGGGATCTTATTACCAAACTTGGTTAATAGTTACTTTTCTATGGTTTATAAAGCTAAGGTTACATACGACACTTGCGAAATGATAATTCATATTTCTAAGGATTGGAATTAATTATTAATAAAGTTAAGGTTTGTTATATCTCAATTATGAAGGCTTCTTAAATTACAGGTTACATATTTTACTATGATTTTTTCTTTTATTATTTAGAGCTTTGGAGACTTCTTAAATTATTTTAATAATTTTTTCATTCCATAATGTATAATGTTTAAATAAATATCAACTCATATCTCCTTCATAGTTTCTATGGTTTATTATCGAATTCTACAATTATTTTAAAATTTGTAATTTATTAAAAATGTTATAATTCAAACAGATATGTATATTATACAGGTAAATAAACTAGTGTGTGTATGATTTGGGTTCAAGTGAATACTAAGTTTTGCAGAGTACTGATTTGAAAAAAAATTCATAATCATTTTTAAATTAATAATACAAGACTACTTGTAAAAAAGCACACATAAACACACTAAAACTGTTTGAAACATGCATGCTTACATGAACTGCACTATTACGAGCGTATGTTCACACTAAAAATATTCACATAAAATTTTTCACGTTCACATGACTTTTAAGATGCTAGAAAGTGTGAATGTGTGTAATTTTTTACAAACCGGTTTATATTATTTATATCCAAATTAATATGAAAAATTATTTAAAAAAAAACTTTTTCCGTGTGTTCACAAGTAAAAAAAATTAAAAAAACTTTTTGCGTTTAGAATACAATTATATAACTTGTATTTGGAACTTTATCGATACGTACTTTTAGGTGACGTTTGGTTTGTGAAATGGAATTAGATGGAATTCGATTATAAATTTAGCTTGTTTGATTTCTTTGATAATCAAGACAAATGTTATATTTTATGTATTTTCATCAAATTCCTTTGTTTATAAGAATTCGAAAATCCTCCAAACACATACATGAATCAAATTCCAACTCACACATGAATTAGATTCCAACCTACCTCTTTAACCAATACTAGAAACTATTTTCTACTTTCACCGTCAACCATATTAATAACTAAAATTCCAATTCCAATTTCTTCTAATTACATTCCATGAACCAAACATCACCTTAAGTTTTTCTAATATTAAAACTAGGGGTGTTCAAAACCGGATATCCGAATTTTCGGATCGGATAGTGAATTTTGCTATCCGAATATCCGAAAATTCATATTTTTTAAAAAATTAAATCAAATTTTTAAATATCTAAATACAAATTCATATATCCAAATACATATTAAAGATACATATATCACAAACTAAATGTATCCGAAATTATTTTACTCAAAACGACTAAAAAAACTAAAATATATAAAATATTATTTAATAAATCTATAATATCAAGATAAAACTCAAAAATATTCATTAGAATAATAATAAACACTCAAATATTATGTAAATAATCAATAATAAAGATATAAAAAATTTTAAATTTTTTTTTTTTTGGATTTTCGGATATCGGATTGTCCGAAAATCTGGAATTTTACTATCCGAATCCGAAATTTCGGATATCCGATTTTTAGATATCCGAAATTTCGGATAGTTTCGGATCAGATTTTTGAATTTTTATTTTGGATTTTCGGATTCGGATTTTTATGAACACCCTGGTTAAAACCATAAAATGTTACTTTTCTGTTTTAACAGGGACCAAATTGCAAATTTCAGAAACATTGTATGAAGTAAGGAGAGTGGGGCGAAGAAGTATATAAGCTTACTGATAAAACTCGCCAGGGTTATGATAGATTTCACCGGCCAAAACGTCACCGTTTTTATAAAGCTGCGATACGTTACGAACGGTGGCAGCTATTCGGATCGCAGCTCGTGCTCTAGCAAGTTCCAACTCCAGCCGCCGACGTCCTCTCTGCAATTTTTCAACATTTCCGTTTCACAAATCGCAAATTGAATCAAAATCAACACAAATCAAAATCACGTAATTAAAACTAGATTATATCTTCTATCAATGCTTTAACTTTGTTCGATTTCAAAATTTCAATCATAAACTGATGAACACGCTACACACAAAAACATTAATTCCGATGGTGTGTATTGAGATCACGTCAAAAGTTTACGATTTCAGGCATGTACAATTTGTTACGTCAAACGCATATCTAAACAAGCAGACAATTTACAAAAATCAAAACGATGCAACTTCAATTGAATCTTACCAGAAACAGAAACAACGAATGATTGCTAACGGACTTCACCGTCGAATTTCAGTTTTCTAGGTTTAGGAAGACAGAATTGATTATGATTTATAAACCGGTAAAAACTTCAGTCTCGGATTGTAATAAATCGGAAAAGATAATTTTAACACAAATCTGAAATGTATACATACATGCACCGTATGTAATGTGTAGATATATCTGGTAACCGTCGGATAGATCGTAAATGTAGAGCTTTATAAACGAGAATCGGAATTAATTAAGAACGATAGTTCAATTCTTACGATGAAAGTTCGATTCCGATGGAGAAGAAGATATGAAGACGACGTTGATGATCGGAAATGCTCCGATGTAACGGAGGCTCTGAGCTTGTAATCTTCAGAACGTTGACTACTTAGGTTTAGCTTGCTTTGCAATTGAACCATCGGAATCAGAAATTCCGGTTTCGAATTTGAACTGCGGAAGAAGTAAGAGAAGTCAGTGCCGGAGGAGACGATCAGAGCTACGACGATAGTGGACAAGACAACGGCAGAAGCCGCCGCCACGTAAGCAGAAACTCCTCCGTATCTCGTCGTCGTCGGTTTCATGGTTAACGAGTCAGAACTCAGAACGTTATTTTCTTTCTCAATGTGTAATTATTTTATGCTAAATTCACGGCAGAAAAGGTCACTTTGGGTAGAATTACGAAATTGCCCCTACGACGTAACAAGCAATTCAAGGATTTATAGATGAAAAAAAAAATCCAATATCTTTTAGGACAAACTATATTTTAATAAATTAATATAATATATATTTTTTCTATCAATTAATGTAATGCACTTTTAATTGATTATCAACTAGTTTATAAAACAATGTATTACGTAGGTAATTTTTAGGGTTAATCACAAAAATATCCTAAAAAATTACTCATATTTTAAGTTTTACCCAAAAAAAGTCACATCATCAAAATACTTAACATTTTTGTTACCATATTTACGTAACGACCAATATTCCATTATTTATATATTTTTTATGTTTTTATTACATTTCATTACAAAAGTTGAATTATCATCTAAAGTACAATTACTTTACGTTACCAAATCTCATTATGCTTCTTCCCAAGAATAGATTTGGTAACGTAAAGGTAATGTACTTTACGTTATCTTTTGTAACGTAATACATTAAAATATATTAAAGGGAGAATTTCATATATACCCTTTCAAAACTTCATAATATCATATATATCCAACCTAAAATTTTAATATCACATATATCCCTCCTAGACATCATAATATCATATATATCCAATTTTAATTATTAATATCACATATATCCCTCTTAAACATCATTAATATTATATATAACCAAATTCATTAATTTAATTATTTTTATAACATTTAAAACTCATAATTAATATTGCTTATTAATTAATGACCATTATACCCTTACTTATTTCTTCTTTTAACTAAACTTCAAAATATATTATTTATCCAACTTAAATTAAAATATCATATCCCTTTCAATAATTTATATAATTTATTTTTGTAAACTTTAAATAAATTCTTCAAACTAAAACAAATTAACATTAAAAATAATAATAATAAAGTTGTGTTATATTTTTGTTCGTTTGTAATCAAATCTATCGTCTTATTATATCGTTTTATTTGTTTTTTTTTCTACAATAACCTATATACAATTAATTGATTACATATTATGTTTTTTTTTCTACAATAACCTATAATTTGTTATCCGATGTAATTAGTTGTGTATATTTTGTGTTAACGCTAATATTATATATATATATATATATATATATATATATATATATATATATATATATATATATATATATATATATATATATATATATATATATATATATATATATATATAGGGGAGGGTTCTTTTAAGAACCACAAATATTGTGGGAACCTAAGAACTAATCTCAGCCATTGATTTCATAGAATCAAGGGCTTAGATGTAAGGTGGCATTTTTGTAAATAAGAAAGCTTTAAGGGATAGTTTTGTTGGACAAATGGGCAGTTTAGGGGTAAAATGGGGATAAAAAAATAAAGCAACCGTTCAGTTTTCAAAGGTTAGGCCACGCTTCTTCTCCATCATTTCCCTCCCTCGAATTTCTCAACCTTCTCTCTACTCTCAAAAAACTTCCGCCGGAGAAACTTGATACCTCGCCGGAAGCCATGCATTCGTCGTCGGCGACTGAAGAAGAAACGCTTAACGAGTTGTACAACAAAGCAAAGCGTAAGAACAATGCGATTCTTTTAATAGAAATGGTTTTTTTTTTTTGAAAATTTTCGATGACCTGCATTTGGCGAAAATGCATTCTACAGGGAAGGGTGTTTCTAAACTAAAGGGAAAAGAAGATGACAGAGTTAAGGTGAAAAGATTTGCTTCGAGTAAGCCAGTACGATTGTCGTCTTCGGATGAGTTTGGTAAGGTTTTTTTTATAGTGATTTTGCCTTCTATGAACATTCTACGGTAGATAAACAGTCGATTTGATGATTATGATGATTATTTGGAGAATGTTTTATGTATTTGGCTTATTGGGAGGGTGGGTTTTCTGAAATGTATATATAAAAACCCTAGATTTTAGGGTTTGGGTCAATTTTAGATTATTTTTTGGGGATAAAAAAGAGTTAAAGAAGATGACGAATATGTTATTCTACGTAGAATGAGAAATTTATCGATGTTATTTTTAGGGTATGTTGAGTTTGATTCAGGTTAGGAAAGTATTCTACAACCCATTGACCTGTGGAGTCTGATGAAATGAATGATATTCTAAATAGAACTCAATATTCTTCAAGAAAAAGAACTTTAATGTTATCTCTCTTTATTTCTCTTAATACTTGGAAGAACGATAATTTGTTTATGATGGTTATGATGCTAATGTATTCTAGGTAGAATACTGTCCGTTATAGGAAAATGATAAATGTTATCTGCTTAAAAAAGTTGCTATTGAAGCATAACATTCTACATAGAATGTTTTATAGAATCAAATATTCTACTGTATGATTCTATGCTCAATAACGATAATTTGATTATGATGGTTATGATGGTAATGTATTCTAGATAGAATACTGTCCGTTATACGAAAATGATAAATGTTATCTGTTTAAAAAAGTTGCTATTCTACGAAGAAGCATAACATTCTACATAGAATGTTTATATATAATCAAATATTCTACGATATGATTCTATGCTCAATAATCGAAAAATGATTCATATACACCCTCTGTTTTGCTTTTTAGGGGATCATAATCTTAAATAAGTCCTATAACAGGATTTGATAATTTAAATTTGGCAGAATCTTCCGAAGAAGAAAAACAGCAAACAAAGAAAACCCGAAAGGGGGGAAAACTAAAGCATGTGAGGATCGATGACAAAGAAGAAGGAAGTGAATCTAGGGACACGGTTTCAGTGTCCTCGAAAAAGTCAAAGAGAGGAAAACTGAAAAAGATTTCTAGCCGGCGGACGAAACGAGAAAGAATTGATAGCTCCGATGATTCGGAATCATCCGTCTCATCATCGTCTGAAGGTATAATTTATTTATCTGAACAAATAAGAAAACACTGTTTTTTTTATAAACTACGTGTAATATAAAATTTCATTCTCCGTATAAGATTCTGAATATAATGAGATTTATCTACAAAGAATAAGTTCATTCCCCGTAGAATATATTTTAAATATGTTAAAGAAATTGGTTTACTCTAGGTATAAATCATTGATAAAACTACCCAGCCCTCTTTTTTACAAATAACCTATCGGAGATCATAATGATGCTAAACCGACGAAGATGATTTAAAGGAATTTTCATTTTATCACAGATAAACGAGTGAAGACAAAAAAGAAGAAGGAGCGTAAAAGGAAGAGAGAGGATACATGTTTTGATATTTCGGAAAGATTCTTGGATGCAATAGTAGAGAAACTCGCATCTAAAACCAAGCAACAAGCTTTAGGAGAAAAAGGGACCAAAGGAGGGAAATTTCAAAGGGATAAACGACCAAGATTGACTCGAGACAACGTTAAACGAGAAATCAAGGAGGAAGCATCGGTCAAAAATGAGGATGTGGATGATCAAACCGGAGTTAGGGTGCTGAAATCGCGCTTCTCACCCGGAACGTTGATGAAGGCTGCGTCGATGATGACTGAAGGACAAAAAAAATTGTCAAGCAACTAGGTTTGGGTAGTCTTTTAGACATGAAAGTTTCAGGGATTCCGTCAAAACTTGGATACTACGTGATAGATAATTTCAACCCAGAAAGCTGTAGCATGCTGCTGGAGCAAGGAGAGCTATTAATAACGAAGGATAGGATCCACAGCGTGTTTGGCATACCCAAGGAAGGGATTGATATATCCCGGTTAGCGGTGGCGAATAAGAGGGACGTAGTGACAAGAATGTGGAAGGACCAATTTAAGAGTTCAGAAATAAGGCCGTTAGATGTTTTAGAGGCTATTTCGGACAAAAACATTTCAGACAGAATGTTCACTCTGAATTTCATTGTTTTGGTTTCGACTATTTTGGCTGAAGGAACCCGGATGGGCTTAGTCAACCAGCGACTTTTGCCATTGATGAGGCCGGGAGAAGAGTTTCAAACTTTGGATTGGTGTGGATACATACTTGACGTCTTGAAGCAGTGCAAGTTTCATTGGCGAAGGTAGCAAGCGGATTCTGCCATTGCGGCCCTCTGGTTTTATTAACTGTAAGTACCAAATATTTATTTTTGAACCAAATATTAAAGCATGAAAACTTATTGGTCATATTCTATGTTCCTGGGCTTTTTGTTTTCTTCGTAGAATGATATATCATTCTACATAGAATGGAATTATTATATATTAAAGCATGAAAACTTATTGGTCATATTCTATGTTAAAATCTAGTTATTTCTGGAATAACTGAAATTGATATGTTGCATCATTCTATTAGAAAACTGGAAATTCTATATATCATTTTCATAGAATAGGGGACAAAAGTGTGACTAGAAGTATTATTTTTAACATACTGAAAAAATATTCTATGTAGGATGGAAAATTTTATTGATCATCTATGCTTAAATAAAAAACATTCTACATTAGAATGAGAATCTATGAGGGAAATCGACATATTATATTTAATACAATGAAAAACATTCAATATATGATGAATACTTCTATAAAACATCTATGAATGAAAAAAAAAACATTCTATAGAGGGATGAAAAACCAGTTGGAGAATTAGATAGATTTTTAAGAATAGAATACAAATATTCTATGAATGATGGAAATCGACATAATATTTTTAATACAATGAAAAACGTTAAATTTATCTTGAATAATTCTATAAGTCATTCTATAGGAGAATGACAACCAATAGGAGAATTAGATAGATTTTTAAAAATAGAATAAAAATATTCTATAAACATTCTATAAAACATCTATGAATGAAAAAAAAACATTCTATAGTAGAATGACAACCCAATGGGAGACTTTGATAGATTTTTAAAAATAGAATAAAAATATTCTATGTATGATGGAAACCGACAACTCTGTTTTTGGAACTGTTATTAACAGAAAACATTATTTTTTGTTCAGCTGTTATATGTAGATTATGTTTCTTGGGAACACAACTATGTGTCGAGGTCTAGACCATTGATAAAGACCTGGGAGTATACAACCCTAAGGAGACGAGAGGGTGATGAGTTGAAGAGTGGTGGATTTGGGATTGGCTCGATTCTTGATGATGTTGAACAGGAAGACGATGACGTTGACTCTGCAGCAAACCAAAAAGATGATGAAGAGGCTGCTGTTGTTGTGGATGTTGCGAGAGATATTCAGAAAATTGAAAACAAATACAACGAGGCTTTGGAGGGCAAAGAGATTCTGACAACGATGGTTAGAGAAGCTTTAAATAAGTTTCCGGATAATGATGACTTGAAGCAACTGGAATCGAAAGTGATGCGGTTGTTTGGTGAAGAAGAAGAGATTGAAGGAGCGACAGTACAAACCGAGACACAATTTTGGAATTCCCCAGGGGTTATTGCCGAAATGGACAAAAGCTTGGACCAACTCACGAAAAGAAAGTCAACCGTTCTGGTGGGCCAGATGACACCCCCAAGCTTCAGTCTGGGGCTAACACAAGACGAAAAAAGGGGAACTGAAGGAGATGAAAAAGAAAACCAGAAGAAGGTCGGGGAGGATGTTATGCCCGAGAAAGAAGAAAGAGTAAAAGAAAAGGAGACTGCACAAGCGAACCAAGCTGTTATGCAGGTTGTTGAGGAGGTCATGGCCGAGGATGAGCCACCAGTTTCAATCCCAATAGATGACAAAGGAAAAGAGGTTGTGAAGAATGTTGCGGACGAAAAAACTCCAACAGACGTTCGAGTACGAATGTCGTCGTCGTTTTTGAGGTCACCGTATGTCTCGCGTATGGTGAACAGCCTTACAAAGCTGGACGACGTGGAGAGGACTGTTTGGCAATTCATTTTATGCTTTAAAGACACGGATCCCTGGTACTTTATTTCATATATTTGATTTTCAAGTAACTTTTTGTTATTCATAGGTAATCGGCTGTATTCAATTGTTTTTAACAGCCTAATTGTTTGTTCAGTTCCTATTGTCTCATGTACTCGATCTGCATTTTGTGACAGCGAAAGCATGTTCAAAACAGAGAGTTTGGGTTTTAGTACCCGTGTCCACTTTGAAAGCCTAGCCCATGATGCGTGGGTCTATTACGGGGTTATAGACCTATGGGCGATTGTGCTGAATGAAGAAGAACCAAAGACCATCTCCCGGAAGACAGACCCCTTCCGCTTGTTTGTGAGCGTTGATGCTTTGGTAAGTTATTCGTGTTTTCGGACGTTAATGAAAAGAGCAATCTGTGATTCTGTGCATCGTATTTTGAGAAAGTTTCTTCTTATATTAATCTATTCAAACCTATATTAATCTTTCGCACACAGATTTTCCATAAATCTGTGGTTACCATTTTATTATATATATATATATATATATATATATATATATATATATATATATATATATATATATATATATATATATATATATATATATATATATATATATATATATATATATATATATATAGGATATGAAAGAACACTACATATAATTCTAACACATTATATGCAGAATGGTAGTATTATATATGTAAATGAAATCCATTCTATGTAGAATCTAAGGCATTCTGTGAACATAGAGGGTATAATTCAAAAAACATTCTACGCAGTATAGGTAATATTCTATATATAATTAAACCCCATGCTCCGAAGGATATAAGACATTCTACAAACTTTGTGTATAATTCTAAAAATATTCTACGCAGAATAGGATTATTCTAGATAAAATAGAAACATATTCTACGTAGAATTGTTACCCCCCGACTTATTTTTGTTGTTTTAGTAACAAAAATGATTATCTTTATAGTGTATCTTATTTATCTCAGAACGACGCCATGGTAAAGACTCACGAGTTTGATAAGAAGCTCCAGAGTATATTCAACGCAACCATGAACTCTATGTGCGAAATTCCTGGGTTGCAAAAAGTAGAAATGTTCAAAGTTGACATGGTATGACCGCTGAATTCTAATAATAACGTATTATGAACTTCATCCGGTAACTCTTCTTGACATTTTGATAACGCAGGTGTTTTTCCCGATAATTCGCTCCCAACACTTCTATTTGATAGTGTTCAACTTGAAAAAACCAAGCATCGACGTTATCGACAACAGTGGAATGGAGGTCGATTTTTCTGCGAAATATTCAATAATCCCCGAACGCTTGGTACTAGAATAAAATGTTTCATAATATAATATATTTTTCTTCCATGATCGAAAAGTATCATAACATATTATGATTTTCTCCGTTGGTGCAGCACATGTACTTCTCACACTACCTTGCGTTGATAGAACACCCGAAAGCAGTTGCAATTGAAAAGTGCACCCCAAAACGATTAAAGGTTAAATGGGCGACTAAGCAGAACAGCGTGGATTGTGGGGTCTTTTTGATGAGACATATGGAGACATACAAAGCGCAAAAAAGCTGGGATTGTGGGCTGGAGACCGAGGGAAAGAAACAGAAATCAATACTTCGGAAGCTGAGGGCGAAATACCTGACAAAAATAATTCTGTCGGATATAAACCAGCTAAAGAAGGAGTTTCTGCTGAAGTGCGAGGAGTTCTGGAAGATTGGTGAAGATAAGGTGAAGGAGTTGGTGGAAGCATCAAAGTTGGAGGCTGAGGCCCGTCTATCTATTCTTGATTAAAACATTTAATGAATTCTCAAAAACAATGATCTAGGCTTGTGGTTGGAAAACATGTTTCGTTGACGATTTTATTTTTATTTTGAAGTACCTACGCTGATGCTTGGCTAAAAAACTTGGTAGTTTCATCAGCATAATGGGTTTGTCATTATGGAAAATGACTTATCGAACATGCATCTATTTAAAATCATTCATAGAATATTTGCATTCTGAGTTAAAAGTCTATGTATGCATTCTGAATATGTGGGTTATAGTAATGAATTCAATCTGTAATCTGTTCCATTCTATAGCTGATTAATGAATTATATGCCAGACACAGAATAGTTCATTTATAAATAGAATTAAAAATTCTATGTATTATATGGAATTTATCAATTCTATGACACCTCTAACACGCATTTATATATATTGAATGAAAACTTCTATGTATTCTGGGGAGATAATCATTTCTATGACAACTCTAACAAGCATTTATATATGTTTAATAAAAACTTCTATCAATTATGTTGAATTAATCTATTTATATATATATATATATATATATATATATATATATATATATATATATATATATATATATATATATATATATATATATATATATATATATATATATATAAGATATGAAAAAACTCTGCATATAATTTTAACACATTATATGCAGAAGGGTAGTATTCTATATATAAATGAAATCCATTCTATTTAGAATCAAAGGCATTCTGTAAAAACAGTGTGTATAATTTTAAAAACATTCTACGCATAATATGTAATATTCTATATAGAATTGAAACCCATGCGACGTAGAATATAAACATTCTACAAAACATTGGGTATAATTCTATAAATATTCTACGCATAATAGGTAATATTCTATTTATGACAATTCTAACGCGCATTTATATATATAGAATGAAAAATTCTAAATCTATTCACTGACAACTCTAAAACGCATTTATTATAAACTCGCATTTATATAAAAACACATTATGGGGCATAGAAAAACACAATATACTAAAACAATCTTCGAACAAAATAGAAATAACATATATAAAATGTCTTCCACCTCAATACAAAAAGTATAACTGACATATCTTTATCAAATAAGAACATGCAATACTTCCCCCACTTAGCCGCTCATTTCCCTTTAAGCGGGCAGTTACGAGAATCATGATTTGATTGGCTGTTACAGGACCTGCATAACCGAGTGCGTTTGTGGCTCTCGACTACCTTTTTCTCCTTTAGACCGATCAACCTTTTGTTTGTCCCGCATCCTTTATTGCGAATACCAGTTGGAACATGAATATTTACAGTTTCAGGGGCTTTTGATCCCAGAAGCCTCTCAAAGGTTTCATCCTTGTTGAAGCTAGCCATACACTTCCCATCGACGTCAACCTCCCCGACATCTTTCTTGAACATTTCAAAAAGCGTATTAATCTTTTCAGGTGAATCATTAAGACATAAAACAACGTTCTGGACGTAACTCATAAACTCATATGCTTCCTTTCTTATATAACTGGATTCAGCAATATCTTTGCGCATGCGGTTAAAGAAAGTCGACTCTTTGGTCCAACGGGGCATAATGTAATTATTGGGGATCTTTTGGACGTCGTTTACATCTAGAACACAAAAAATGTGACGACAAAGCAACCCCATCCGGGTGAACATCCGACAATCACAATCAATGGAGCCCGTGATGGAGTCTTTTACAACCTGTATTAAAATAAAAATAATCAATTTCTGTGGAAAATCATTAAATTACGTAGAATGATCCTTCATTGATCTGTAGAATGATGATGATCTAGGTAGCACATGAGACCATTCTGCTTATTCTATGATTTTATGCTACATAGAGTGGGAGTTTTTACATAGAATATATGCTATTCTATGTATACGCACATAATTCTACATAGAATATAAGCTATTCTATGTAGAATAGAAATAGTTCATTTTTACGTATACGCACATAATTATACATAGAATATATGCTATTCTATATAGAATAGAAATAGTTCATTTTTACGTATACGCACATTATAAGGCAAGGTATAACATATTCTACGAAGAATATTCTAATTTTACGGAGAATAGGATTTATTTTAATATAGAATACTGATATTCTTCATAGGATATGAGACAATTTCTGTTTTAGAACAACACACATGCCTGACATAGACTATATCATTCTACATATACGTTATATAGAATATCTACAAAAAGAAATATACATTAGAGTCAGATAATGAAAAAAATACTAAAAACAAGATTTTGAAGGAATTGAACCTTGAAATCCTTTTTCTGAAAATTTTCCGCAGTTTTATCCTTTATTGTGATCACCTCCATTGATTCATCTTGTGATGTCCCGATCTGGACACATGCTGTTAACCCCGAAGAAATTTCATCCTGGACATACTTGAAAATCGAGTGAGAGTATACCTCATGGGCGTGCCTCTCAATAGCAAGGTGGGTCTTCATTGTTTCGCTCCTTGTGTCATCTTCTACATCTAACTCAAATTGAGCATTTCTCTGTTTTTCCATGGCGCCTTCGAATCGCATCATGAACTCAACTAAAGTAGATTGGTAATTTTTGCAAACTTTAAAAAAGGAATTTTCACTTTCAGAAAGAGATGTTGTTCTCATTAACCCGTTTATCGGAACATCAACGAAAAACGCAGGAATGCATAACTCACGATCCTTGTGAATGTCATTAAACCATCTGTTGCCTGCTAAATTGTAGTCTCCTATGAATAAGTTCCATTTCCTTTCGAACTCATCAACTTCCATGTTGCGAGACCACACTATATCGTTAAACCTCGCACGAAACTCGTTATCATTGAAAAGTTCGTAGCACACCTGCGTCAATTCAAGCAATTGTATGTTACTGACAAAAAAAAAAATACACCACATTACACTGAAAAACGGAAATTATTGGTCGGGCAAACACCTTATGTGGCAACTTTTGGGTTATATGCCACATGCACAAACGGTGTTTTGCGGATCTGAAAACAGTTGCTACTGCTTGCTTTACTGAAGCATCCTGGTCGGTAACAATGAGGTTTGGTTCATGCCCCATATTACGAACAAAAGCATCAAACAACCACGCGTATGACTCAATAGACTCGCTTGCTATTAAACCAGCCCCGAATGTCACGCATTTCTTGTGATTATCAATTCCAGTGAAAGGCACAAACACCATCATGTATCTGAAAAAACAAACATATCATGTAATTCTTTTTGAAAAAATATGAAAATTCTCTGTATAATAATGCCATTCTATGTAGAATGATATATCATTCTACGTAGAACAAAAAAGCCCAGGAACATAAAATACTCTAAAAAATAAACGAACACTTACTTATTATGGGGCTCAATAGAAGAAACAACATATCATGTAATTCTATAAGAAAAAATATGAAAATTGTAACATCCTCGGATTTAAATTATTGTATTTGAAGTTTATTAAGTTTAAAATTTGTAATTTGCATAATTAAGTTGGACTATGAAAATGATTATGTGTTCAGTTATTTAAAGTTGGTTGTTATTTTAAGAAATTAAGGAATATTAAGAATGTCAAATTATTTTGGTTTAGTATGATAATTTTTATAAGTTAGTGATGTTAAAAGTAATGATGAAATCAGTATTTAATGGAACCGGATAAGTTGAGGGGCTAAAAGTGTCAATAGCCGAAACTTTAGATTAAAAGACTCTTTGGTGTCTTTCATCTTCATTTCACCATTTGAATTCACAAGAATTCTCTCGGCTCTCTCTCTCTCTAAAATACTCAAGATCATTAAAACTTGGATTCGAAGTCTGCAAATTTGAAAAGAGGTTGCATTCAAGGAACTATTACTACTGCAATCGAAGATTTGAGGTAAAAATCCTTTAAAATTCGAATTTAGAAGCATTATTGGTTCGGTTTTGTTAAAATCCGAATTCATAGATTTGGGGATTAAATGTTGATGCATGTATGATATTGTTATGGAATCATTAAAATCGAGTGTTAAGGTTGATATATATCAAATTTCAGCTTCTGATTTGCACTATAAGTCTGATTTTGGAGATTGTGTGTGTGTTATAGTGTGTGTGTTCTACGGATGGAACAAAATGAGCAAAATGGGTTTTATTTGATATGTAATAGTGTTAATGTTAGTGTTAAAGTGGTTGAAATTAAGTGTATTTTAGTCGGTATAATTTATTTCATGTACTGAATTAGTACCAAAAAGGACTTGGATTAAATCTGGAAATAATAAAACTGCACAAGTTTGAACATCAGATGGTCCAAATTCGGATCCATGATGAACTCGGATCTGATCCGAATCCGGATACCTTCGAACTTAGGATGAGGTCTGAATTTCTGGAAAATTTATATGGCAAAAATAATCTAAGTGTTTGAATTTAGGACGGGGTCCGAATTCGGTTGGAGACCGAATTCGGATGTGGTCCGAAGTTAGCATGTGGTCCGAAATGTGATAATCAAAATGGTAAAACACTATAAGTGTTGTATTTCGGATATGGGTCTGAATTCGGATATGGACCGAATTAGGATATGGTCCGAATTTGACATAGGTCCGAAATAGGGCATATATTGGGACCGAATTAGGGTTCATATGAGAACCGAATTGGGGGTCCGAACTCGGGTGGGGTCCGAATTCGGACATGGATCCGAATTTGGGATCAAAAATGGTAAAAACTTATAGAAATTAAGTTTTATGGAATTAAACAAGATATTAACACAATGTGTTGTTACAAATGACTTACAGGTCCCTTGTGGTGTTGTTTAACCCACTGTGAGTACCTTTGATTTTTAACATGTCTGCATCTGCTTTATGTTTGCATTGCCTGCTGAGGCCTGTTGTTTCATGTTCGTTTGGCATTCTACTAACATGCGTTTATGTTGATGCACATTCATATTTGTTGCATGTCCGTTCATTTGTTGTGCATCCTTTCGATGGACCTGAGTGGTCGCATCTGTACTCTGATGTTACTGTGCTATATGACCAAGAGTTTGACACCTCTGTGGTCAGGATAGACAGTAGGTCATCCCCGATGTAATGTCTGCCTCAGATGGTTGGTTATTCTTATGCCGAGTGTCAGCTCGAAGGAGCTGCGGCTCAGGTTTGCGTATCTGGGATACGTGTGGAGTATACGGTATGTGTTACCGCGGATACTCTGGGGGCATCATAAAGATTTGTAGAATGTGTGAAAATCATCTGGTATTCACTAAGCATTCGCTTACCTTTTAGTTGTTGAATTTTTACAGGAAAAGGGAAGTCTACAGTTGGACCGTCTAGCTAGGTCGTTTATTGAAGTGATTTGAAGATTTCCGCTGTTTATCTTGGTATTTGTTCTATGGAAACAATGTTGTAATAATTTTGGGGATGATGTAATACATTTGAGTATGTAGACTTAGAAATGTAACTTATGTAGCACCGTAGGGTGTATGACAAATTTGAATTATCTTATGTTGTATTTTATGCTTCCGCAAATTAATTTAAGCTATCAGATCATTATGTTATTTACTTGTTGGTGATTAATCCTGGGTGAATTGTAATTGGTGGTTAATGTGGCAAGGGTGTCACAGCGTATGGTATCAGAGCAGTAGTTTGAGATTCAAGTGTCCGTGAGGTCTTGGTCTCAAACATTAAGTGTTGACATGTAGTGATACTAAGTAATGATCTGAACTAAGATAGGTTGCGATCTAGTAATCCTAAGAATATTGACTATCATACGGGACAATTGGGTGGTGTCTATAAATAAATGACATGTTACTAAATAAGTTATATGTTTCATATTTCAGAACATGTCTGGAGGAGGAATGACACCAGAAGAGACGAGAGAAATGATGCTAGCCATGATGGCTGAGCAAAATCGGATGATTCAAGACCAATTTCGGGCTCGAGATGAGGCCGAAGCTAAACGAAGAGAAGATAAGAGAAAGAATAAGGAAAAGGAGGGAGGAAACAATGACGAGCAAGATGACAACACTGGGTCATCTAATAGGCCCAGGGGTTGTCGTTTCAAGGACTTTAAGGGAAATGGAGCCGTTGAATTTACTGGACTGGGTGATGCTGTTGCCGCTCTGGAATGGATAACAGCCACTGAACGGACATTCCGAATCAGCGATTGTGCTGAAAAGGATATGGTCTGATTCGCTACTGCAATGTTCACCAAGGATGCAGTAATGTGGTGGAACTCGATGGTGAATGCGTTAACTATGGAGAAAGTATCTGTTATGACATGGGCTGAGTTTACTGAAATCTTCACTCAGCAATATTGCCCGGCCGATGAGCGCCGAAGACTTGAAGCAAAGTTCATGACGTTGGTACAGGGGACTAAGTCTGTGTCCCAGTATGCTGTAGAGTTTACGAGGCTGAGTTTGTTCGCGCCTCATCAAGTGGATACCGAGGAAAGGAAAGTGACCAGGTTTGAGGCTGGTCTTGATTTGGAAATCCGGAGGGTGATGAGCAATGTACGCTACCCCACATTTGCTGGTTTGCTGGAGGCCGCCAGGAATGTGGAACAGATCTTGGGTATGTCGGGATACGTGATGGGGTCCGCTGCTGCTTCAGTCAACCCAACTCAACCTTCACCACCGAAACGCCAACGCGAAGGAGGTTATTCTGGTTCTTCACGATCATCGCAGTACTCGCCGCAACAGTCCTTCCGTCGACAGTCTAGTTCTTCTGGTCGCGCACGTGCTTACTCTATCAACACCGAGCCGCAGTATTGTAACAAGTGTCATCTGGAACACTTCGGTAAGTGCACCAACGGGCGTGCGTGTTTTTGCTGCGGAGAGTTGGGCCACTTTCAAAATGAATGCCCACGGAGATCTGATGCTTGCCATAAGTGTGGAGTATGGGGGCACTATAGTCGGAATTGTCGAAAGAATACTCCAGCAGTTGCTGCTCCAACATCAACACGATCTTCAGGAGGTTCAAGCGGTGGGTCAGTTAACCAAGGTCGGGGTCAGTCGCAAAGGGCACCGGCTCGTGCATTCCAGATTACTGCAGAAGAGGCTAGGGAAAACCCGGAGGTGGTCACGGGTATGTTTATTGTAAACTCTTTACCTGCAAGAGTATTATTTGACTCGGGTGCCAATAGATCGTTTGTATCTACTATGTTTGCACAACAACTTGCCATGCCTTTGTCTAAGCTATCTGCTGTACTAGATATTGAAACTGCTAGTAATACTCTAGTTAAAGTAGATCATGTATACCGAAACTGCACCTTAGTGATTGAAGATGTAGTCTTCAATTTAGACTTGATTCCGATCGAGTTTAGTGAATTTGATGTAATTATCGGGATGGATTGGTTGATAGAGAATGAAGCCCACATAGTATGTAAGAAGCGAATGATCAAGATAACTACTCCGGAGGGGCGTGAGATCTGTATTTATGGGGATAGGAGAAGTGGGGATCTGTGTTTGTTGACTGTTGCAAAAGCTCGAAAGCTTGTTGCAAAGGGATGTGACGCCTACCTGGCATATGCTATAGATGCCAAGGCTGAGAAGAAGACGTTGGCCGATGTGCCTGTTGTTTCACAATTCCCGGATGTGTTTCCGGAAGACTTGTCTGGCGTGCCGCCTGAGAGACAAGTGGAATTTAGAATTGATCTGATCCCTGGAGCTGCACCGATAGCACGTTCTCCGTATCGCCTTGCTCCTACTGAAATGAAAGAGATGATGACACAACTCCAGGAGTTGTTGGATAAGGGCTTCATTCGACCAAGTTCATCGCCGTGGGGAGCTCCGGTGTTATTTGTTAAGAAGAAAGATGGCACCATGAGGATGTGCATCGATTACCGGGAGCTGAATAAATTGACAATCAAGAACAAGTACCCGTTGCCGCGGATAGATGATTTGTTTGACCAGTTACACGGGGCGTGTGTCTTTTCTAAGATTGACCTGAGGTCGGGATATCATCAGCTGAAGGTTCGAGAAGAAGATGTGCCTAAGACAGCTTTTAGGACACGTTACGGGCATTACGAGTTCTTGGTTATGCCTTTTGGGTTAACCAATGCCCCGGCTGTCTTTATGGATTTGATGAACCGAGTTTGCAGACCGATGTTGGACAAGTCGGTAATTGTTTTTATAGATGACATTTTGGTGTATTCAAAGTCTGAAGCCGAACACGCTGATCATCTAAAGGAGTTATTGGAATTGCTAAGAAAGGAAAGGTTGTATGCCAAGTTCTCAAAATGTGAGTTTTGGCTGCAACAGATTCAGTTTTTAGGACATGTGATATCGGGGGCCGGAATTTCAGTAGATCCGGCTAAGGTAGAAGCGGTAAGGAATTGGGAGCCGCCTCGCTCAGCTACGGAAGTCAGAAGTTTCCTTGGGCTGGCAGGCTATTATAGGAGATTCATTAAGGACTTTTCAAAGATTGCAGTCCCTTTAACGATGTTAACAAAGAAGAATGCACCGTTTGTATGGGAAACTGTGCAGCAGGAGGCGTTTGATATTTTGAAAAAGACGTTAAGTGAAGCACCGATACTTGCCCTACCAGAGGGTAATGAGGACTTTGTGGTATACACGGATGCTTCGAAGTTGGGACTTGGCGCGGTATTGATGCAACGTGGAAAAGTTATAGCTTATGCTTCGAGACAGTTAAAGCAGCACGAAAAGAACTACCCGACTCATGACTTGGAGTTGACTGCAGTCACTTTTGCACTGAAATTGTGGAGACACTATCTGTATGGAACTAAGTGTCAGTTATACACTGACCATAAGAGTTTAAAATACATATTTAGTCAGAAGGAGCTCAATATGAGGCAGAGACGTTCGATGGAACTTATAAAGGATTACGATTGTGAAATCCTTTATCATCCCGGGAAGGCTAACGTGGTAGCCGATGCTTTGAGCCGCAAAGCATATGTCAAGGATTGCTGTTACATGTTGACATCTACTATGCTAACATCCACTATTATTGATGATGTCAAGGCCGCTCAAGAGGAAGCCTTGAAAGACGAGAATGTTGGTGCTGAAGATATAAGAGCACAGATTAAGGATATGGAAACAAGTGAATCGGGGTTGAAAGGCATCTACGGAAGAATCTGGGTGCCAAAGTATGGAGGCATGAGAAAGGTGATCATAGAAGAAGCTCACCAATCGAAATTTTCTGTACATCCCGGGAGCACAAAGATGTACAACGAGCTGAAAGCAGACTTCTGGTGGCCCGGATTAAAGAAAGATATCGGACAGTATGTGGAGAGATGCCGAACTTGTCGGTTAGTGAAAGCCGAACACCAGCAGCCTTACGGTAGTTTGCAACCGCTTCCCATCCCGGAATGGAAGTGGGAGCATATCACAATGGACTTTGTCACGAAGTTGCCGAAAACTAGGCGTCAACACGATGCGGTGTGGGTAATTGTTGATAGATTAACCAAGTCGGCACAATTCATTCCCATAAGAGAGAGTTATTCACTGGAAAAGTTAGCACAGATCTACTTGGACGAGATAGTTGCTAGACATGGAGTACCGAAGTCCATTGTATCGGATCGGGACAGCCGATTTACTTCCAACTTTTGGTCGGCTTTACAAGAAGGATTGGGAACGAGAATAGCTATGAGTACGGCTTACCGTCCACAAACTGATGGTCAAAGTGAACGGACCATATTAACGCTCGAAGATATGATGCGGTCGTGTGTGTTAGACCTCGGTGGCAATTGGGACGATCATTTGCCACTGATCGAGTTTTCATATAACAACAGTTACCACGCGACGATCAAGAAAGCACCGTTTGAGGCATTGTATGGGAGAAGATGTAGGACTCCTACATGTTGGAGGGAAACCGGAGAAACGCCGATTGCTGGGCCGGCATTATTGCAGGAAACAAATGAGAAGATTCAGTTGGTGAGACAGAATATGAAGGCGGCCCAGGATCGCCAGAAAAGTTATTACGACAGAAGGCACAAACCAATCAGCTTTGAGGTAAATGATTGGGTATATTTGAAGGTGTCACCTATGAGAGGTGTTACACGTTTTGTAAAAAGAGGAAAGCTGGCTCCAAGATTTGTTGGGCCATTTAAGATAATAGAAAAAGTTGGAAACCAGTCATATCGTTTAGAATTGCCTGAAGAGATGTCGGGCATACATCCGGTGTTCCATGTGGGAAATCTCAGGAAGTCATTCACTGCCGAAAACGAAGATTGGGCAGATCACACTGAATTGCAAATCGATGAAAGGCTCCGATATGTTGAAGAGCCTGAATGTGTGTTAGATACGAAAGTAAAGAAGCTAAGGAGCAAGGAGATAGAGATGGTGCTTGTACGTTGGAAGCATCATAAAGGAACAAATCATACGTGGGAGCCTAAATCTGAGATGTTGAAGAAATATCCGAAACTGTTCGAATCCGAGTAACTTCGAGGACGAAGTTTGAGCGTGGTGGAGCCCATGCTGTAACATCCTCGGATTTAAATTATTGTATTTGAAGTTTATTAAGTTTAAAATTTGTAATTTTCATAATTAAGTTGGACTATGAAAATGATTATGTGTTCAGTTATTTAAAGTTGGTTGTTATTTTAAGAAATTAAGGAATATTAAGAATGTCAAATTATTTTGGTTTAGTATGATAATTTTTATAAGTTAGTGATGTTAAAAGTAATGATGAAATCAGTATTTAATGGAACCGGATAAGTTGAGGGGCTAAAAGTGTCAATAGCCGAAACTTTAGATTAAAAGACTCTTTGGTGTCTTTCATCTTCATTTCACCATTTGAATTCACAAGAATTCTCTCGGCTCTCTCTCTCTCTAAAATACTCAAGATCATTAAAACTTGGATTCGAAGTCTGCAAATTTGAAAAGAGGTTGCATTCAAGGAACTATTACTACTGCAATCGAAGATTTGAGGTAAAAATCCTTTAAAATTCGAATTTAGAAGCATTATTGGTTCGGTTTTGTTAAAATCCGAATTCATAGATTTGGGGATTAAATGTTGATGCATGTATGATATTGTTATGGAATCATTAAAATCGAGTGTTAAGGTTGATATATATCAAATTTCAGCTTCTGATTTGCACTATAAGTCTGATTTTGGAGATTGTGTGTGTGTTATAGTGTGTGTGTTCTACGGATGGAACAAAATGAGCAAAATGGGTTTTATTTGATATGTAATAGTGTTAATGTTAGTGTTAAAGTGGTTGAAATTAAGTGTATTTTAGTCGGTATAATTTATTTCATGTACTGAATTAGTACCAAAAAGGACTTGGATTAAATCTGGAAATAATAAAACTGCACAAGTTTGAACATCAGATGGTCCGAATTCGGATCCATGATGAACTCGGATCTGATCCGAATCCGGATACCTTCGAACTTAGGATGAGGTCTGAATTTCTGGAAAATTTATATGGCAAAAATAATCTAAGTGTTTGAATTTAGGACGGGGTCCGAATTCGGTTGGAGACCGAATTCGGATGTGGTCCGAAGTTAGCATGTGGTCCGAAATGTGATAATCAAAATGGTAAAACACTATAAGTGTTGTATTTCGGATATGGGTCTGAATTCGGATATGGACCGAATTAGGATATGGTCCGAATTTGACATAGGTCCGAAATAGGGCATATATTGGGACCGAATTAGGGTTCATATGAGAACCGAATTGGGGGTCCGAACTCGGGTGGGGTCCGAATTCGGACATGGATCCGAATTTGGGATCAAAAATGGTAAAAACTTATAGAAATTAAGTTTTATGGAATTAAACAAGATATTAACACAATGTGTTGTTACAAATGACTTACAGGTCCCTTGTGGTGTTGTTTAACCCACTGTGAGTACCTTTGATTTTTAACATGTCTGCATCTGCTTTATGTTTGCATTGCCTGCTGAGGCCTGTTGTTTCATGTTCGTTTGGCATTCTACTAACATGCGTTTATGTTGATGCACATTCATATTTGTTGCATGTCCGTTCATTTGTTGTGCATCCTTTCGATGGACCTGAGTGGTCGCATCTGTACTCTGATGTTACTGTGCTATATGACCAAGAGTTTGACACCTCTGTGGTCAGGATAGACAGTAGGTCATCCCCGATGTAATGTCTGCCTCAGATGGTTGGTTATTCTTATGCCGAGTGTCAGCTCGAAGGAGCTGCGGGTCAGGTTTGCGTATCTGGGATACGTGTGGAGTATACGGTATGTGTTACCGCGGATACTCTGGGGGCATCATAAAGATTTGTAGAATGTGTGAAAATCATCTGGTATTCACTAAGCATTCGCTTACATTTTAGTTGTTGAATTTTTACAGGAAAAGGGAAGTCTACAGTTGGACCGTCTAGCTAGGTCGTTTATTGAAGTGATTTGAAGATTTCCGCTGTTTATCTTGGTATTTGTTCTATGGAAACAATGTTGTAATAATTTTGGGGATGATGTAATACATTTGAGTATGTAGACTTAGAAATGTAACTTATGTAGCACCGTAGGGTGTATGACAAATTTGAATTATCTTATGTTGTATTTTATGCTTCCGCAAATTAATTTAAGCTATCAGATCATTATGTTATTTACTTGTTGGTGATTAATCCTGGGTGAATTGTAATTGGTGGTTAATGTGGCAAGGGTGTCACAAAAATTCTCTGTATAATAATTCCATTCTACGAAGAAAACAAAAAGCCCAGGAACATAGAATACTCCAAAAAATAAACGAACACTTACTTATTTGCAGAATACGTGGCGTCGGCAGATACAACATCCCCAAAAGCTTTGTAGTTCAGTTTCATGGTTTCGTCAGCCCAAAACAAACATACTAACTCTCCCTCACTGTTACATTTGTACTCACATGAAAAATTTGGAACATCATTTGCTTTGCTTATCAAGCGGTCAACAACCATTTGAGCATCACTATCCCCAATGAATCGATTCAAATCTCTTTTAAAATTTTTTGATGCGTTCCTACTAAATTTTAAGTTCTTATAACCACCGGCAATGTCGGACAAGTATCTACGAGCAACAACAGGACCAACATTCGCCCTAGACATGTCGTGTAACAAAGTCTTATCAGCGAAGTCAAGCTGTCTGCGCTTCTTAAGCATGTGTTTCCTGTCATCTGATAACAACCGATGGCTGTGCCTCTCGACAAAATCGTATACAAGGTACTTTTTTGAAGCCACGGACAACAACTTTATCTTCACACAGGCGCCACATTCTGCCCGACCGCTTTTCCCTCGACGAAGTTTGTTCTCAGGCGCAGGATTGCCTTCTTTATTGCATAATATATATTTGATTGTAACAACCCCATCGCTATTCTTTTTTGTCGTTCCTTTTCTAGTGTCAAATCCAGATAAATCAGCATACTTTTCATACACTCCAATAGCATCGTCCAACGAAGAATACACACTATATTTTTGCGGTTTTAAATGAGACGGGACGTTGGGAATCCAATATCTCCCTCCCCCTGGAGTTATCTCCTCAGAACCCTCGTCATTTATCAACGTCCTTAACGTTTCATCTTTACCCGAATCTGTGATTTTGAAAAAAAAACAAAGCTTAGGAAATATGAAACAAACAAAAAGATACATTAAACTCGAAAAAAAGGATACATATTCAAAGAATAACAAAAAACTAAATGTACATATGAAGGCATTCTATAAACTCTACGAGAACAAATAAATATTCTATGAATAATAGTAAGTATTCTATGTAGAAAAGCTAATTATTAAAACGGAATACACTACATTTTACGTATACGCACATAATTCTACATAGAATATATGCTATTCTATGTAGAATAGAAATAGTTCATTTTTACGTATACGCACATAATTATACATAGAATATATGCTATTCTTCTTCACGAGAGATAACAGATAAATTAAAACCTAATAGGATTGCTAACAGACAAATAAAATAACACGAAAATATAAAAAAAACACTGTCAAGAACACAACAAAATCAAAACTTGTTGGGAGTAGGCAAAAGATACAACCTGTGTAAGCATTCTATAACTCTAGGAAACATATAAAACATTCTACGTAGAATAATATGCATTCTATGGAGAATGGCTACTTTCAAACAGAAAACATTATATTCTACGAAAAAACGAAGAGTATTCTACGAATAAAAATATGCTATTCTATATAGAATAAAAAATGTTCAACACATACGATATCAAAATAAAAATAAAAACAACAAGGAATGCATACGTTCATAAAAACAGAAAGGCTTTGTTCAGAATTTCAAAACAACTACTGAAAGGAAACCTACTACGAAAAACATCGAATAAGACAGCAAAGACAAAAAAAATACTGACATGGACACAACAAAATCAGACTTGTTAGAAAGAAAAAATTTAGAAACATCGGATATTAGCCAAGGGAAACGACGAATTACCTGGATTATGAAAAGACCGATCGACGACCTCCTCGTCTGCTGCAAAACAATTAGGAACGACATTACATGGAGTCTGTTGAACTGTAAAAGACGACTCCATGGATAGGTCGAAAAAAAAAAAGAAAATGATTTCCGGCGACTCGACGGAGCAGACTTCTTCTGGCCGGAGAAAAGGGAGGAGACCGGTAGATTAATGACAAACACAAATGATGATTACATTGAAGATTGAAAAGCTTAATTAAATGACAGCTTTTCTGAAGAGTCACAAGGAAGAGGCCAAAGAAAAAGACAGAATTACCCTTAGTGGAGACTCCCATATTTGCAAAGATTAACAAAAATGCCATTGATTATCCACCATTGATCCTCTTAATCCAAGGGATGAAAATGGTTCTTGTGTTCTCACATTATTTGGAGTTCTTAAAAGAACCCATTCCTATATATATATACAGAGAGAGAGAGAGAGAGAGAGAGTCAGGTTCAAAAACGTACCTCTCGAAATCAAGTGCACCCGAAGGTACCAACCTTAAAAAACTTATTTTAAAATTTTTTTTCTCATAACCATGTTTAATTTAATGTTATACGCATGATATATGAATTTCACATACAATCACACTTTCTGTGTCCTTAAAAATTATTTGAATGTTCAATGCATATTTATGTGAATGGTCATTTCATACCATGTGAATGGTGTGAATGACTATTCACATGATCATTTTTTACCATTCACAAGATTTATGACGTTGCTTCTTTTGAAAAAAAGTCTTATAATGTTGTCTTATACATGTCTATTTAAAAAAACTATATGTGAATGATCATTCACATTAGGGTATGCTGGGTACGCTGGAATCTTATAGGTACGCTGATGAACCTTATTCTATATATATATTCCTATATATTTAGAGTCCAGTTTTATAATAATTGGTTTAATAATTAGTAACTAGAAGATATTTTTAATATTAAATTTACCGGATTAAATTAGTATATTATTAGTAAATTAATTTTTTTTTTATGATAAACATATGGTTATTTTCATTAGTAAAAAATCCAGTTTTTTTCAAACAAACCTTTAATATTAAAATATTTTCTAGTTACTAATTATTAAAAAATTTTCATAAAATTGGACTTTAAATATGTTGGATTATATATATAATCTTGTAGTTAACACAAAATATATACAACTAATTATATCGGATAACAAGTTATAACTCAAATACTAGACTAAATATAAAAATTAAAGAAAGTAAACTAAATACAATAGTTATAAAACGAATGCAAACTTGAACAAAACTTAGAAACTAATGTATTAGAAAACAAAAAATATATACACTAAATTAAAAAAAAAAACAAAAACAAAATGCGATGCAACTTTAAAGTTCGAAAAGAAAAAGAAAAAAAGAACATAATATGCAATCAGTTAATTGTATATAGATTACTGTAGAAAAAAAACAAATAAGAAAATATAATAAGACGATATGATTTGATTACAAACGAGCAAATACATAATACAATTTTGTTTTATTTTTAATGTTAATTTGTGTTAGTTTGAAGAATTTATTAGTAAAGTTCACAAGAAATAAATTATATAAAATTATTAAAAAGGATATGGTATTTTAATTTAAATTGGATAAATATGATATTTTGAAGTTTAGTTGAAAGAAGAAATGAGTAAGGGTATAACAGTCATTAATTAATAAACAATATCAATTATGAGTTTTAAATGTTACAAAAATAATTAAATTAATGAATTTGGGTATATATAATATTAATGATGATTAAGAGGGATATATGTGATATTATGTAACACCCTCTAATCCCAACTAAAAGCCACGTCATTTACAATACACATGTGACATAAACGCAATCAAAATCCATATCACTATGTCAAGGTTTACACAAACATGGATTAATTAAAACATTTTACAGACACTAACCACGAGGTCTAGAAGTCAACCGACATACAAAACCCGACCCGAACCCAAATTTTTACATACGAACCCAGTACAACTGACCCATAGTTTTCCCAATAGTATAAGGAGCACATACATATAACAAAACGCGGAATCCCTCGGCAACGGCAAGTCACACTCCTATCGTAGCTCAGGAGCTGGCGGTCCTATCTTCGGTTCCCCTGATACACACATCAGACTCGAATACGTAAGCTTTGCAGCTCGTGAGTACACAAGGGTTAGACACTGCACAGTTCACATAAACACATATCACATGTCACATGGCAGCCCTACACTACGCGGCATAACACATGCCATCAAGTCTCTAATCAGAGACACTAGAGATCCAATACAGAAGAGATTCTCATCTCAATTGGGGAATCCCTCCCCCTGAAGCCAAGCCACGCCCGTGGAGGCTAACAGGAGTAACGGCCGCACACACACACACACACACACACACACACACACACACACATATATATATATATATATATATATATATATATATATATATATATATATATATATATATATATATGGGAACCCTACACAGGGTTAAACAGAGCTACACCGCTCCCGCGATAACCCATCGCGATAAACTATAATGGATTTCAAGCATATAACACATATAAAGAAAGAAGGATCATACTTGAGGGGCAACTCGCAGTGCCCAACACAATCACAACAATAATATATGCACATATAATGACTCGATAAAAGTAGGCCCTTTGAAAAGAACTTGTGTACTCACCTGGACCACCCTGCACAATCTCTCTAATTGATCGATTCGAACCCAGCTCGTGACAGTCTCTGGCAATCCCTGTACACAAAATAATTCTCCCCAGATTAATCCCAATTATCCCATACATAACTTGTTAACATACCCAAATAAACCCCATAAAACAGCCCAACGGACCCCCAAAGCCCAGTCCAACCCAAGCCTGCAGAAGCCGGATCGCGGCCGCACTGGCCTGATCGCGGCCCGCGCTCGGCAAGATCATCGCGGCCGCGTTTGGCGCGTCGCGACCGCGCTCGCGACGAACAGTCAGTCCCCTGTTTCTGTTTCAGTTCTGCCCAGAAGGTAATTTCACCTCCAAACTTCAATTTCAGCAATATATACCCATACAAATGACACCAAAACTCTTCTAAAATACATACACACCAATTCCCAATATTTCACAACATCTAATACCCAAAATCAGGCTTAAAATTGGAGATTACTCACCTTTAACTTCAAGAACACTACTTGGAGGTTTCAATCCAATTTGCAGCAATTATCTTCACTTAATTTGAGCTTGGAATCAGTTTAGCAGCACAATGAAACACACACACTTATCTCTGTAATTTGCACAAAAGAAGGAAGGATAAGCACACGATACACACATATACACGCATACGGATCCGATTATAACGCGGGTTCGACACCGATACCCGACCCCAATATCAAAAATCCACTATTTATATCAATAAATCTCATTTAATCCCGTGAATCCATAATTATAATTTATCCACTAAAATTATATCCCGAATCCACGTAATCCCCGTCCCGACACGTATAATCCACTATACGAGAGGCAATTGGACCAACGCAATAATCACTATTATAATTAGTCAATAGGATAATTACACATACCTGCTCGGGAGTCGGGGTGTTACATATTAATAATTAAAATTTGGTATATATATATGATATTATGATGTTTAGGAGGGACATATATGATATTAAAATTTTAGGTTGGGTATATATGATATTATGAAGTTTTGGAGGGGTATATATGAAATTCTCCTTTTATTAAAAATACAAGTCATGTAAATTATGGTTGTCACGTAAATGATAGGTATTTTGGTTAGTTGAGTTTTTTTGGTAAAATTTGAGAAGTGGGTTTATAATTTTGTTATTTTTGTATTATCCCTAATTTTTAGTAAATAATTGGTTACATAAAATGCATGTAAACTTTAATTTATACATATATATAAATTGATAAACATGTAGGATCAATAAATCTAATACTTAAAATGGAATCAATTCTTTCTACTAAATGTTTTCTCTTAAAACTACAATTACAACTTTCGATTCAAAAAAATACCACTAGATTCGTCTTCCAAAAGCGTTTCTTCGATCCAAAAATCAGATTAACTCTCCTTCTCGACAAGAAACCCTCACAGACTTTTATTTACAAAAATTTTTGAGCAAAAAGTTGAAAAAAATCATTAAATTGTATGAATGTTTAAATGAAAATCACTCAAAATAGATCCATTCCATCTCGAATACCAATTGTTATTTCAATTGCAATCATAAATAGTAAAAATCTAACACAATTGATTAGGAGCAACAAATGTAGAATGATTTCATTTAGAGAGAAAACGGTTACACATGAATTAACAAACTCTTGATTACATTTCATTCAGCCTCTAATTTTGACTATTTATACCTAGAAACAAAGCTTGAACATATTACAAATTATTTTCTAGACTTGGTTTACTAACAAAATAATACTAACTCAACATAAATATTATTTATAAATCAAAAGAATAATGATAACAAATAATATGATTAGAAATGTCAAATAGTAGACAGAGTTAATTAATTATTAATGCTTATATATGTAACATCCCGAATTTTTACTTGGTACGTGGATTAATCTTATTGGACATTTAATTATTGAGTTGGTCGAATAACGTCCCCATTAGTGGATTATACGTGTCGGGATTGAGATATACGTGGTACCGGATTGATATTTCAGTGGATTATTAATAGTTATGAAATCATGGAGTTAAATGGGTTAAATTGATATTAAGATTGAAAATACGGTATCGGGTTTGGATTATGGGGTTCAAAACTAACTAAAAATAGAAATAATATGTGGAAATATTCAGTAAACCTGTAAGATTTTATGTAAATAAAGTAGATAATATTATTACTTAATTAAGCATTTAATTGCTAGAATCATGGGATTTGAATAGGATGATTGATTTTGTACAACACCTTCTCCATTTATAGCTCCCTTGTAACCCTATATATTTCATATATTGTCTATAGAATAGAATACTTTTCTGCCTTTATTGCTTATATGGTATCAGAGCTTAGGTTGTATTAAGCAAAACCCCTTCCGCCATGTCTAACGTTGAAAATGACACCAACTCATCTAACCAGAAAACCCAAAAGCCAAATAGTTCCCAGATCCCAACTTCAGAGTCTCAATCTCTCTAGATTACAACCATACGGCTGAATGGAGACAACTTTTTGCACTGATCTCAGTCAGTGAGCATGTACATTCGTGGCAGAGGCAAAATTGGCTACTTAATTGGTGATAAGATTGAGCACTTAACTGGTGATAAGATTGAGCCTGCTCTTCAAGATCCCACTTATTCTACTTGGGATGCTGAAAACTCAATGGTAATGACGTGGTTGGTGAACTCAATGGAGGAAGACATTAACTCTAACTATATGTGTTATCACACCGCTAAGGAGCTTCGGGACAACATCAATGAAATGTACTCAGATCTGGGAAACCAATCTCAAGTATATGAATTGACGTTGAAACTTGGAGAAATCCGCCAAGGTGAGGATAATGTTACCAAATACTTTAACTCCCTTAAACGCAGGGCCGTTCCCTAAGAATTTTGGGGCCCGGGGCAAGAAATTGAGATGGGCCCTCTAAACATATATATTAAAAATAAGCCAGTTCGTAAAAAACTTACGATTATATAATCTTTGCTTTATAACATTGATGTTAATCTCCGATCTTCAAAAACTTCTAAACCTATCATTGCAACAATAAGTTCCATAAAAATTTACCTCGTCGAGCATTTTTAGAAGCAAAATCGTTAATTAGTACATCAAGATCGATAGTGTCTATCATATCCTTCTCTATACATAAAATGGCCAAACCATTCAACCTTTCTTGTGACATTTTTGATCTTAAATAATTTTTTAACAATTTCAACTTTTAAAAACTTCTTTCTGCCGAAGCTACAGTTACAGGTGTGGTTAATAGTATGCGATATGCAATACAAATATTTGGATAACAATCTGCAACTTTAACAAACTCTAAGATTTCAACCGCCGACATCAAAGTATTTGGCAAAGTGATTTTTAATACCTTTAGTTCCGAAAAAAAGGCATCTAAATCCACATCGGAAACATTGTTATGAGTAAATGTATTTGCAAATTAGTACAATGGTTTCTTAGTTCAACATCATCCAATGACTTCAATTTCTTTGAGTCATATAAAAATCCAAATATACTTTCAAATGTTTTCAATTGATCAAATCTAGTATGTAATGATTTAATTGCCATATCCACAACAATTAAAAAATATTCAATTCTAAAAGACTCTTCTGGCGATTGAACTCGATCTTCATTATTACTTTCATCAAATTGTTTCTTCCTAATAACATGACGTCGTACCGAAAATATAGGTTCTACATCCATATCAAAAGCAATGTTTTTTGCATTATTCGTAATAGAGGCAAACCCCTCATCTCTATATTTTTCAAAATATGTTATTATACTTTCAATGTGATTAATAGTATCATCATTCATCAATGCATATACACTTAGATTGTAATTTTTTACTTACCATGTTAATAGCAAATAAAATATCATACCAAATAATCGTACCAAGTAGAAATTCAAAATTCTTTAAAGCACCAAGTAAACTATCTCCTTCACTTTTTGATTTTGCATCTTCACATGATTTACATAATTCTAACAAAGCTAACTTTATTTGAGGGGCTTGAAATCTAATAGCTTCAACAATATTTATTCTACTCTCCCATCTAGTATTAGATAAAGATTTCACAGTTAATTTTGGAATATTGTCAAGCAAAATTTTCCATCTTTTAGTTGAACTAGAAAATAATACATATATACGTTGAATAATTCCAAAAAACGAAACGGCTTTAACACAAGAATGTGCCATGTCACTAAGAGTAAGATTAAGGCTATGACAAACACATGACATGTATAAGGCTTTCGGATTTATATCAAGCAAACATTTTTGAACACCTTGATATTTTCCTTTCATATTGGAACCGTTATCATAACCTTGACCTCTTATATCATTAACATCTAAATCTAGCAAATTAAGTGCATTTAAAGTTTCTTTAAAAAGTCCTAAACCCGACGTATCATCTACTTTTAGAAATCCTAAAAAAAATTCATCAATGTTTACTTTGCTATTTGACATATTTACACATCGCATAATCAAAGTCATTTGTTCTTGATGACTAACGTCCGGAGTACAATCAATATATTATAGAAAAATATTTTGCATGTTTAATAATCTTAACTATAGAACTTTTCACACTATCAGCTAAAAGAGAAATTAATTCATTTTGAATTTTGTGACCAAGATAATGATGATGAATTTCATTATTTTTAATACGTCTAACATGATCTTCCATTGAAGCATCAAATTCTACCATCATTTCAATTAATCCCAGAAAATTGCCATTATTACTTTGATAAAGTTTTTATTAGACCCACGAAAAGGCAAGTTATACTTAGATAAATACTTAACTGCAACAATTATCCTCTTTAAAACTTGTCTCCAACGTTCTTTTTCTTTTATAATTTGGTGTTGTAAATCTTTATCAATTGTTTGATTTTTATCGAATCTTAGTTTTACTTCGTTCCAAGAATTCATATACATCAAATGTTCAACACCATTTTCATGTTCTTTAAGTCGCACGCCAAGATGTTTCCAATCGTTAAATCCTTCATTTGATAACGGACCTTTTTGAAAAGTTTGCTTAAATATTTTACAACAAAAACAATACACTTTATCTATATGTTTTGAGTAAACTAGCCATTTTCGATCACTTGTTTCTCCATTGCTCAATCTCCTAGTATAGTAAAAGTAAGAAAAACTTCTAGATGTTTTATATTTAGGAAACACAAGATTTTCTTCTCTTATAGGCCCTTTTTCAACTAACAAATCCCTTAATTTATTATCTAAACTATCCCATAATCTAGGATCATAAATATCTTTTGTGTTATCATTTTCATTCAAAATAGTATAATTTTCATCCTCATTCAAAAAATCATTATTTTTCATTCAAGTTAGCACCATATTCATCTTCATTCACATTGATATTATTTTCATCCAAATTAGCATCATTTTCATTCAAGTTAGCACCATATTCATCTTCAGTCACATTGATATTATTTTCATCCAAATTAGCATCATTTTCATTCAAGTTAGCATCACATCCATCTTTATCCAAATTAACATCATTTTCATTCAAGTTAACTTTATTTTCATCCAAATTTATGTCATTCTCATCAAAGTTTACTTTATTTTCATTCACATTAGAATCATTCTTATTCAAGTTATCAACATTTTCATTAACAACATTTGAAGAACTAGTTTTAAGGAATTTACAAATAGCTCCCCTTTGAGATTGTATTAAAATTTCATTCTCTTTTCTCTTTTTTCTTTTTTGACTTCCGGATAAATGTTTTTTAGGTACCATTATATATTTATATAAAATCATAGAACAAATATTACAATCAAATAATTAACAAAGAAACACCTAAAACTAGTTCTGAACAATTAGCAATTAACAATTAACAATTAGCAATTAACAATTACTCAATTAGCAAGACAATTACACAATTATATAAATGTTAAAGGAGCGAAAACACCTTTGGTTGAAGGGTTGAACACTGAACGTGAGAACGACAACGTCTGAACCACAAGAGTTTATGAGGTTGTGCCTTTCGCCCTTTGCCCCTTTCTAAAAATCTGAAATATGACTTTTTGCCTTTTTGGCCTTTCGGGAAGATGCCGTCTGCGGAGGGCCGTCTGCTAAACATTCAAACAGTAGACAAAGCTGAAAGGAGTGGAAGCCCTTAGCCCTAAATCCCTAATCGTAGACAATCGATGAGGAAGTGAAGAACAAAGCAGAATCGAACAAATAATTCAACCATAAAAACGAAACGTGATTTCAGAATTCACGTTTAACACTTTAACAATCTTCAATCGATTATCGATGAGGAAGTGAGGAACAACCGAACAAAAATACGATACTAGAATACAGATTCGTAATCAGGGAGATGAACAATCGCGCCAATCGAATAGACATACCTCGGAACTACCAAATCCCATTTATTTTGTTCCATTGATTTTCGAAATCCAAAGCTGCCTCACGCCTGCCTACCTTCTCGCCTTCCTGCGAGTGCTTTCCTGCCTTCTCGCCTTCTTTCATGCGGTTTGTTACTTCCTGATTGACATAGATACGCTTACCATTCTTGCGCTTCACTATTTCACTGAGACGCTACCTTTTCTGCAATCCAAATAACCGGCCCTCAAAACTTGGGCTTATTAGCATACAAAATTTTTTTTTGGGCCCCTATGACGAATTGGGCCCTGGGCGGTGGCCCATGAGCACCAGGCCCAGGGCCGGCCCTGCTTAAACGTTTATGGCAGGATCTAGATCTATTCAATGACTATTAATGGAAATCCATGGAGGATAGCAACCATTATAAGAAGAACGTGGAGGATAATCACATTTTTAAGTTTCTGATAGGACTTAATGTGGAGTTTGATGAAGTTAGAGGCAGAATAATTGGTAGAAAACCATTTTCACCTATTGGAGAAGTTTTTTCTAAAGTTTGTCGTGAAGAATCTCGTCGTCTTGTTATGCTTGGGAAGAAAGAATTGTATGGTTCTGTTAAAAATTCTGCCCTTGTTACTAGTGAAGCCTATGCTGGTCACGTTCATAAAAAAAGGTCAGAAGAGAAACCTCGTGTGTGGTGTGAGCATTGCAATAAGCCACGCCATACCCGTGAGACTTGCTGGAAAATACATGGCAAACCAGCAAATTGGAAAGGTAAACATGAAAACAAGTTTGTTCATTCTGCCACTGCAAATGAAGCAACTACTGTTCCATTTACTAAAGAGCAGATGGATCACATTCTAAAGTTGCTAAATTCTAATGTTGGAAGGTTGGGTACTCCTAATCCTTCTGTGGCACAAACAGGTAGAATTTTAAATTGTAACACCCCGAAAATGGTAAAACAATTAAATATTATTTAATTATGACATAAAAATGGTTTAGTGTAGTGTTTAAATCCATTTAATATGATTATGTCAAACTTATCTAGTTGAGTATTGAATCATCTAATTATTGCATCCAATGACGTTGTAGTTTATTTTCAAATAAAAGATGTGTTTGGGAGGGGGGTGAATGGTCATATTGTAAAGGTGAGGGGTGGGATTGGCCAAAGGCCAAAAGCCACACCCTTTTCTCCCCTTTTGGCCGTCCAAACACAACACACACACATTCACTTTCATTTTTGTTTTATCCTTGAAGAAAAGAGAAGAAAAGAAGTTGGGGTTGGAAATCTTGATCAAGGGTTGCAATATTGAAGACAAATACTTGATAGCATTTGGAAGGTAATCATCTCCATTCTTCCCCCCATCTTCTTCACTTCTCTCCATTTCCTCATTTTGGAGAATGAAACCCTAAGTGTGTATTGTTGAGTCGAGTTAGTAAATGACTCAAAAATCACGTATTAGTTAACGTTTATGATTTATAATCTTATTTGAGTCATAGATTCGTAACGTGTTGGGTTGAGTTGGTGATTTGAGTGAAAACCCAAAATGGAACTTCATGTAAGCTCTAATGGTGTATGAGATGGGTTTTAGTGTTTTTGCATATTCCATATGATACATTATGGTCCAAACATGTTATTTGTAGCAATAGAACTAAATGGAAGTTAGTAGGAACTCGATTGGAGTTTTAAAGGCTTAGTCCAGGTTTTGGTCATTTGGAACCCGTTTGGAGTTCGTATGAACTCCATGAATCAATAAAAGGCTATGTTATAGTGTAATGTGTTTGGAAAGTGTTTAATTATGTTAATAAATTGTTTACATGATTTGAAAAACACAAAATATGTGCAAGAAATCAAAATGGTGTTTTGAGGCTAAACCGCACGCCAAGTGTTCGGTGAAATGTCTCAACGAGTTCATAATCGTGTTTGGATTGGGTTTCAATGTGTAAACATAGTTGAATGTCTAAATATATCCCAAATGTGTTAAATAGTGCTATGGTATTGATTAGAATTGAGTCCAAGCTCATTTGGAACTCGGTGTTGCCGGTTGGAGTTTTCGGTCGTTCCGGGACTCGTTTGGAGTCCGTATAAACTCCAACGAATCATGGAATGTTAGATCAAGATGTTTTTATGTTTAGAAGTGTTTAAGGGACCTTATTATGCTAATTATATGGTTGTCAAAGTCCCTTACGAATATCAGAAGCATTTGTGGAGGTATGAAGTGAGTGGGAAGCATTTATGGCATTTAATGAGCTGTTGGACGAAACCAGGAGGTAGGTCGCGGCACTACCCCCCCTGGGTCGCGCCATGACCACTTGGCTGTCCAAGAATTGTGTTTTGGGTGGTCAGGGGTCGGTGCTCGGGTCTCATGCATCCGTTACACTTCTAAATTAAGTGTTTAAAAGGTTTGAGGGCCTTTGATCCATTCCGGAACTTGTGAGGCCTCATTTGGACTTTGTACTTTCGGTTTGATGTCCCATTACCCTTAGGACACTCTTGGAGTCGATTATTGTGTTCCGGGGCTTACGGGTACGCGTTATGAATGCTTTCGGTGATTCGAGCCGGGAAGGAGCTTGATTGCAAGCATTAGCCATTCTCCGGGCTATTGTGACTTTGTTGGAAGGGCTTGAAAGTCTTGTAAACCAATCACTGTGAGTTCTAGCATTAGTGTTACATTATGTGCTATGCTTATTGTTGGTTCCCTCGTTGAATATAATGTTGCACCGATCGTTGACGTTTTGATATTAATTGCTCGTTGTCTTAATACTTACTTGTTGACTTGTTGGCCATATATGGGGTATGTAGAGGCTCACTATTCTCGTAAATCCTTCATTTGACCTCGCCTGGATATCCATGGAAACGTTGGGCTAGCTCTAAGCCTAAATTGAGCAACACGTGGACTAGCTCTAAGTCTCAATTGAGCAATATGTTGGGCTAGCTCTAAGCCTAAATTGAGCAATATGTTGGGCAAGCTCTAAGCCTAAATTGAGCATCCGATCATGTTGATTATAGAACACACTAGTTGACTATTGTTGTATGCATGCATATTGTGTTTCTTACTAATCTAGCATCTCACTCAACTTTGTTGACCCTCATTAATTGTTAACCTTTCAGGTAAGGGGAAAGGTCACGCTTGATCTTCATGATAGTAGGATTGGAGCTCGGCTAGCAACTCGTATTTTGGTATAGCTTCGATGATGCTTGGGGTTGGGACTTAGTGGACTCCCATTTTGTATATGTTGGCGAATGTCCTTAGCTTGAACTTTGATTTGTATTGTGGATGTTAGATATTATAACCCCAAACACTTGATCCATGATTTACCACACTTTGCTCTTTCATAGGCGACAAAGTGGGGAGAATCATGTTGATGGTTTTGTATATTGAAAAATTTAAATTTGACCGCAATTCCGCAAGTATTTACTGATAATTATCGTTAATTGTTCGGGAAACATCTAATTTAGTTGGAGGGTGTTTCATAAAAGCTTTTGTCAGTAATTATCTTTCAAACTCCTCTCCCTGGATTATTGATTCAGGAGCTTCAGATCATATGACAAGTTTTTCTAATTTGTTTGATTCATATATTCCTTGTTCTGGTCATGAAAAAAAATCTATATAGAAGATGGTTCTTATTCACCAATTGCTGGAAAAGGTTTGATACATTTCTCAGATACTTTATCTTTTAAATTTGTCCTTCATGTGCCTAAACTTGCTTGTAACCTCTTATCTGTTAGTAAACTATCTAAAGATTCTAATTGTCATGTCACGTTCTTTGAATCTCATTGTGTGTTCCAGGAGCAGACCTCGGGAAAGATGATTAGCAGTGCTAAGTTGATGGGAGGCCTCTATTACTTTGATAATGAAAGCTCCGGAATAAATTTCATTCAAGGTTTAAGTAGTACGAGTTCTATCTCTGTTAGAGAAATATTAATGTTTTGACATAATAGATTAGGACATCCGAGTTTTGGTTATCTTAAAAGGTTGTTTCCTACTTTATTTAATGAAATAGATCATCTTGAGTTTCAATGTGAAAGTTGTATTCTAGCAAAATCTCACAAATCTATCTATTCCTCAAGACCATTTTACTCTATTCCTAGTGATGTTTGGGGTCCTTCAAGAATCAACACTTTTTCTGAAAAAAAAAGGTTTGTAACCTTTATTGATGATCATACCCGTTTATGTTGGGTTTAATTAATGAAGGAGAAATATGAGGTTGGGAACCTATTCAGAAATTTTTTACAATGGTTGAAACACAATTTCAAGCAAAAATTAGAATTTTATGTACAGATAATGGCACCGAGTATTTCAATAAACTTCTTGAAAGCCTTTTGAAAGGAAAGGTTATTCAACATCAGTCAACCAATGTGAATACACCCCAACAAAATGGCATAGCTGGAAAAAAACAGACACTTTTTAGAGGTTTCTCGTGTCATTATGTTCTCTATGAATGTTCCAAAATTTCTTTGGGGAGAAGCAATTTTAACGGCATGCTAATTAATTAATAGGATGCCAACTCGTACACTTAACTATGCCACTCCTCTTGATTGTCTTAAAAAAGAGGTTCCTGAAACTTGAATTTTTCCTCATTTACGTGTGAAAGTCTTTGAATGTACTGTCTATGTCCACTTGACGAATCAAGGACAATCTAAATTATCCAAGGGCTGAAAAATGTGTTTTCGTAGGGTATTCTTCAAATAAAAAAGGGTACAAGTGTTTTTATCCAAAAACCAAAAAGAAGTGGATATCCATGGACGTTTCTTTCCTTGAACAGCAACCTTATTTTAAAGAGGATTTCCTTCAGGGGGAGAAACAATGTGAAGGAAACTTTTGAAACATTATTCCTACTCCTATACCTAAAAGTGTGGACTGTAAAACCGTTGATTCTACTATTTTGCCAAGCATCATTGAGTCCTTGACAAGGGAAAAGGTATCACCATACAATCCTAAAGAACATGAATCTAACTTTAAAGTTTATACAAGGAGAAAAACTCAAAAGTTGGTATTAACTTGGCACCAAATCAGTTAGAGGCCCCAAGTGATGCTCCACCTAGTGATTCCCCTCCTAGTGATGCTCCTTCCAACACCACTTCAGGTAATTTTGACTCCACTTATCCCATTATTGATCTTATTCCTTTCGAGTTCACTGAAAATTTTGATCTTGATATTCCAATAGCAATTAGGAAAGGAACTCGTTCATGTACTAATCATCCAATTGCAAAGTATATGTCCTATGGTAATCTCTCTCAAAGTCATAAAGCATTTACATCAAAAATATCTAATCTGTTTATTCCAAGAAACATTAAGGAGGCACTTAATGATCCAAAGTGGAAAATAGCAGTAATGGAAGAGATGAATGCTCTAAGGAAAAATGAGACATGGGAGGTAGTGAAACTATCTGAAAATCAAGAGGTAGTTGGTCGTAAATGGTTTTTTACTGTGAAATGTAAAGCTGATGGAGTGTAGAAAGATATAAAGCAAGATTGGTAGCTAAAGAATTTACATAAACATATGGCATTGATTACCAAGAAACCTTTGCCCATGTGGCCAAGATTAACTATATACGCATATTATTATCCCTTGCAATTAACTTTAACTGGCCATTACACCAGCTGGACATAAAAATGTTTTTCTCAATGGTGATTTAGAAGAAGAAGTGTTTATGGATCCACTACCTGGTTTTGAAAACCTTGTAGGACAAGATAAGGTTTGTAAACTCAAGAAGTCCTTATATGGTCTTAAACAGTCTCCAAGAGCTTGGTTTGAACGATTTGGAAAGGTTGTTAAAGGTTATGGATACTAACGAAGCCAAGCTGACCATACCATGTTTTATAAACATTCCGGAAGAGTGAATATTGCAGTCTCAATTGTTTACGTGGATGACATAATATTAACAGGTGATGATAGCGGAGTTAAAGAAGAAACTCGCACAACAATTCGAGATTAAAGACCTTGGAAGACTGAAATATTTCCTTGGCATGCAATTTGCAAGATCAAGAGAAGGTATTTTCGTTAATCAACGAAAATATATTTTTGATTTACTTGAAGATATAGGTTTGTTGGGATGCGAAGCTGCCAAAACTCCAACTGAAGCCAATTCAAAGCTTAATCTCGCTAATGTTGAAAATGTGAATGGAAAGGATAAGTTTCAAAGATTAATTGGACGATTAATATATTTATCTCATACTCGTCCAGACATTGCAATCGCTGTAAGTATGGTTAGCCAATTCATGCATTCACCAGGGAAAGAACACTTTGAAGCTACCTATAGAATCTTAAGGTACTTGAAAGGAACCCTAGGAAAAGGAGTGATGTTCAGAAAACACAATAATATGAAAATAGAAGTTTATACTGATGCTAATTGGGTCGGGAATAGTTATGATGGACGATCAACATCTAGTTACTACTCATTTGTTGCAGGTAATCTTGTCACCTGGATTACACGTCAACATAGTTATAATATAATAAACCCTAACTATTCCCAAAATATACACGCGAAAACCCTGATAATTTAAAACTTTAATTTACATAAGTAAGTCACAGAAATCCCTGGTTTAATATACACAATATTCGAAGCATGGTTACATAATCCCCAAAATATAACTACCTCTAAGGAAGGTAGCTAACAACTCCACAAATGTCCGACAAGATAAACCTACTTGGGTCCAGCAGGCCTACTAGCGCTCTGGTCACCTGAGATACATACATTTAAACATACACGTCAGCTAAAGCTGGTGAGAATGCAAGTATTAGTGTACGATTATAAAACTCAGTAAAAGTTAGTAAACTCGATGATAAAACGTTCAACGTTTTCTACTGAACAAGTAATATGAGATCCCACAATATAGCTCAAATAGGTACTCGACCCGTGTGGATGAATCCACGTACCCAAATCCCTAGACCGCACAAAGCAGTCGTCAGGAGCTCAAAAGGGAATCGGAAGCGACCCGACCCCTGCCCATCCGTACGGTTTAGTAACTCGGTAGCTCGTGTGTCCCAAAGCTCATATAAATAAACACAGTTCACAATAAAGCTCGATTATACATGAATGATAATATCTCGATAAAAGCTTGTAGTAAAACTCATAGGTAATCTCATAAAATAATCACTAAAATATCATCCAAGTATTAAATAAATAATCATACAAGTATCTCAGAAAAACATGCAAACTCACCTGACCCTGAGGTCTCGCTACTAAAGTCTCAGTTCCCTGCCCGTCCTCAACCCTATCAACTTGAGACCCTGGAATCACAATATAACAACTCTATATCATAATAACAACTCGATAACTCTATACACAATTCCCAAATAACCCACACAAACCAAGATAGTCAAACCCAAGACTCATAAAGCCCAAAACCCTAATCCTAAACCCTAGCCGGATCGCGGCCGCGCTCCCTCAATCGTGGTCGCGCTCTTGGATCTCGGCCATGCTTATCAACGCGTCCACGCCCGACCCGTACCGCCCGCGACCCATCGCGCTTAGGGCAAATCCTAAGAACATCGCGGCCCGCGATCAGGGTATCGCGGTCGCGCTCAAGGTCGAACAGAACCAGTAAGGCTCTGTTTCTCGCAGACCACGGGAAATTATTCCCCAACTCGATGGCAATTCGATACAGCCTGAGAAAACACTTCGAATTTACTCAATAACTCATATCAACTCAATTCACAATCTCAGGAACACTTACTGAACATAAAATCCAAGAATTTGTAGCTCATTTACCTTAGAATTCAGGTTAGGAGTTGATGACGAATTTGGGAGCTTCAATCATTTAAAACCTCAATCTTTGCTTGCTGCTGCTGGAAATGGAAAACACACACAACACACTCACTTTTCTGAATTTGGAGTTGGAATTGTGAAGCAAACAAGCAAGAAGCTCAAAATACATATATGTTTTGGATTAAACTCAGTCCGACACCCAATATCCGGTCCCATTATCATACAACACAATTTTATATCACCGGGTCCCAAATTAATTAATCACAAAGATTATAATCTTTCATAAAAACTTAAACCCATAACCCGGTTAACCCAAAACCTCGTCACGTAACGGCTCCACTTACAACTCAATAATTCGCCCAACTTAATAATATTATTATAATCAACCCAATAAAATAAATCCACGTACCTTTCCCCAAAATTGGGATGTTACAAGTTCTCCTCCTTATAAGGAATTCTATCCTCAGAATCTAGCTCGAAGCAAACAAATGAGGATAGCGGCTACGTATCTCAGACTCTAGCTCCCATGTGGCGCTGGTACCCTTATGATGTTTCCACAGTACTAATACTGACGCCACCTCTTTGTAGCGTAGCTTCTTCACCTTCCAATCTGTCAATGCCTCAGGCTGCTCAGCATACTTGAGCCTATCATCGACCTCAATATCGGATAGAGGCACTCGCTGATCATCACGGGCTAGACACTTGCGAAGGTGACTGACATGAAACGCATTATAAATTCCTGATAACTCTGGGGGCAAATTCGGGAGATAAGCCTAATCTCCAATCCTCTCAATAACCTCAAACGACATGTGAAGACCACCCCTTCCGGGGCAGTGCTCACTAGTCTAGGTCCCACAATTGCAATACGATATCAACCATACTAAGATAGGGTAATTAAATTGCGGAATAATAAAATTACATGTACATACAAGATTAGGATTAAGTTTACACTTTTCAAAATAAAGTTATAAAAGGGTAACATCTAATCTAATCATAATATCATACATTACATCAAATCTACCCAGAACCACCACAATTGTTGTCTTCCAATCAGTACCAGAAAGATTTGTTGAGTAGTGGTCTAGAAAATCTTCAAAACTTGGATCTTGAATGACCTAAGTACTAGGTCCTGCAGGTGATTTTCCTTTGGCTTTTCCTGTAAAATATTAATGCAACATTTGTAAGCAACGCTTAGTGAGTTTATAGATTTTCAATATCAACATGCGTGTCAAGCGGAGTCATTAGTCTTAGCGTGATATGTCTTGGCTGCCGCTACAGCCCTCATGATTGAGATATAGTATCATAAGATCGGATGATGTTCAAGCCACACTCACGCTTAAATCGTGGGGATCAGCCACATACTGGGCTAGCTACCAGTAAGTCAATATGGCGGAACATCGGAGGTCATAACCAATTCATAAGAACTGGTGAAATAGCCGGGTCTAGAACAATAGACCATAAGGGCTAGTCAAGCTGAATCAATCTATCAAAGGTCTGATCAATAATGGAAGCATATGTCTTAGAAGTCATGATAGCAATGAATCATAAGGCAAAGTCTGAAGCAATATTAAATGCAATATGATAAGATAATCAAATAGCTATCATGATCCACTGGGCAACACCCATCCATGGTGTGCACAGGTCTCATTCCAGCTGATAAAGTGAATGTCAATAAATCTAACAGCAGCAATATATCTCAATCGGATCTATGCATGTTCAATCTGAATATTTATAACTCACTGGTCTGGTCTTTTGTCAAACAGATATAAATCTGCCACCTAAGTTATCTCAGGATTTTATCTCTGTCAGTCTATCTTCTTTAAGTCTTTAAATCTTTGTTCAGAATATACTGAACCTGTCCAGAATTATTCATATAAATCTCATGTCAATATCATCATCATTATCATGGAATTTCATCATCTTTTGATCATTAAATCTTTAATTCTATCTGATTCTGATAACTTTCAGTTCATCAATTCATTATAATACATAAAATTGGGTTTCGGGTCCCTCTGTTTCGGATCCACCCGGATTGAGGATCCGAATTCGGATCAGCCCGGATCCGGACAAATCCGAATTGATCCATCCGAATTAGGACATTTAGGTCCGAAAATGGGATCATCCGAATTTGAGCATAGGTCCGAATTAGGATCATATTCGAAATAGGCACCGAATTTCGGATCATTAAAAAAAACCCAAAATAGTGTTATCCGAATTGGTGAAGCATCCGAATTGAACCCATCATCCGAATTGGTACCATCCGAACTCGGGTCATCCGAGTTCGGACCATCACTTAACAAATCAACAATTTATTGTCCGAAATATAGGAACCGAAGTGGGTTTTATCCGAATTCAGGATCCGAAATGGGACTTCATCCGAATTCGGGTCATCCGAATTCGGATCCCTGGACTTAGAAATTTTCCAGAAATGTTCTTGGTGTTCTTCATTCGGATTTTTCATATTAATTCCCAAAACTCATTTTTAGTAACATGCAATGTTATATATTGATGTATTATGATTATTGGGTTAATTTTATACCAATTTCTCTATCAATAACATCATATTTTGATCAAGATCATCCAAAATTCATCATTTTTGTCAAGAACATCATTTTCTTCAAAAATTCCGAATTTCTACATAATTTTGGATGATCTAACCATAACTTTGTTTCTATTTCATTTATTAGTTTCAATTCATCATAATCTTTCATAATCTTATACATGCAACCTAAAATCTTAACATTTAAATCCCTTGGTTTCGGTTTTTAATAAAACCGAACCAAACTCTTGAATATTAAGGAAATTTAATCGATAATTACCTTGAATTGTCGCTAATTAATGATGTTTGATGATTTGTTGTAACTCCCCTTGTCTTGATTCTTCAATTAAATCGTCAATTCTTGAATTTCTTTGACAATTTGTAAGAGTAGCCGTATACTTAGTGAGAGAGTAGAGAGAGAGAGCAATTTGTATTAATGATCATAAATGATCATTATATTTGGTTTTTATATTTCATTTTATCACTTTGTGTATTTAACCCACTAAACTTTTGTATTTTACATATCTTTTAAATTTAATCATCTTTAATTATTCATATCATAAGTATAATTTAATTAAATAATTTCAAACTTAAATAAATTACATCGTAATTAATGTAATAAAATTACATTTATTATCTCAAAATCAACTAGTACATGCTTGGCAAAAAAATTAGGTTGTTACAGAATGGGCTCCACCACGCACAAACTTCGTCCCCGAAGTTAGCTAGATTCAAACAGACTGGGATAAGTAGCTTTCATGACATCTCTCGATTCCCAAGACTGATGCGAACCTTTGTGGTGTTTCCACTGGACGAGCACCATCTGTATTTCTTTATTTCTAAGCTTCTTAGTCTTTGAGTCCAGAATACGTTCTGGCTCTTCAACCACGCGAAGCTTCTCATCTATCTGTAGGTTAACGTGTGATATCTGTACTTCTCTTTCGTCAGCTAGGCTTTTTCTCAAATGACTAACATGGAATACAGGGTGTATTCCAGCTAAGTCCGCTGGTAGATCAAGACGATAAGACTGATTTCCAATCTTTTCGACGATCTTGAACGGTCCGATAAATCTCGGAGCTAGCTTGTTTCTTTTAATGAATCGTACCACATTCTTCATTGGGGATACTTTCAGCATCACCCAATCGTTAACCGCAAAACTGATGGATCTATGCCGATTGTCATAATATGACTTCTGCCTGCTTTGAGCTTCCAGTATATTTCTTCTAACAAGTTGAATCTTCTCGTGAGTCAACTGTAGAAGGGCAGGTCCTGCTATTGGCGATTCACCTGTTTCACGCCAACAGGTGGGAGTTCTGCACTTTCTTCCGTATAAAGCTTCAAAAGGAGCCATCTTGATTGTTGAATGATAACTGTTATTGTATGAAAATTCGACCAACGGCAAGTGGTCATCCCAGTTACCACCTAAATCAAGAACGCAGGCACGAAGCATATCTTCAAGAGTAAGGATAGTACGCTCACTCTGACCATCTGCACTTGGATGATAAGCAGTACTCATAGAAATCCGAGTACCCATCCCATCTTGTAGTGCTTGCCAGAATCTGGATGTGAAGCGACTATCACGATCAGATACAATAGACTTTGGCACACCGTGACGAGAAATAATTTCTGTGATGTACAACTGTGCCAATCTATCCAGAGAATAAGTTTCTTTCATTGGAATGAAATGTGCTGATTTCGTTAAACGATCAACGACTACCCAGATAGAGTCGTGCTGTCTTTTGGTCTTTGGCAGCTTCGTAATGAAGTCCATTGTTATATGCTCCCACTTCCATTCAGGAACTGGCAGTGGTTGCATATCCCCGAAGGGTTTCTGGTGTTCTGCCTTAACCATCTGACATACTTTGCAGCTTTCAACACATTTTCCGATGTCTTTCTTCATTCCTGGCCACCAATAGTCAGCTTTCAGATCAAAGTACATCTTTGAGCTGCCAGGATGAATAGATAACTTGGACTGATGAGCTTCGGATAGAAGAGTGCTGCGGATTGAACCATACTTAGGAACCCAGATTCGGTTTCCCTTGAGACAGTGAAGTCCCAAATGGTTCAGAGTTAGAAATTGTAGTTGCCCTTTTAGATTTTCAGAATCTAAGTTCTCTTCTTTCAGCGCTTCAGTTTGCGCAACTCGAATATCTTCAATAAGATCAGAAGAGAATATAACTGGAGTTAGGGCATAACAGCACTTTTCTGGATATACTTTTCTACTCAATGCATCCGCGACAATATTTGCTTTGCCGGGATGATATAAGATCTCGCAATCATAATCCTTGATAAGCTCCAAGGATCGACGCTGTTTCATGTTCAGATCTTTTTGAGTGAAAAGGTATTTGAGACTCTTATGATCGGTGTAGAGCTGACACCGAGTCCCATATAGATAGTGACGCCAGATCTTCAGCGCAAAGGTAACATCAGCCAACTCAAGATCATGAGTTGGTGCACTTTTCTCATAGTCTTTTAATTGCCTTGAAGCATAGGCAATTACTTTTCCCCTTTGCATTAGAACACATCCTAAGCCAGTACCAGAGGCATCGCTATAGACAACGAAATCATCATTACCTTCTGGCAAGGCTAGGATCGGCGCTTGAATCAACTTTTGCTTCAGAATATCGAATGCCTCTTGCTGTTTATCGGTCCAAACGAAAGGAGTATTCTTTCGTGTTAGCATCGTTAGAGGCACAGCAATCTTTGAGAAGTCCTTTATGAATCGCCGATAATAACCGGCCAATCCAAGGAAACTTCGGATTTCTGAGGCATTACGAGGCGTTTGCCATTTCTGAACGGCCTCGACTTTCGAAGGATCAACGAAAATTCCTTCGCCAGAAACAACATGGCCAAGGAACTGGATCTATAAAAATCAAAGTAGGAATTCAAGTTCTGATGTGAATCATAGAATAGTTAAGGAAAACAGCTCAAGACATATATAATAGAGATTATACCTGTCTGAGCCAAAATTCACATTTAGAAAACTTTGCGTAGAGTCTTTCTTTTCTTAATAACTCTAGCAATTGCCGCAGATGAACGGAATGATCAGCCTCCGTTTTGGAGTAAATCAGAATATCGTCTATGAACACGATAATGATTTATCCAACATTGGTCTGCACACACGATTCATGAGATCCATGAATGCCGCTGGTGCATTTGTTAAGCCGAACGGCATCACGAGAAATTCGTAATGACCGTATCTTGTACGGAAAGCTGTCTTTGGAACATCCTCATCTCTGACTTTTAACTGATGATACCCAGAACGGAGATCTATTTTCGAAAAGTAACTGGCTCCTTGTAACTGATCAAACAGATCATCGATTCTGGGCAGAGGATACTTATTCTTTATGGTAACCTTGTTCAACTCGCGGTAGTCGATGCACATACGGAAGGTTCCGTCTTTCTTTTTGACAAATAAGACTGGTGCACCCCACGGAGATGAACTTGGTCGGATAAACCCCTTCTCTAACAGCTCTTGCAGTTGTTTTGACATTTCCTGCATTTCTGCAGGTGCAAGTCTGTAAGGAGCTTTGGCAATAGGAGCCGCACCAGGAACCAAGTCAATACTGAACTCAACTTGACGTTCCGGTGGCACTCCTGAAATATCGTCGGGAAATACGTCTGGGAACTCACAGACGATAGGAATATCAGATAATGATTTCTTTTGGGCTTCAGAGATAGATTCAGATGAGACATAGCATACGTAGGATTCATGACCCTTAGATAACTACTTATGCGCTTTTTCAACAGATATGAAGCAGTGATCACCTTTTCGCTTCTCGCCCTTGATCTCAAGTACTCGGCCATCTGAAGACTTGATTCTAATGATTCGCCGGTTGCAGATAATTGTAGCTCCGTTGTTCATTAGCCAATCCATGCCGATGATGACGTCAAACTCTTTCAAGGGAATCGGGATAAGGTCCAGGTTGAACACGATATTATCAACAAACAGAGTACAATTACGGTAAACAGAATCAGCCATAACATAACTGTTACTGGCTGTCTCAATGTCAAGTACAACAGGAAGCTTTGACGGGGACTTATATAATCTTTGAGCAAAAGATGTCGATATGAAAGAACGACTAGCGCCAGAATCAAATAGCACACGAGTAGGTATCGTATTTAACAGAAACGTACCGGTGACTACGTCACGTGTTTCTCTCGCCTCTTCAGCCGTTATTTGGAACGCACGTGTCCTTGCAGTTGGTGTTGCAGCAGAACTTTTAACTGTCGACCCTCCAGCTGATGACTGTGGCTGATAACGTGGTCCGCTACGACACTGATACATGAAGTGCCCTCTCTTACCGCATTTCGCACATCCACGTCCCTGCTGTGGACATTCTTCACTACTATGACCGATCATGTTGCACGCGAAGCAAGTAACGTCATCCGGATTACATAGTCCCATGTGTGATCTTCGGCATCGCTTACAGAATCGTGGCTCGTTCGTGAGGGAGTAAACTTGTGCTTTCTGTTGTGAACTATGCTGATGGGATTGCTGAGATTGTGACTGAGACTTATTTGGCCTAAAGAATCTGCCAAATCGCTGTTTCTTTGGAGGAGACGGATTCATCGGGTTAGTAGACGGAGCGTATAACTGATCGCCGTACTCTAAGTATCCTCGCTCAATCTGTCTCGCTGCTTCTACCATTTCCAGATAGCTCTTATATTTGATAGCACTCATGGGATGTCGATATCTGGGATTGAGTCCTACTCGGAACCTATTCATTTTCCTTTCCTCTGTTGCCACTTGGTAAGAAGAGTAGCCACATAATCTCGAAAATTCGTGTTCGTATTCATCTACAGTCTTCGTTCCCTGAGTCAATTGCATTAATTGGACTTCCATCTTATCTCGCTGGTCAACCGGGCAGTATTTCGCGTTGAACATGTCTAGAAACTGGTTCCATTCCAATGTCTGAATGACTTCCTCCCCGTATATGCTTCGCTGTGTCTTCCACCATGCGCGAGCAGCTCCAACAAACAACGCAGACGCGTAGCTCACTTTCTTAGAATCTAAACAGTCAGAGATTCTAAAAATTTCTTCCGTATGACTGATCCAATCCATTGCCTGAATCAGATCTACAGTACCCTCGAAGTTCAGGGCACCGCTCGCTTTAAAATCCTTAAACTTGCAGCCTTTTGGCTGAGCAATTTGAGTTTCGGGATTTGAATTATCAGAATCAGATTCATTGGTCTGGACTTGCTTTTCTTTTCTTTTATTCTTTTTATCTTCACGTCTTTTAGCTTCGGCCTCATCTCTGGCACGAAACTGTTCTTGCATCATTTTGTTTTGTTGTTCTGAGTGTTGGGCTAGAAATTGTTGCATCATTTCAAACATTTGTTGTGGATTCATGTTGCTGGGAATATCACCTGATCCTGATCCTGACATCTTCTACTGAAAATTACAAGCATTTAACTATCAGTTTATAGACTTAGATCTATGTACCCTTTTCCCATCCTATCAGTCTGTACATCCTATCTCAGTTCAAACCACCTAAATGATTGATACATATGTATTGCTTCAGTTTGAGATCAAGTATACTCACGTAATACTTGATTCACTCAAACTAGGGCTCTGATACCATCCTGTGAAGACCACCCCTTCCGGGGCAGTGCTCACTAGTCTAGGTCCCACAAATTGCAATACGATATCAACCATACTAAGATAGGGTAATTAAATTGCGGAATAATAAAATTACATGTACATACAAGATTAGGATTAAGTTTACATATTTCAAAATAAAGTTATAAAAGGGTAACATCTAATCTAATCATAATATCATACATTACATCAAATCTACCCAGAACCACCACAATTGTTGTCTTCCAATCAGTACCAGAAAGATTTGTTGAGTAGTGGTCTAGAAAATCTTCAAAACTTGGATCTTGAATGACCTAAGTACTAGGTCCTGCAGGTGATTTTCCTTTGGCTTTTCCTGTAAAATATTAATGCAACATCTGTAAGCAAAGCTTAGTGAGTTTATAGATTTTCAATATCAACATGCGTGTCAAGCGGAGTCATTAGTCTTAGCGTGATATGTCTTGGCTGCCGCTACAGCCCTCATGATTGAGATATAGTATCATAAGATCGGATGATGTTCAAGCCACACTCACGCTTAAATCGTGGGGATCAGCCACATACTGGGCTAGCTACCAGTAAGTCAATATGGCGGAACATCGGAGGTCATAACCAATTCATAAGAACTGGTGAAATAGCCGGGTCTAGAACAATAGACCATAAGGGCTAGTCAAGCTGAACCAATCTATCAAAGGTCTGATCAATAATGGAAGCATATGTCTTAGAAGTCATGATAGCAATGAATCATAAGGCAAGTCTGAAGCAATATTAAATGCAATATGATAAGATAATCAAATAGCTATCATGATCCACTGGGCAACACCCATCCATGGTGTGCACAGGTCTCATTCCAGCTGATAAAGTGAATGTCAATAAATCTAACAGCAGCAATATATCTCAATCGGATCTATGCATGTTCAATCTGAATATTTATAACTCACTGGTCTGGTCTTTTGTCAAACAGATATAAATCTGCCACCTAAGTTATCTCAGGATTTTATCTCTGTCAGTCTATCTTCTTTAAGTCTTTAAATCTTTGTTCAGAATATACTGAACCTGTCCAGAATTATTCATATAAATCTCATGTCAATATCATCATCATTATCATGGAATTTCATCATCTTTTGATCATTAAATCTTTAATTCTATCTGATTCTGATAACTTTCAGTTCATCAATTCATTATAATACATAAAATTGGGTTTCGGGTCCCTCTGTTTCGGATCCACCCGGATTGAGGATCCGAATTCGGATCAGCCCGGATCCGGACAAATCCGAATTGATCCATCCGAATTAGGACATTTAGGTCCGAAAATGGGATCATCCGAATTTGAGCATAGGTCCGAATTAGGATCATATTCGAAATAGGCACCGAATTTCGGATCATTAAAAAAAACCCAAAATAGTGTTATCCGAATTGGTGAAGCATCCGAATTGAACCCATCATCCGAATTGGTACCATCCGAACTCGGGTCATCCGAGTTCGGACCATCACTTAACAAATCAACAATTTATTGTCCGAAATATAGGAACCGAAGTGGGTTTTATCCGAATTCAGGATCCGAAATGGGACTTCATCCGAATTCGGGTCATCCGAATTCGGATCCCTGGACTTAGAAATTTTCCAGAAATGTTCTTGGTGTTCTTCATTCGGATTTTTCATATTAATTCCCAAAACTCATTTTTAGTAACATGCAATGTTATATATTGATGTATTATGATTATTGGGTTAATTTTATACCAATTTCTCTATCAATAACATCATATTTTGATCAAGATCATCCAAAATTCATCATTTTTGTCAAGAACATCATTTTCTTTAAAAAAATTCCGAATTTCTACATAATTTTGGATGATCTAACCATAACTTTGTTTCTATTTCATTTATTAGTTTCAATTCATCATAATCTTTCATAATCTTATACATGCAACCTAAAATCTTAACATTTAAATCCCTTGGTTTCGGTTTTTAATAAAACCGAACCAAACTCTTGAATATTAATGAAATTTAATCGATAATTACCTTGAATTGTCGCTAATTAATGATGTTTGATGATTTGTTGTAACTCCCCTTGTCTTGATTCTTCAATTAAATCGTCAATTCTTGAATTTCTTTGACAATTTGTAAGAGTAGCCGTATACTTAGTGAGAGAGTAGAGAGAGAGAGAGCAATTTGTATTAATGATCATAAATGATCATTATATTTGGTTTTTATATTTCATTTTATCACTTTGTGTATTTAACCCACTAAACTTTTGTATTTTACATATCTTTTAAATTTAATCATCTTTAATTATTCATATCATAAGTATAATTTAATTAAATAATTTCAAACTTAAATAAATTACATCATAATTAATGTAATAAAATTACATTTATTATCTCAAAATCAACTATTACATGCTTGGCAAAAAAATTAGGTTGTTACACGACATATAGCGCGGACCAAGCTTACCCCGCTTACGGAACCGAATAATCCCCTTCTAGGGCGAAACCTTCAACAACACAGATTCTCCGACCTGGCACTCTAACTCTGACATTCGGTGATCTGCATAACTCTTTTGCCAGCTCTGATCTGTCCTGATCTGCTCCTGAATCATAGCGACCTTGTCGCTAGTCTCTTGACGAACCTCTGGCCCGCTAATAGGACACTCCCCAACCTCGCCCCAACATACCGGAGTCAAGCACTTTTTCCCATAAGCAAACTCAACAAGCGGCAAATGCAAATCCTAACTACCCCCAAAATCGATAACACAAGCTCGAAGCATATCCTCCAGCGTCTGATTAGTCCACTCTATCTGACCCCCTATCTGAGGATGATACGCAGTACTGAGCTGAACTCGGGTCCCTAACTCTCTCTGAAAGCTCTGCCAGAATCGCGATGCAAACTGGTTGTCTCTATTAGAAGTGATAGATCTCGGAACCCCATGCCTTGCCACTATCTCAGTAATGTAGAGGCGCGCTAACTGATCCATCGATATGGTACCGCGAACAACCAATAATTGAGCACTCTTCGTAAGCCGATCAACGATAACCAAATCATATCATTTCCACGCACCGTCCGCGGAAGTCTCACAATAAAGTCCATAGTGATGTTATACCACTTCCACTCTGGGACCTCTAACGGCTGAAGCCTGCCATGCGACTTCTGATGTTCACTCTTAACCCTCAAGCACGTCATACACGCCTCAACATACTTCCTGACATCTCTCTTCATCCCTGGTAACCAATAATGAACGCGTAGATCTCTATACATCTTCGTACTCCCCGGGTCGATCGATAGTCTAGACTTATGAGAATCGTCTAAAATCACCTGCCGCAAATTCCCTACCCTGGGAACCCATACTCGGTCACGGAGGGTCATCAACCCCCTGTCATCTCTACTCAACAACTGAAGCTGCCCAGCTAGTCTCTCTCTGCACATTTCCTGCTCTCAACCCCTCCACTAAGCTAACCGCAGACTATCAATCAAGGTCGACGTGACCTCCAATCTGGAAGCTCTAGACGTCACCGTCTGCTCATAAGATCTCCTACTCAACGCGTCTGCCACCATATTAGCTTTCCCCGGGTGGTACTGAATATCACAATCATAATCGTTCAAGAGTTCCATACTACGCCTCTGCCTTATGTTCAGAACCTTCTGGCTGAACGATTACTGCAGACTCTTATGATCAGTATATACTGTAAACCGAGTCCCATATAGATAATGCCGCCATATCTTCAAGGCAAAGACGATGGTGTCTAACTCTAAATCATGCACCGGCCTATTCAACTCATAACTCCGTAATTGTCTCGAGGCGTACGCAATCACCTTACCTCTCTACATCAGTACACACCCCAGCCCTGTAAACAAGGCATCACAATACATCACAAAATCCTCTGAACCCTCTGGCAATGCTAGAATCGGAGCCCTACACAACAGATTCTTCAACTCCAGAAAGGCGCTCTCTTACTCCTCAGCCCACACAAACGACGCTGACTAATGCGTCAACATCGTCAAAGACACTACAATCCGCGAAAAGTTTTCGATAAACCGCCTATAGTATCCAGCTAAGCCCAAGAAACTCCGAACCTCTGACACAGATGTGGGCTGGCCCCAATTCATAATCGCCTCGATCTTCACGGGATCCACCTTCACCCCCTCACTCATCACCACGTGCCCTAAAAACTGCACATCTCTCAACCAGAACTCGCACTTAGAAAACTTGACGTATAACCTCTCTCTCTCTGCAAGGTGCTCAAAACCTCTCTCAAATGCTGGATGTGCTCCTCACTACTCCTCGAGTAGATCAGGATATCATCGATAAACACAATCACAAATCGGTCAAGCATCGGCCTACAGACCCTATTTACCATGTCCATAAATGCTGCTGGGTCGTTAGTCAACACAAACGGCATGACTAAGAACTCATAATGACCATATCTGGTCCTAAATGTAGTCTTCAGCACGTCCTCGTCTCTAACCCGCAACTGATGATACCCAGAACGCAAATCGATCTTAGAGAAATAGCTCGCCCCCTGAAGCTGATCAAACAAATCACCAATCCTCGAAAAGGGATAACGGTTCTTCACCGTTACCCTATTGAGCTCCCTATAATCGATCACATGCACATCGTCCCGTCCTTCTTCACGAATAACATTGGGGCTCCCCACAGAGAAGAACTAGGGCGAATAAATCCACGATCTAACAGATCATGTAACTGCGTCATCATCTCATGCATCTCGGTAGGAGCTAACCGATACGGCGTGCGCGCAATAGGAACGGCCCCGGGAACTAGTTCGATCCTGAACTCGACCTGTCGATCAGGCGGCAGCCCCGAAAACTCATTCTGGAACACATTTGGGAAATCTTGAACCATTGGCACGTCACCAACCTCCTTCTTCTCCTACTTCGCATCCACCACATAAGCTAAATAAGTGGCACACCCTTTCACCACATATCTCTGCGCTTGCACCAAAGACACAATGCTCATCTCCCATCGACGCCTCTCCCCATACACCACAACCGACTCTAAAATAGGGATCCGAATCATCTTCTTAGAACAGAAGATATCGGCCTGGCACACTGTCTGCCAATCCATGCCCATAATCGCATCAAAACTACTATCTCCATGGGCATCAGATCTATAGAAAATCGATGGCCATATATCTCTAATACACAATCTCTATAGATACGGCTCACTAATACGGTACTACCATCTACTCGATCAACAATAACAAGATTATGCAACTCAGATGAAGACATGGAAAAATATCACATAAGGATGCAGATACATATGAACTATCAGATCCCGAATCAAACAAAATATAGACACATAGTCCGTTAAGGATAAACGTACCGGAAACCACATCTGGCGACTCTCACACCTCCTCAGCCGTGGCCTGAAAAAAACCGGCCTCTAGCCCTCGGTGCTCCTCCTCCACGGGGTGCTGACGACAATCCTGATGCCCCCTCTCCGCTCGAACTCACCCCTGGAAACCCTATCCCTGGGTTCGGACAATCCCGAGACACATAACCCGGCTTCCCACATCATTAGCAGAGTGACTCCTGTGAGGTGCACGCAACGGCGGGGTGACCAAACTGGCCACATCGGAAACAACGGAGGTGCTTTGGGGCACATGGCCCTGCATGGCGGTGATGGCACTGCTGACAATCTCTCTCCACAGAGCCTAACTTTCTACTCGGCTCCCCGAATCCCTGGAACCCCTACCCACACTACTCTAGCTCTGACTCTGCCTCTGGCTCTAACCCTGCTGTCTCTGCCCCTGCTGCCTCTGACCCTGGCCCTGACTTTGACCCTGACCAGCCCCAGACTGCCTCTCATCTCGGCCCTGATCTCACCGGGCCCCTGAACTCTGTCCCCTCTGCTTAGAATATCCACCATGTCGGCTCTCTCTATAAAACCTCAAAGATCTCGAACACTGACCCTGCCCCAGCTGCTCAACATGCTGTGTCTGGGAGCCGGCTGCTCCCGCTGCCTCTCAATCTCTCTCTCCCTACGTCCGGCATACTCCATGACCGATGAAAACGTGGGGTCGCGCAACATCCCCACAAACTCCCTAATATCTGATCTCAGACCCTTGATAAACATGCTGACCTTACGATCCTCGGTAGCCACCTGATGTGGTGCAAACTGAGCTCTGTCATTAAACGTGTCGATATAATCCTGAACCGTCATCGACCCATGCTGCAATTGAATAAACTCACAGTCCAGCTCGCGTCGCGTATCCTGCGGACAGTATTGCAGCTCAAACTCAACACGAGACTCCTCCCAGGTCATCAAATAAGCCTCATCAATCCCTCGGGCGCTCACCACAGAGTTCCACCATCGCAACGCTCCTCCTTTCAGAAGGTAGGAGGCATAACTCACTAGATCAACTCGGTCAACATGGGTTATCCGAAAAGCATCCTCGATCTCTCGCAACCAGTCAACCGCCTTCGAGGCACCGACTCCTCTGGAAAACTTAGAAGGATGACCCGTCATAAAGTCCTTGAAGGACCCTCTCATCGGCTGGCTAGGCGAAGCACCAGCCCCAGAACTCTGCCCTCGCTCCGGCGGGGGTAACGCACCTTAACCCCTGCCTGCACCCTGCTCTGGAAATCGCTCCTCAAAAAGCTGGTTCATCATTGAATAGAGGTCTGACCTACGCACATACTGATCACCCCTAAAGTCATCACCCTGAGGCCCGCTACCTTGACGGTGCCTCCTCACCTGCACAATAAAGATAATAACACAAGTTAACTCTACATAACACTACACACTACTCGTTTATCACCTAGAAGATCTACTTCGGATTACAATCCAAGGATCTAGACTTCATGGTTTAAGCTTAAGCATCCTCTAGATACTTAATCTCTTAAACCTAGGCTCTGATACCAAGCTTGTAACTCTCTCGAACTAATCCCAATTGCCACATAATTTACACGTCAACAGAAATATAATATAATAAACTCTAACTATTCCCAAATATACACGCGGAAACCCCGCTAATTTAAAACTTTAATTTACATAAGTAAGTCATGGAAATTCCTGGTTTAATATACACAATATCCGAAGCATGGTTATACAATCCCCAAAATATAACCACCTCTAAGGAAAGTAGCTAACAACTCCACAAACGTCGATAATTTAAAACCTCAATCTTTGCTTGTTGCTGCTGCTGGAAATGAAAAACACACACAACACACACACTATTCTGAATTTGGAGTTGGAATTGTGAAGCAAACAAGCAAGAAGCTATATATATATATATATATATATATATATATATATATATATATACACACACACACACACACACACACGTTTTGGATTAAACTCGGCCCGACACCCAATATCCGATCCCATTATCATAAAACACAATTTTATATCACCTGGTCCCAAATTAATTAATAATCACCAAGATTATAATCTTTCATAAAAACTTAAACCCATAACCCGGTTAACCCAAAACCTCGTCACGTGACGACTCCACGTACAACTCAATAATTCGCCCAACTGAATAATAATAGTATAATCAACCCAATAAAATAAATCCACGTACCTTTCCCCAAAATTGGGATGTTACAGATTCTACATGTGCTATGTGTTTATTTCTGCAGAGTCTAACTCTTGCGTACTCACGAGCATCCAGCTTACGTATTCGAGTCTAACATGTTCAAACAATCAGAAGGGTGAACAGCAGCAGCCGTAGAAGCAGAAACAGAAACCAGAGTTGATCGAGATCAGTGGGTTCATTGCGGTGTGATGATATAATCTTTTGGGAAAATTGTTAATCTGTAATTGTATATTTTCTCAATATGTATGATAATTAACAGCCAGACATTTTATGTTAGTTCAGTTGAATGAATTATATGTATCAGACCTTTGAGATTCTGTGAATATAATGTATTAAAGTTTTTAATTAATAGTGGTTTATGTTATCCTCTGTCACATGTATTAAAGAGATAATGTGATAATGCCACTTATGATATTATATTGACGTGACTTTTATGTGTAAAAGAGAGGGTGTTACAATATAAAGATCTTAAAAGTAATGAATGGCTTTTATGTTTTTTGTTTTATTTGAAAACTAATAAAATGCATTTATTTTTTCTGATGAAATGTGATGATGTCATGTGATATTTAGATGTTCTATATCTGTTTTTTTATTTTATTTTTTAATTGATATATTTATAACATAATGTTTATACATTTCATAATGATAAACAAAAAAATGTTATGATATATGTTTCTTTATTAATATTGTATTATATTTTTTTCTTTTCAATATAATCTTGTTTATTTGATATCTTATTATATATTTATACATATTGAATTAATATTAAAATTTTTTATTTTATAAATATTATTTGAAGTTTAGAGATGGACTATATATTTTAAGATTATCTTATACTTAGATTTAGATTAACTAATAATTTAATAAACGTCAAATAGATAATGATAACAGATAATGTCAAATAGTGGATGAAGTTAATTGTTTAATAAAGTTTATAGATATTAAAAATAATAAATTGTATATATCTTTTATTTAATTTTAAAAATAATAAAGTTTATTTTTTTGTAAAACATGATGATGTTAGGTTCTACTTTATCTATGTGTGTGTCTGTATAATTATGTTGATCAGCGTACCCTGTTGTAAATTGTCATTCACATATATATTTTTTGCATAGACATGTATAAGACAACATAGTAATACTTTTTATCAAAAGTAACAACATCATAAATCTTGTGAATTGTAAAAAAATTTCATGTGAATTGTGTGAATTATCGTTTACTTAGATGACCATTCACGTAAAAAAGGACACAGAAAGTGTCAATGTATGTGAAATTCATATATCATGTGTATAACGTTAATGTAAACATGATTATGAAAAAAAATTTAAAATATTTTTTAAGGTTGGTACCTTCAGGCGCACTTGATTTCGAGAGATACTTTTTGTACATGACTACACACACACACACATTGAGGTTCAATTGACAACTGTTATGTACCGAGAGAACTTTTATGCTTCAGATAATCTACTAAGGGTGCATAAAGAGAATTTAAGGAATACAAAATATATTTGAAATTAAATATATGGAAATAAAAAAATATGGAAATTAAATCAATATTAATTACATTTTCTTAAATTTCTCACTTTCCCCTCTTTCTCTCAACCACACACACACACACACACACACTCTCTCTCTCTCTCTCTCTCTCTCTCTCTCTCTCTCTCTCTCTCTCTCTCTCTGTGTGTGTGTGTGTGTGTGTGTGTCCCTCCTTTCCGTCCTCTCCCTTTCGGCCCTAAAACCACCGTGGTGGTTGTGCACCTCCACCACCACGGTTCTCTCTCTCTCTCTCTCTCTCTCGCCTCTCCCTCTCTCCGCCGCTAGAAAGCATCCACGATTGTGCACCGTCACCACCACCGCCACTAGCACGGTTCCCTCTCTCCACCACCACCATGGTTGTGTACCGCCACCAGCATGGTTGTCCACCTTTTCTCTCTCTCAGCCTCCATTTCCTCTCTTTTCTCTGGGCCGATGACAACCACTGGCCATCGCCGCTATTCACCACCACCATCATCTACGAAACGATGAACACGGAGACGATGAACATGAAAGTCATCAATGAAGATGCATCAAGAAGATGAACATGAACAGGAACATGAAGACGATGAACAAATAGATGATGAACGAAGATGATTAACATTAAGACGATGATGAATGAAGATGCATCAAGAAGATCAAACGCACATGAAGATGATGAATGAACGATGAACATGATGCATAGATGAACGATGAACACGATGCATAGATGAATTTGTGTATTTTGTGTTAAATGTGTCTATTTTGAACAAGATGCATAAATGAATTTGTGTATTTTTTTGTTAAATTTGAAAGTGTATTAGGGGTGGCAATCTTGACCCAACGGGCCAAACGGGCCAAAGAGTTAAATGGACTCATTGTTAAAAACTAGTATAGAACTTAATTTTTTTTAAATGAAAATTTGTAAAACGATGTATTAAAAAAATTATTCTTTGAAAAAAATTTCAAAATTATGTAAAATTTATGACTTTCCCATTTGATCCATTCGCTTGAATGAGCTCCATTTGCCACCCCTAAAGTGTATCAATTGAATTTATATAACATTTATTATTTGATTATTTGTTAAAATATAAATTTAATGAGGTATGCACGTTTCCCAAACGTCCTTCCTTGTTTGCTTCTGCAATACATTAGATGCATAACATTGACCAACTATTTACTCATTTGTCATTTATCCAATCCACATAATTTTTTGATCTAATGTATTATTTAAGTTCTTGTGTACCTCGATGCATAAAAGTTCTCCACTGAACTTCACTTACAAGAGGTAGAGCTTTTAGTAGCTGAAGCTTTTTAAAAGAGCTGGAGCTTTTAGTTATATAAATGTGTTTGGTAAAAGTAGCTGTAGCTGTAAATTTTAGTATTAAATTACGTAAAAGGACATTAATATTAATTAAAAATGGTAGTTTATAATTAATAGGAGGGTAAAAAAGTAAATATGTATGACTAAAAGCTCTAGAGCTTTCCAAAAGCTACTTTCACTAGCTTTTTATAAAAGAGCTTATTTTTTTGAAAATGAAAGCTCTATGTTTCCTTCCAAACAAAGCTTTTATTTTTTAGTAGAGCTTATTAAAAATAAAAGCTTCTGATAGCTTCTAAAAGCCCTTAAAAGCTCCCTACCAAACATGGCCGTAATATCTAATCTGATACAGTGATAAAGAATTGTTTTTCAAGTTTTATTTAACTAGATCCGTGTAAATTAATATGTAACTATTTATTTACGCATCTAAGTATATAAATGAATAAAAAGTTTTAATTTTTGTTCTTACTCTCTGACAAAAGGGTAAACGTTGATTAAAATACATGCATATACAACAGAGAATGTCTAAAAATTTTGTATTAAAACTTCAAATTTGTTAAAATTGTAATGTTTGATTTGAATTTCCCTCTGAAGTTTTGATTTTCCCACATTGTGTGTGTTATCAAGGTCTAGATTAAACATTACATTAGTTAATAACAGATTAAAAATATATTACACTAATTGTCAGTGAATTGAAAGTATATTACGTTTACAGGTAAGAAAAAAAATATGTTACATTAATTGACAAAAAAAAATGTAAATCATCTTACAAATCTGTCATTTGTCTTATCTTGTAACATTTTTATTGAATCAATCATTTGTAAAATATGTTTTCGAAAAAAAACACCTCATAAACAACCAATTTTAAGTTTTTAACTTTCTTGTAGACGGATTCTAGAATGTATTTCAGTAAGTAATTCCGATCAAGAGAAAGAAGATAAAAATAAGAGAACAATGAAGCAAACTTTGATTAAGATAAGGATGGTGCATAATCGATTAAGAAATAGCTACTAAACTTGTGCGTGTTTAGATTTCGGGATAAATTTTTGTCTATCTTATGACTAAACAGATAAGTTCTGTTTATTTTAAGCTTATATCCTCTCCTCCTCCAATGGCAACGTGTAAAAATATAGATATTGTGTAGATTTTAACCAAAATTCAAACCATGTTCGATCCCAACACTTGAAATAAATATGAAATATCTCAAATCAAATTATCAGAATTTGTATAGGTTATTATTGAAATTCAATTTGACCAAGCCAACTCAGATTATCAGATATTTTATTTTCACCTTTACAACTCTCATATCAGAATTAAATTTTCACTCGTCAAAAAATATATTATTGAACATACGTGTATGCATCATATATCTAAACTCAATTTCATCGATTTCCAACATAGATAAACCCTTTTTTTTTTCATAGAGCTCATACACATGTATATGTACATTGAAATGGAGACGAAGAAGGAAGAATCATAACATACTTAGTTATTACAATCAGGGGCGGATCTAGTTTGTTAAGGGGGGGTGTCACTTGACACCGATAAATTTTATAAATACTGAGGTACGTATGTATGAAAAACTCGAGTGACACCTAGGATTTTTTTTTTTAGTGACACCTACAAAGACAACAATTGTAAAACTTTAAGACTTCAATAAATGAGCACTCGAATGCAACAACTGTAAAGCTTTAAGATTTACGATACTTATTGGTTTTAATAGTATTGTACTATGTACTTTTTTAAGTGAAAAATCTTGTTATTTGTTAATTTTGTATTAGTAACCCGTTTTGATAACCCGATCCATTTTAGAAAATATTTCAAAATTCTAAGTATTAAACTTACTCTTAAAAAAGTGACACTGATAACAAAATTTCTGGATCCGTCCCTGATTACAATGTGAGTTGAATGAATATTTGAGTAGACATTAGAAAACTGTTGGGATTTCTACACTAAAAGACACAGGATTTACTTGCAAATATATGAACTTTATTAAACAATCTTTAGAAATCACACTTACAAATGATTACATTGGGCCTATTTATAATAATCTAAAGGGTGCGTCGAATAGTCACAACCCTTCGTGGTACCCTTTCTGAAAAGTCACAACCTTTATGAAAAGGTGCAACCCTTCAAGTATTCCTAAATACTAAATAGGTCCTTCTACTTACTATAATTTACAATTCATACATCATACTTTACATAATTACATAATTATCATACTAATATAACATTTGATCGGGATTAATCTATCATTCACCCCCTTAATCACGATCATCTTGTCTTACAGCAATGTAGGTTCGTCTTCGCTTAAATAGACGAGATGTGTTTCTTGCTTCTTGTCTTTCTCTTTCCATTTTGAACATTCATATGCAAAATGACCAAATTCTCCACATTCATAACATCTCATTTTGGTTTTGCTTCGTTCTTGATTCGTACCTCTTTCACGTTCTTTTCTTTCTTTATTGAAATTTCTTCCTCGACCTTTTCCATGGTGTTGAACTCTTGTATTTGCCATTAGAAGGTTTCCTTGGTGATATTCTTGTGATTCATCTTGACTTTTGAGGCGTTCTTCAAAAGTTATTATTCTTCCGGTTGCTTCTTCAAATGACATGCTATTAACATCCGAGTATTGTTCAATTGATGCTACGATCGGTAGAAACTTCTTTGGGACTGAGTTCAGTAGCTTTCTTACGAGTACTTTGTCTTTAATATTTGAACCAAGACTTTTGATCTTGCCTCTTATGCTTCCTAATCTTCCTGCAAAGTTGCTCACTGTCTCGTTATTCTTCATTTTTAAAGTTTCCAATTCGCTCCTTAAAGTTTGTAGGCGTGCTTGTTGAACTCGGTTTTCTCCCATGTATCGTACTTTGATAGACTCCCATACTTCTTTCGCACTTACATACTGTGAAACTTGCATTAAAATATCTTGTGGCAAAGTTGTTAGTATCATTGCTTTTGTTGTGTGCATCTTTCTTTCATCTATATCTTCTGTGGCTTCTAAAGTCTCCCAAAGATCATATGCCTTAAGTATTGTTTCCATTATGATTGCCCAGGTAGTATAATTTGTTTCATCTAATTTCGGGCATTGAAGTGTTACATTTTGCTCACGTATTTGTGTAGATGCTTCTCCTCTTGCCATAGTTTTTGAATTTAAGATTTTAATGCTTACTTACTTACTTTCTTGTGATCACTGAATGTGACCAACCTAACTTCTTACTTTCTTACTTTTGATCGTTTGATCAGTTTCTTACTTGTTTTGAAACACTATGGTTTCTCTTACTGTGAAACACGAAGGTTTCTGAAAATACTATGATTTTCACGTACTTGCTTACTGGGAAAAACTCTAGGGTTTCTGAAAAACACAACGGCTTTTCTCTTACTTACTTACTGGGAAACGCTAGGTTTCTGAAAACACTGTGGTTTTCTCTTACTTCTTACTGGGAAATGCTAGGTTTCTTGAAAAAACACTATGATTTTTTCTTTACTTACTTGGAAACACTAGGATTTCTTTGAAAAACACTAAGGTCTTTCACTTACTTACTTACTGTGAAACTAGGTTGTTTTCTTACTTACTTAGAAACACTAAGGTTTCTTACAACACTAAGTTTCGGGTTTTAGACAAACTGGCCGGTCACGGTTGTCTAACGTACTCTTACTGAACTTACTCCAAATATGGTGTTACACGGATTTTTGTAACTCCTTGGTTTCTTACTTACTTGCTTACTTACTTATTATTATTATTTTATACTAACCTCAATTATTATTTTAAACAATTCAACAATTCTACGTTTTTTAACGAAAAATTGTAACTGATTAATATTAAATTTTTAATCTATTTTCTTAAATAAATTAAAAATTTACTGTCTAAAATAATAATAATAATAATATATAATGACTATATATATATATATATATATTAAAATTAAAAGAAAATGAAACCTGGTGGGCTCCTTTCTTTTAAAACTGCGGGACTCACTTTTTCTGTTTTTTTTTGGGCTCTTGGCTTCCTTGTGGATACGGTTTGGATCTTCTATTTGGACTTGGGCTCCTACTTTGTGCCTCTGTCCCTTAATGCCTAATCTTACTGAAATGTTGAGAGTTCTTTTCTCTCAAACGGAAACGGTGTTCCCTTTGAACCGATGTGATGCCTCTTTCCCTTTCGCCCAATATTCTTACTTAAACCGATGCTACGCTTTCTGATACTGTGAACCGATGCGATGTTTCTCCCTAATCGCTGCAACCTTCTGAAATCGGTGTAATATTTCT